>JAKSZT010029954.1:2083302-2102396 GCA_026826555.1 Tolypeutes matacus | reverse complement strand
AAAAAAAACTATAATTATTTCAAAAATACACACTTTACCTTATCTGATTATTTGTTTTCAACAAGGTCTGTAAATGTGTAAATTTTTACATTATAGTAAGATCTTTACAAACATCTCATTGTTTTTTTAGCTTAGACAATCCAAAATTTAGCACAGAATTTTCTTACTTTTCAGTTTCAAAGGTTTCATCACCAATACAAGTTTCAACAAGATGAAAGTAAAATGATCCAGCCCACAAACATACAAACTAAAGAAAAACAAACTCCACACTTATATAGAGAGTTAATATTGGAATTTGTTGTATAATTTATATTATGCATCCTTTCCCCTTAGGGAAATCACCTATTATGACTCCAGAGGGAATATGCTTCTCTTCTTGATAAAACCCTTCTTTATAAAACTTCATATTTTTTTTTATTAATTTTCATGGAAATTTTAATTAACCAAAATCTACTCCAGAAGATCCCAATACATAGCTAGACCAGAATTCCTACCAACTTAATTAATCAATCTAATATGTTGGAAAAGAAATCCAAATTGTAGAAGAGTGATGATTTTGTTCATTTTAATGTTCTAGAATAAGATACAACAACAATTTTCCCAGGACCTGTGTTCCCAGACAAATGTAAACAATTAATTGACATTGTTAGGATATTTTTATTGTAACCTGAAAAATCAGTACTGTATAATATCATTATAAAATCAACTTGCTTCAAAGTTGCATTTTTCATGATAGGTAAACTTTAACACTTTTTAAAGTTGTTATTATGTACTTTTGTACTGTTAAAACTATAAGCCATGTACATGAGAAATGGTGTTTTTTTTTTTTTAATTTGACAATGTTTTAACTTTATTGCTTAATTTTTCATTGATAGAATAAAAGTCAACATTAGTATTCAAAGATAGTTAATATCAGATATTAAACTAAAAAGTGAAATACATTCCTTCAGAAGGTCAAATTATTTCCTTTTTAAAATATATATTTATTTTAAATTAATTTTCTTGATACATATTAATAAAGCATAAATCCATCTGAAGTGTACAATCAATGGTGTAAAAGTTTGATATTACTTATGAGTTCCAAAAATAGATATTAGATTATGATTGTGAACTGGTCTCTTCCTCTGGGCATTTTGGATTATATTGGATTAAGATGTTTCACTTTTACATGATTGGACCAAGTCAGTAGGACATTAAGTTCCTGCCCCCTTGGTGGGCAAGGACTCACAAAGAAAACCACTGCAGAGAAGGGAGTTGTAGTTTTGAGCTGGGGTCTAGGAAGTAAGCACACAAAGGAGCAGAGCATCTGATCCCAGAGAAAATAGAGCCCCTGGGAGAGAGTCAGAGCCGGTTGCCTCATAGTCTACAGCTGGTCTTGTGGAGAGAACAGGGCAGCTGAGCCCAGAGGGAAACAAGCCCCAGCAAGAGAGGAACCCAGGAAGCCTGAACTTTTGGCAGACAACAGCAGCCATTTTGCTCCAACATGTGGCAAGAGACATTGGTGAGGGAAGTAATTTATGCTTTGTGGCCTGGTAACTGTAAGCTTCTACCCCAAATAAATAACCTTCATAAAAGCCAATAAATTTCTGGAATTTTGCATCAGCACCCCTTTGGCTGACTAATACAAATGGTCAGTATAATCACATACTTGTGCATTCGTCATGTCAATCATTCTTAAAGCACTTTCATTATTGCAGTAATAATAATAATAATAATAAACAAAAAAGAAAGAAACAAACTAAGCTTATCACCTCTCAATCTCTCTATGCTTCCCTGCCATACATAGCTGCTATTCTTTTTCCTTCACTTTAGTATATTTGTATTTATATTTTGTAAAAACAGTCCTATATGTGCAATATCACCTGTATTTGTGTTTTTCATGAGTTTTATTACCTTATATTCCATATACATGTCTCTTTCAGCTAGTCATACCCATACAATAGCACTGTTGGTTTCAAACACCATGATAAGCTTTAACTATTCTATTCAGATTTACAATGAATCTTTTTACCAAATTACAATGAATCTTTTTACCAATTCTGCACAGCTTGACCATCAGCTTTATATATTCTACCCTAGTTATAATAGTGGAATCATACATTATTTGTCCTCTTTTGTCTGATTTGCTTCACTCAACATAATGTCCTCCAGTTTCATCCATGTTGTCATATACTTCAAGACTTCATTTCTTCTTACTGCTGCATATTATTCCATCATGCATATACACCACCATTTTTTTATTCTTTCATCAGTTGATAGGCACCTGGTTGTTTCCAGCTTATGGCAATCGTGAATAATGCTGTTAAGAACATCAGTGTGAAGATATCTGTTTATATGTCTGCTCTCATTTCTTCTGGGTATATACCTAGTAATGATATTGCCAGGTCCCATGGCAAGTCTATATTCAATTTCCTTAGGAACTGCTGAACAGTCCTCCACTGTGGCTGTACCACTCTACATTCCCTCCAACAGTGAATAAGCATTCCTATTTCTCAATGTTCTCACCAATATTTAATTTTCTGACTCTTTATTAGCGGCCAGTCTAATAGGTTTGAAACGATATCTCATTGAAGTTTTGGTTTGAATTTTCCTAATCCCTAGTGTTGTCGAACATTTTTCACATCTTTCCACACCATTAGTATTTCTTCTTTGGACAATTGTCTTTTCAAGACATTTGCCCATTTTTAATTGGGTAGTTTGTCTTTTTATTGTTGAATTGTATGATCTATTTGTATATCAAAGAGATTTTGGAGGGGATTGCATTGAATCTGCAAATCAGTTGTGTGTAATTGGCATCTTAATGATATTTAGTCTTCCAATCCATAAACACAGAATGCCCTTCCATTTATTTAAGTCTTCTTCAGTTCTTTTTAGCAATGTTTTGTAGTTTTCTGAAAGCAGGTCCTTTATGTCTTTGGTTAAGTTTATTCCTAAATATTTTGTTTTAGTTGTTATTATAAATGGATTCATTTTTCTGATTTCCTCCTTGGATTGAATATCTGTAGTGTATAGAAACATTATCAAATTTTGTATATTAATCTTGTATCCACATTGCTGAACTCGTCTATTAGCTCTAGTAGCTTTCTTGTGGATTTTTCAGGAAATTCTAGATATAGGATCATATCATCAGTAAATAGTGAAAGTTTTACTTTTTCCTTTCCTATTTCAGTGTCTTCTTTATTTATCTAGCCTAATTGTTCTGGCTCAAATACTGAATAACAATCATGACATTGAGCATCCTTGTCTTATTCCTGATCTCAGCAGGAAAGCCTTCAGTCTTTCACCATTGAGTACAATGCTAGCTGTAGGGTTTTCATATTTGCACTTTACCATATTGAGAAAGCTTCATTCAATTCCTATCTTTTGGGGTGTTTTTATCAAGAAAGGGTACTGTATTTTGTCAAATGCCTTTTCTGCATCAATTGAGAGGATCATGTGATTTTTCTTCTTCAATTTATCAATGTGCTATACTAATTGATTTTATTGTGTTGAACCACTTTTACATGCCTGGGATAAAACCCAATTGATCTTGTTGTATAATTCTTTTAATGTGCTCTTAGATTCTGTTTGGACATATTTTGTTGAGGACTTTTGAATCTATATTCATTAGAGATATAGGTCTGTAATTTTCTTTTTTTATTTGTAGTATCTTTATCTGGTTTTGTTATTAGGGTGATCTTGGCTTCATAGAATGAGTTTGGTAGCATTTTTCCCTGTTCAATTTTGTGAAAGAACTTGAACAAGATTGGTATTAGATCATCTTTGAATGGTTGGTAAAATTCACCTGTGAATCCATCTTACCTTGGTTTTTCATCTTTGGAAGTTTTTGATGATGGTTTCAATCTCTTCACTTGTGATTGGTTTGTTGAGGTCTTCTGACTTCCAGGGTCAGTTTAGATGGTTTGTGTGTTTCTAGGAATTTGTTCATCTCCTCTACATTGTCTAGGTTTGTTGGCATACAGTTGTTGATAGTATCCTCTCATGATCTCTCTTATTTCTGTGAGGACAGTGGTAATGTCCCCCCTCAGGTTTCTGATTTTATTTTCATCTTCTCTCTTTTTTTTCATTGTCAATCTAGCTAAGGCTTTGTTGATTTTGATGAACTTCTCAAAGAATCAACTTTTGGTTTTGTTGATTCTCTTTACTGTTTTGGTTTGTTTGTTTGTTTGTTTTCAATTTCCTTTATTTCTGCTCTTATCTTTACGATTTCTTTCATTTGGCTTGGTTTGGGATTAGTTTGCTGTTCTTTTTCTAGCTCTTCCAGGTGTACAGTTAGTTCTTTAATTTTAACTCTTTCTTCTTTTTAAATGTAAGAATTAAGGTCTATAAATTTCCCTCTCAGCACTGTCTTTGCAGTGTCCCATAGGTTTTGATATGTTGCATTCTCATTTTCATTTGTCTGAACTCATTTGCTGAATTCTTCTTTGAACTACTAATTATTTAAGAGTGTGTTGTTTAATCTTGTATTTTTATGAATTTTCCTTTTTTCCAATCATTTTTGATTTTCAGCTTCATTCAATTATGATCAGAGAAAGTGTTTTGTATAATTTCAATCTTTTAAAACTTATTGAGTTTTGTCTTGTGACACAACATATGGTCTATCTTGGAGAAGTATCCATGAGCACTTGAAAAGAATGTACATCCTGATCTTTTGAGGTGCAGAGCTCTATAGATGTCTGTTAAGTCCAGTTCATGTATTATATTATACACATTCTCTATTTCTTTATTTATCCTCTGTCTAGATGTTCTTTCCAATACTGAGAGTGCTGTACTGAAATCCACAACTATTATTGTAGAGATATCTATTTCTACCATCTGCTTTGCCAGTGTGTGCCTAATGTATACTGGGGCACTCAGGTTAGGTGCATAAATATTTAGTATAGTTATTTCTTCTTAGTGAATTGCCCCCTTTTTAATATATAATGACTTATTTCATCCCCTATAACAGATTTGCATTTGATATCTATTTTGTCCAATATTAGTATTGTTACTGCAGCTATTATTTTTGGTTACTATTTGCATGAATAACTTTTTCCAAACTTTTACTTTTAACCTGATTGTGTCCTTATGCCTGAGGTGGGTCTCTTGTAGACAACATATAGATGTATCATTTTATTTTTATCCATTCTATCTATCTATGTCTTTGGATTGGGAGCTCAATCCATTAAAATCCAAAGTTATTATTGTAAAGTCATTAATTACTTCATCCATTTTGTCCTTCAGTTCTCTGCTGTCACATCATTCTATTGTCTATCTTCTTACCCTTTATTTTATTCTTTTAAATAATCTTCATTTCTAAACTCTTCTTTAAATGTCTTACCTTTTTTTTCCCTTTCAGACTGCAGCACTCCCTTTAGTATCTCTTCTAATTCTGGATTTGGTTAACATATTCTATCTATTTTTTTTTGTTTGTTTTGTTTTGTTTTGTTTTGTTTTGTTATTCTGTGAAGACATTGAACTCACCCTCATTGTTGAAGGATACTTTTTCCAGATACAGTATTCTTGGCTGGTTGTTTTTCTCTTTCAATACATTAAATACATCAAATCACTTTCTTCTCACTTCCATGGTTTCTGCTGAAAGGTTGGCACTTAATCTTACCATCTTTCCCTTGTACGTGATTCTTTGCTTTTCTCTTGCTGCTTTCAGAATCCTCTCTTCATCTTTGATATTTGTCATTCTGAATAGTAGGTTTCTTGAGTAGGTCTATTCAGATTTATTCTGCTTGGGGTCTGTTGTCCTTCTTGGATATTGAAGGTCTTTCATAATGTTGGGAAGTTTTCAGTCATTAATTTCTCATTATTCTTTCTGCCCCTTTTCCATTATCTTCTTCTGGGACACTGAGAGTGCAAATGTTTGTGCATTTCATATTGTCATTTAATTCCCTGAGACTCTGTTTCATTATTTCCATTCTCTTCTTTCTATTCTCCTTTCTTTTCAGTTTAGATGTTTTTTTCTTTGAAATCACTAAGTCTGTCTTTGAACAATTCAAATCTGCTCTTATGTGCCTCTAATGTATATTCAATCTCACCCATCATACCTTTCATTCCCATAATGGAATACTATTTTTCTTTGCAGGCTTTCAAATTTTTCTTTACACTCATCCAGTGTCTTCTTAATATGTTTTTTTTCTTTAACCATATTTTCTTTAATTATATGAAGTGATTTAGGAGAGCAGTGTGGTTATACCTGATTAATTGTCTTAAATCCTGTGTCTCTTCAGGATATTTGGTTAGGTCCTTTGGCTGGGCCATCTCTTATTGTTTCCTAATATGGCTTGTAATTTTTTGCTAATGTCTAGACATATGAATATGCTAGCAAATTGTCTCTCTCTCTCTCTCTCTTTTTTTTGGCAAATGACTGCTTTATTACTTATACAGCACAAAGGGTCCAAAAGAGCAAGAGAAGAGACCCCATAGTGGCCAGTCTTTGGGGGAAGTGAACTGCTTGGGTCAAGGTTGGCAGATGGCAATTCTGCATACCTTGCTTCACATCAGAGAGAAGAGATAATCTGTACTGCCCAAGAGTTAGGTATTTCCCCACAGGGGTAAGGGGACCTGCCACTAAGCAAAAACCATGTATCAATCAAACTTTGTGCAGAGTTCTCACCCTGGTAAGCAGCTGGGACTGATTGTTCCTGGTTTTGGGTTCAAGGTACAGTCAGGTCCTTCCATTAGATCTAATGTCTCTCCTGGATTACATAATGGGAACATATTGAAAAGCTTGCATACAAAGAAAAGGAGAAGGGTTAGTGAGGGCTGGGAGCTGGCTGCTGAGCATGTCCCAAACTTTTCCAGCACACACTGTATTTAATCTGCTGTTATGTCCACTAATTAAATTCTTAAAACTAATGATTACACTGTGCAGTTTTAGAATTTCATTTAATATTTTATAGTTTTCATTTCTCTGCAAAGTTCTCTACCTGGTATTTTATTTCCTCAACTTGTGAAGTATAGTTGTTTTATTTTACTTTATTTTTTTATTTTTATTTTTTTTTAATTTATTTATTTTTTATTGTGGGTGAAAATAAAAATTTTCACAATACATACCAATATTTATAAAATGATATATAAATATATATGCATATATGTGCATTTGCTTACAAAAATGTTATATATATATATATATATATATTTATATTTATTTATTTTTTTTTAAGAGGTGCTTACATTACCTAAAATATTACATGGAACCTACCGGGATTCCCATGTTTCCCACCTCCCACACCTCCCACCACATCCCACACAAACATCTTCCACAAGTGTGGCCCATCATCCTCAATGGACTTACACATCCTGGGGCCTTGCCATCAACCATAGACTACAGTTCACATCGTAGACCACACTCTCTCCTACACAGTTCTGAATGGTGTGTGCTGATTTAAAATGGCCTACATCCGTTGCCACAACGGCATACAGGACAACCTCCAAATCCCGAAGAAGCCCCTGTATTTCAACTGCACATCCCCTCTCTGCCCCTAAGTGTCCAGTGGCCACTGGCTCTACCTCACTGTTATAATTTCTTCCATTGCTAGAATCACCGTATGTGTACAACAGAATACCATCAAGTCCACTCTAGTTCTTCCCCCAATCCTGAAGGGACTGGGATGGTGATGTCCACTCTACCTCCAAGTAAGAGAGGGCTTATATCCCATGGATATGGTGGGTGGGATGATCCTGCCTGCAAATGCAGGCCCTCTCCATTCCCTGGGATGGCCATTGCCCATTGTTGTCTCCTCACCAGGTGACTTGGATGAGTTCATTGAGCTGTAGGGTAGGAGTTGCAGCTTCACCGAGATTCCACGCACACCTGGCATATAGGTAGGCCAGAGGCTCCAGTCTCTGGAAGTATACCTAAAAACTCCAGCATCACATATAGGTTTGAATAGAAGGGACTGATGAACCATGTGCAGGGAGGACTTACTTGAGTCCAATTCTGTCACTCTCAGGAGCACAGATTCCAAAATAGAGCCCACAGATAAGGCGTCAGTCTCTGGGGCTATCCCACCTTAAATACAACCTGGGTGTCTCCAGAGCTCTCAGGAGCCCCTCTGTGTGAGGTGATAGGCACTTTGATGTTCTATGAGCTCCTACTGAGGTGTGCATAAGCATTACCTCTGGGATGACCTCCTGACTCTCTTCAAAGTCTCTTAGCCACTTGAACTCATTTGTCTTTACCTTTTCCCCCTTTTATTCAAGGTCTTTTTCCAGTTGTGTTGCCAGTTGGCACTTGGTATTAATCCCTGGTTGCCAGGGAAGCTCATCCCCGGGGGTCATGTCCCACGTTGGGGGGAAGGTAATGCATTCATATGCTGAGTTTGGCTAAGAGAGAGGCCACAATTGAGCAACAAGGAGGCTCTCAGGTGGCAACCCTTAGGCACCCCATAACAGTAAGCAAGTTTCAGTTACAAGAGCAAAGACTCATAAGGGTAGCCATCAATAAAAAGAACTCATCAGTGGGTCATCCTTTTTTGACAGACACTGTCCCTGCACTCAGAAGACTATTGTTGCTCCCTTGGAGACTGTGGCAGAGCTCTCCAGGCTAGGAATTCAGATTCCCTCATTTATTGTGGGATTGTCCACCCATCATGACCATGCCCCATCTTTTGATCTTTTGAACAATTTTGTATATCTTTCATGTATATTCAGGTGAACTAACTCCCATGAATCCCCCCTCCCAGACACCCCCCACCAAACTAAATGTTGGAGAGGATGTGGAGGAATAGGAACCCTCATCCACTGCAGGTGGGACTGTGGTATGGTCCAGCCACTGTAGAGGACAGTTTGGCTGTTCCTCAGAAAACTAACAATAGATCTTCCATATGATTCAGCAATTCCACTGCTGGATATATACCCAGAAGAACTGAAAGCAAAGACACAAACAGATATATGCACACCAATGTTCATAGCGGCATTGTTCACCATTGCCAAAACTTGGAATCAGCCCCTGTGCCCATCAACAGACGAATGGATAAGCAAAATGTGGTACATACATACAATGGAATATTACTCAGCTGTAAAAAGGAATAAAGTGCTAACACATGGAATAACGTGGATGAATCTTGAAGACCTTATGTTGAGTGAAGCAAGCCAGGCACTGAAGGATGAACAGTATATGACCTCACTGATCTGAACTGAGGAAAGTGAGCAGTCTCTGAGAACCATTATCTGAAAGATAGGTTAACAAGGTAGAGTAAGAGAAGAGCAGGCTTTGAGTCATCACCCATATGGACATAATCTATGGTAAAGGGATAGAGTATAGTTGCATATTAAAGGGTAGGACAGATGGGTAGTGATATTACTGGATTTGGTGGTGCAGCACTGACAGGTGGGTAGATTAGGAAGGGCAGGTTCAAATACCCAGGGCATGTAACTATGAATCTTGACATTCCATGAGTCAAGATAGGGTAGTGTCATATGCCCTAGGGGGGTGGGGAGGAAGGAACAGTTAAGATCTAAAGCGGTATTTAGTGGTCATGGGAAAGGTTTTTCATTACCTTACACTAATGGACACAGGACATGGTAAATATCATCAAAACTTATTAAACTCTACCATCTAAATTGTAAACTATATTGTAAATCATTGACAATGTTTAGTTGCTATATTTTGCTATCTGTATAACAGTTATAACAATGTTAACATCCAAAAAAAAAGGGGGTGGGTTAATATTGGGTGGAGAAGGGGGGGTGGTTTGGTATCTGGCAGTCTGGTACTCCGTGTGTGACTTTGCTGTGACCTAAAACTTCTTTGAAGATTAAATGAAAATTTGGGAGACAATGGGGATTCAGAGGGGGAAGGTGTCATGGCACACCGGACATCCAATAACACAGTGATAAAAGGAAAAAAAGAGTGTGTATATATATATATATATATATATTTTTAAGGCATTTCTTTTGCTTTTTTCCCCATTTTTTTGAATGTCCCAATCTGCTAATTATATTTTGTTTTTTTGTTTTTTGTTTGATTATTTTTTTTCCTGAGTTTCCTTATGTTTGTCTCTTGCATGTAAGCTTATCATTGTTGTTTCTTTTTCCTATTAAGTGTATTTGATTATTTTATGGACTACATGTTCATGGAAGATTTAGATCACAGAAGGGTTACAATGGGTACTGCAAATTGTCTCTTAATGCCAATTTCTCTTTTGCCTATTTTTTTTTGCCCACAGGCTTTTTTGATATTTGGTTCAATTTATTCTAAGTCTTAAAAATTGTCCCACTTATATTATCAAATCAGACCAGGGACTCACTAGTGGGGCACATATTTTCTCCCAGGGATTAAGATACAGAGAGAACCAAGAATAGTTTTTGTCAATGCAATATCCAGACAGGCCAGCAGATTGCTTTCTTCAGTGCACCTTTCCACAGAGGTGTTTCAGTCTGGGCGTTCCTGTGTTCTTGTGTTGAATCTCAAGAGCAGAGATTCAAAGCAGGCTCTGCTGGCTGAATTCACTGAAGAAAAGGCCCCTGACTCTCCCCCTCTTTTCTCTTGAAACAGCTGACAGTGAGTAAGATGTCTATCCTCATCTTAGTCGAATGCAGTGAGCCAGATGTTTTACCACAGCTTAATATCTTGGGGGTGGGGGTAGGTAGACCTTCCTGGTCACCTCAGGAGTTTGGTAACTCAATATTGTTGTTTCAACTTCTTCATCTCTCTGTCCCTCACTCTTTTGGTAATTTTGAAACACTGCTCTGATCTGTAGACCCCCTAAGAAGTCCCTTGAACAGCTTTTGGCTCTTTCTCCTTTGTTTATGTGAGAGCATTAAACTCTGCCTTTTAGCTTAATACTGTCTTCCCACAATCCAGAAATGGTGTTTTTACAACATTTTAGATCCAAATGAGTTAGATTTCAATTTTATTTTAACATACATACCTTAACTCTATTGACTAGCACTGTATTTATTATCTATGAACTTGTAAAATTCTATAAATTATTTTTCTTTTAAATCACACATGCTTAAAAGTATATTTTGAGAGTTCAGGAGTTCATAACAATTGTTCTAATTCCAATTAAATATCAGTAAAATACTTTAAAGTACACTTCTTTATATCCCTATTCTATTTTTATAACTCCTATTTCCCATAGTGAAAATTTGGGTTTCTCAAAAATTTCTATATAATTCATAATTTTCTATAGTCTATGATAAATACTAATTTTTCCATTACTATACTAGTGCTACTACCATTCTGAAAACAATGTTCAAATTATTTTGCAGTCATTTGTTTGGTTACTAATTTTATATCCTTAAATACTGTACCTGCAAGTTATTGGAATTACTTCTTTTTCTCCTTCATGACCACAAAAGGAATTTGATGTACAATTAGTTTGAGTTTCCATTTTGTTTTCAATTTTAGGACTTTTCTTTTTCATTTCTGACATTTATTTCATTAATTTTTGAATAAAAGGAACTCTTACATTGTTAAAAATACATTAAAAATTTTAATCAGACTTTCTTCAGCCATCCCTATACCTGCCACCCTATTCCTATGAAAAAAAAATTCCTTTTGGGTTTCTATTCATTGTGTCAGTAAATCTTATTGCAAAGATTATTGAGTTTATGTATTTTTGTGAATATAATTATGTGTGTGTATGTATACATATTATTTTCACCTTGCCTTTTATTTTAATTTAAATATATATTATGTATATCACTGAATATTAGTTTATAGAGAAATATATCCCTCAGTTTTTATTATCACTTAATACTCTTTTAGTTAGATGAATTATAATTTATAGATATGTATAATTAATATATTTTAATGTATTAAATTTTATAATATACAGACATATTTTAAATATTGTATAATATATAATATTGTATATATGTGTACATATAACATTTATTATATTGTTAGGTTAAGGTTGATTTTTTATCTTACTATGAGAATGAAATTGTGATTTTTTGGAGAATGTCCTGATTTCATCACATATGTTCTAAGCCATTTGAGGATCAAGTATGAGGATTGCTGCAAATGTCTGTCAAACATTTAAATAGTGTATTGAGAGAAACTTTTATATTATAAATACATTAGAAATTATATATATGTTTAAACAGATATATGATAATTATGTGAAAAATGTGTGCTCTTTCTGAAACATTTGAAAGAAACTTTATCTATATCTATAAATTTAAAATTACATATAGATGAAATAGTAGTTTAATGATTAATAAATTCAAGTGAAACTTGAATTTTTCTTTAATTTTTTAATGTTTTTTAAATAAAATGTTTGATAAATCAAACACAATCATAAAAAACTGATACAGAAAAAAATATGTCTCATACTTTATCCTTAAACTCACATCTATAGTCAATTTCCCTATTATTGTGGAAAGAGAAGAATCTCTTAACCAGGCACTGTGATGTTTTTGGGAAATATTCTATTCACATTTTACCATCTAAGCTGTGCATAAGGTATTTGGGTGTTTATGCCTGTTCTTTGTTTTTCTCTACTGTTAATTTAGAAGATTTTTTATACCTTTTTTACTTTTTACCTTTTTTTGTAATTTTATTATGTAGATTTTATCTTCTACTGCTTTGCATATCACTTTTAGACTTTAGTTTTTGGACAATAAAGATTGATGCTCTATTATAAAATATGCGGCAATGACTACACCTTTTATCCAAAATGTTTTCAAATCTTTCCACCACTGCTGGCATTTTTTTGTTTAGTGTGTCAGCTTGGAATCATGATACTCTTGAATAAAATTAGAACCCCAAATGTTGCTTAAGCTAGACAGGCTTTACTGTTCTGCCACTCAAAAAAATTCTAGACTTGAAATGCCAGCTGCAAACAACACCAGATAACCAAACATCATTTGTTTTCCCTATTCTGAGCACATGGCTCTGATTCCCCAGGAATGGAAGTGAACACTCTAGCACCAATCATTACATCATGGTCCGGATACCTGGAAAGACAAAGTGGTAGTTGAGCCTTTTATAAGAGTTTAGCTGAAACTCTTCCAAAAAATTCCAAAAAATTCCACGAGTTCAAAAAAATTCCAAAAAATTCCACTAACTCTATAATTGAAAGAGTTGAGTTAAATAACTGCTCCATACTCCTTTTCTTTCAGGAAGGCCTAGAAGCATTATTTTATTTTGACACAGCTCTTAGGAAGGCCACTAGCAATGTCAGGCATTGCATATATTTTGAGTTCATTTTTGATAATTTTATGTATAAAATAGAATGCTATTATAAAAATTAAATATCCCTAAATTATTTATAGTGATATCAAGAATGAAATATTTGAAAATAATCAGGCGTATTGTAAACCCCCTCTAACTCTGACATTTCATTTGCAGTTTTCATAAACTAATAATTATCTAATATTTAACTTCATTTTCTGGTTTGGGGAGTGTCGGGGACCTTGCATCCAAATGTCATTAGCACACACAACTTTCAGGCTAGAGGATACAATTTACAGCACCACTTGGAGACAAGCATAGCATTTTGATGACCTTGAGGCTAATAAGATTTTAGCAGATGTAATATATGTTCTGGGTTATAATCATATAAGTAAGGTGATTGATTTTTACATTCTTTTTCACATTTGGCAGGCAAGAACAAAACTTTGCATTTTTCTTCATCATGAACCAAATGTTCAAAAGCAACAACCCAGGAAATGGCAGAGCAATGAGGTAGATGAAACATGCATATGCAGAAAAGAAAATATTTTGCGTGTTGCCTAGTAAGTTAACATTTACACGAGAGTCAAGCAATCAATCAAAATAAAAACCTTTCTTTCATAAGAGAATGTTGAATGAATCTCCAATAAAGCAGCTGGATCAGATCCTAATACAGTTTTTATTCCAGACTGTTAACATTATGAAGTTTATATTTATACAATTTAAAATTTTAATAATTGGCAAAACATTTTAATAATATTTTATCCATTGATCTCTTGAAATATGGGCCTGTTCCTATTGATTTCTTCACTCGAAGAAGGTGAAAGGATTGTTAAAGCTATAATGACTGCTATAATAATAATAATTAATGGTAATAGCAATATATTAGCCAGTGTTCTCTAGGGAAACACGATGAACAGGAGATATCTGTAAATAGCATGGGATTTTATAAAATTCCCTTATGTGACCATGGGGCTGCACAAGGCCAAATACTGCAAATAGGTTGCAAACCAGGGACTCTGATGAAGGTCCAATGAAGGTTTTTGATGAGATCCCTGGAGACATTGACTGTCCAAAATGAGCTGGGAAATTCTCTCTGTACTCACTTCTTTTTTTTATACTTTTTATTTAAAAAGATACTTAGATTACATAAAAGTTACATAAACAATGCTTGATTCCCATATGCCCTGCTCCTTACCCTTCCCACATTTCCCACATTAGCAACATCCTTCATTAGTGAGGTACATTTGTTATAATTGATGAACACATTCTGAAGCATTGCCACTATGCATGGATTATAGTTTACATTGTACTTTAAACTATCTCCTGCACAATTTTGTAAGTCATGACAAGATATATAATGGCCTGTATCTGTCATTGCAATGTCATTCAGGACAATTCTCAAGTCCCAAAAATGCCCCTATTTTTCCCTCTCCCTCCTCTCAGAACCTTCAGTGACCACTGCCTCCACAACAATGATAAGAATCCTTCTATTGCTAGAATCACAATTAGTCTATAGTAGAATAATAATAAGTCTACTTTAGTCTACCATTCATTCCCCAATCCTGGGGATTCTGGGATGGTGATGACTACTCTGTCTCAAATTGAGGGGAGCTTAGATTCAATGGGGCAGATGAATGGGACTATCATGCTTGCAGTTACAGACTCTCTTTGTTCCTTGAGATGTTCATCATCTAATATCATCTCCTTGTTAGTTGTCCTGGGTGAGTTCAATGAACTAAAGAATAAGTGTTGCAATGCTGTTGAGATTCAGGAACCAAATGGCACATGGAAAGCCCAAAGATTTAAGTCTCTTTGACATACACCTATCAACTCCAGTACTAACTATAAGTTCAAATAAAAGGGGCAGAAGACCCATGTGTAGGGAAACTACAACTGAGTTCATCTCTGTCACACTGGGGAACATAAGTTTCAAAGTAGGTCCCACTGACAGTGCACCAAACTCCTGAGCTGTCTGTCCTGCCTATTGTGTCTGGGTATGTCTGGAGCCCTCAGGAGCCCTGCTATTTGAGACAATATTTTCTTTGGCAGTCAAAGAGATCCTGCTGAGAAGTGCATGAGCATAACCTCTGGAATGAACTCCTGCCTTGATTTTAAATCTCTTAGCCATATAAATGTATTTGTCTATATCCTCTCCTCTTTTACGTTAAGGTCTTTTTCCAGTTACATTGCTTGGTAGTCATCCATCAATGCCAGGGAGTATCAACCCCCTGATTCATGAAACAAGGAAAAGAATACCACTACTGACCCAAAAGAAATAGGTACCATAAAAGAATCCTTTGAAAAATTGTATGCCAACAAGATGGATAATTTTGCAGAAAGGGACAAATTCCTACAACCACACGAGCAGCCTACATTGATGAAAGAAGGAATTCATGAACTCAACAGACAAATCACAAGTAACAAGATAGAATTAATCATCAAAAACTCTCAACTAAGAACAGCTCAGGACCAAATGCCTTCACAGGTGAATTCTACCAAACATTCAAGAAAGATCCAAAAGTTTAATCCTCCTTTAACCTCTCCAGAAAATAGAAGTGGAGGCAACATTGCCTAACTCATTCTATGATACCAACATTACCCTAATGTGAAAGCCAAAAAAAGATACCACAAGAAGAGAAATCTATAGGTCAATCTCTCTTATGAAACTAGATGGTAAGTTCCCCAACAAAATACTTGCTAATCATATTCAACAACAAATCAAATGAAATATGCACCGTGACAACGTAGGTTTCATACTTGGTATGCAAGGATGTTCAATGTGGAAAACCAACCAATATAATATACCATACCAACAGATCAAAAGAAAAAATCATATAATCATCTCTATAGATGCAGAAAAAGCATTTGACAAAATACAGCACCCTTTCCTGATTAAAAAAAAAAAATCACTTCAAAAGATAATAGAAGGAAATGTCCTCAATGTGATAAAGGGTATATGAAAAACCCACAGCTAACATCAAATTCAATGGTGAAATTGTAACAGCTTTCCCTCTAAGATCTGGAAAAAGACAAGGATGCCCACTTTCAGAATTCTTGTTTAGCACTGTGTTAGAAGTACTTGCTAGAGAACTTAGGCAAGAAAAAGATATAAATGTCATCCAAACTGGAAAGGAAGAAGTTAAAATTACACTGTTTGCAGATAACATAATTCTATACATATTAAACCCTGAGAAATCTACAACAAAACTTCTAGAGCTTATATATGAGTTCAATAAAATGGCAGGTTACATGATCAAAATGCAAAAATCAGTAGTAGTTTTGCACAATGATAATGAGCAAACTGAGGAGGAAATAAGGAAAAAACTCCCATTTGCAATAGCAACTATGAGAATCAAATACCTAGGAATAAATTTAACTAAAGATATAAAATACTTGTATGCAGAAAATGCAAGCCTATTAAAGGAAATGAAAGAAGACCTAAATAAAAAGAAGAATATTCCCTGTTCATGGATAGGCAGACTAAACATCACTAAGATATCTATCCCACCCAAACTGATTTACAGATTTAATGCAATCCCCTCCAAAAATTACCACACAATTTTTTTGTTGAATTGGAAAAGCTAACTATGAAATTTATTTGGAAGGGCAAGCAGCCCCAAATAGCCAAAGATATATTGAAAAAGAAAAACAAAATTGGAGGAATAACACTAGCTGACTTTAAAACATAAAACATACTACAAAGTTACAGTGGCCAAAACTGCATGGTATTGGCACAAGGATAGACATACTGACAAATGGAACCAAATTGAGAATTCTGCTGTAGAACTTGTTAAATATCAATGAACTGATATTTGAGAAGGACACCAAACCCAATCATCTAGAAGAGAAGGGCCTCTTCAACAAATGGTGCTTGGAGAACTGGATATCCATATCCAAAATATTGAAAGAGGAATATCTCACACCTTTTACAAAAATTAACTCAAGGTGAATCAAAGCTGTAAACATAAGCACCAAGACATTAAATGTTGTAGAAGATAATTTAGGGAAGCATCTATAAAAGATCTTGTATTAAGAAATAGATTCATGAACTTTTTACCCAAAGCATGAGCAATGAAAGAAAAAATAGATAAATGGAACCTCCACAAAATTAAAAACTTTTGCAACTCAAAGAAGTTTGTCAAGAAAATGAAAAGACAATTACCAAATTGGAGAAAATACCTATTTCTGATAGGGGTGTGATATCAAGCATATGTAAAGAAATTCAACACCTTGAAAATAAAAAGACAACCAACTTAAAAATTGGCAAGTGATTTGTATAGACACTTCTCCAAAGAGGAAATACAAAAAGCTAAAAACACATGAAAAGATGGTCAATATCACTTGCTATTAGGGAAATGCAAATCAAAACTTCAATGAGATATCATCTTACATCCTTTAAACAGAGAACTACAAGTGTTGGAGAGGATGTGGAGGAATGGGAACCATTATACCCTGCTGGTGGGAATGCCAAATGGTGCAACCATTGTGAAAGACAGTATGGCGGTTCCTCAGGAAGCTAACTATAAACCTGCCATATGATCCAGCAATCCCACTACTGGATATATCCCCAGAATAATTGGAAGCAGGGACACTAGCAGATATAAATACATCAATGTTCATAGCAGCAGTATTCACTATTGCCAAAAGTTGGAAATAACCCAAATGTCCATCAACAAGTGAGTAGATAAGCAAACTCTGGTATATACATACAATGGAATATTACTCAGCTGTAAGAAGGAGTGCATAGACCTGACTACTCCTCAAGTTTTCCTACAGTTTCAATGTAATCCATATCAAAACACTTGCAGTATTTGTGTGTGTGTGTGTGTGTGTGTGTGAGAAAGAGAGAGAGAGAGAGAGAGAGAGGAAATGTATAAAATGATCATAAAATCAGTATGTAAAGTCAGGGGACCCAGATAACCAAAACAATCTTTAAAAATGAATAAAAAATAAAGAGGACACACTTCCCAATTACAAAAAGTACTGGAAAGATAAAGGAATCAGGACAATGTAGTTATAATATAAGGATAGGCATATAGGTCAATGAAAGTGAATTGATAATTCAGAATTAAACCCTTTAGAGTCAAATTATTTTTGACAAGAGAGCTAAGGAAATTCAATGGAGCAAATAAAAATATTTCCAACAAATGAATCTGGGACAACTGGCTATCCTTATGCAAAGAATGAAGTTGGATCCGTTCTTCTCATGACATACAAAAAATAATTCAAAATGGACACTATTAGAAAATTTCAGCAAAAAACAATACATTGTCCAGAAGAAATTATAGGAATGTAACTATAGACTAAGCCAAAATTCTGATATAATTTTAAAACATGCAAAAGAGGAAAAGATAAATTGATTTCATTAAAAATTTAAGCTTTTTGTGTGTTTCAAAGGATGTCATCAAAATAGTGAAAAGACAACAAATATAATGGGAAAAAATATTTGCTAATAATGTCTTGTAAGTGACTGCATTCAGAGAATATGAAGAATTCTTACAACAGAATAATAAAAAGCCAAACAACTCAATTAAAATGGACAAAGGATTAGAAAACATATATCTCCATTGCAGATTTAAAAATAGTCAATATATACATAAAAATAGCATCAAAATCATTAGCCACCAAGGAAATGCTTGTCAAACTCACCAAGAGCCAGCACTGTTAGTTATACTCACTATAATGTGTAACCATCAACTCTATCCATTTCTGTACTTTTACAGTCAAACTAATTGAAAATTCTACATACATCATACATACATCAGTACTCATTCTCATTCCTCATCTTATCTCCTAGTAACCTATAGTCTAGGTTTTAACTCCATGTGTTCATTCTTTATATTTGATTAATATTAGTGAGACTATACAATATTTGCCCATTTGTGTGAGGCTTATTTCATTTAGCATAATGTCCTCAGGATTTATCAGTGTTATTATATATGAAATTCCATTACTTCTTACAGCAGCATAG
>JAKSZT010029954.1:2040824-2082902 GCA_026826555.1 Tolypeutes matacus | reverse complement strand
TGGGAGGTGTGGGAGGTGGGCAGCATGGGAATCCCAGTGGGTTCCGTGTAATATTTTGGGTAATCTAAGCACCTCTTAAAATATATGTATATATATATATAAATGGCATTTTTGTAGGCAAATACACATATAAGCATATATATTTATATATCATTTTGCAAATGTTTGTATGTATTGTGAGAATTTTGATTTTTACTCATAATAAAAAAATAAATTAAATAATGAGTGTGTGGGGAAAATATACCATAGGTATACTATGGAATATTTAGTGGTAATAATCTGATCATATTCTTTCATAATCTATAACAAATATTCCACAACAATGTATGGTGTTGATTAAGGGGCTATGTATGGAAATTTTGCACATTATGCATGAATGTTTTGTAAGCTCACATCTTCTCTAATAAAAATTTTTAAAAAATTAAAAACCCACAATGAGATAGTGCTTCATATCTAGGAGGATGGTTAAAATAAAAAGAAAAATTATTATCTGTTAGGGCTTGAAAGGAATGTGAAGAAATTGAAACATTAATACAGAATTGGTGAGAATCATGTGTGATTCAGTTGCTATGGAAAATCCTGGGATTCCTAAAAATTTAAATATTGGGCCACTATTTCATCCAGCAATCTACTCCCTGGTATATACCCAAGATAAATGAAAATATACGTGCATGCAAAATATTGCACATCATTTTTTATAGAAGCATTATGCATATTAGCCAAAATGTATGGGGAAAAAAGGCATCAGCTAATAAATGGATTTTTAAAAATGTGATATTTATACAATGGAAGATAATTTGGCAAAGGTAGTTTTGAAGTTTCAAAAGGAAATAGAGTGGCTCCTATTAGTACTATACTGAGACTGAATTGTACAGGTGGTAGTTAGAAGGAAATGGAACTAAAACCAGGAAAGTATAAATACATATGGACTTTACAATTATTGTTATTATTTTATAATTGGAAATTAAAATTAAAATGTCTTCTTTTTTATTGTAATTAAAGCATATTACTTCAGAACTTGAATATATATATGAAAAAATTTGAATAACAATTTATTTTAGTTGGAATAATCAGTAATGTTGGAATTATCCAGTCTATGAGAAGAACAAATGCACATTTCAAATCAGAGCTTATATGGCAGCTCTAAGCTATTTCATAAAACCTTTCATTAGGTAATGTATATGCTTTACCCTTCTTAGAGAAAGTGAGACTATGTTCAAATCACTCATTGACCTGGACTCAATCATATCTTCCTTGTAATAATAAAAAAAATAATCATAATAACAACTATAACAACAGCAATTGTAATAATAATAATGACTCTATTAGTAGCCATAAAGTTGTTAATTTTGTTAAAATTGTTTTAAATAATTGTAAAGAAATAATTTTACCTTGTTTCAATTATATTATTTTCAGCATAATTTAAACTATATCAAATAGAAATAAAGTTCATATTAACTTAGTGAAATTAAAACTATATTATATATTTATGTCATGATTGCATGTTAATTAGGGTAAATAAAATATTTAAAAAATTATCCTGAAAAATACAAAAGTATTCCAGAAAAATATAAATGGTTATTAAATTATATTTCACTTTACAATAGAACAAAAATAGCATAATGAATGTCTGCTCAAAAATATTTATAAATTAAATGGATTTATAATCTGAAATGCAGTTAAATATGTAAGGATCTGAAAAATCTCATCCTAAAACAAACATGGTAACATAATGAACTATATATTGGATCACTTATCTTCTGAAGGAGGTCCATTACCTTAAAATATATTGTTATTATCAAGTATAATATAATACAAGATGGTGCTGATGCAGGAATAAATATATCAAGAAATATATATATATATATATTTTTCAAGGTAATTTATACCTTAATCCAAGAGATGTAATGAAGCAAAAGAAAAGTAAATTGACAAGAAAACTTGAACTCCAGGGGATTATTTCCTGTTTTATATGGTATATTCCAGATAGATTAAAAGACTAAATTTAAATGGTAAAAAATAGGAAAATAAAGATATAACTTTGAAAAAATAAGGTGTTTAAAACCACCCTAAACAACACATAAAACTACAATATAGAGGGAAAGAATTCCTTGATATTAATGTAAAAGTTTCCTCCTCAAAAAGACACATAGGCAAATTTAATAGATGATGGAGCAATAAGAGATGGTTTCCCAAGTTCCAAATTTAAAGGGTATTAATATGTGCTATTAAATGTTGACAGAAACATTCTCAAATCAAAGGTTATATTTAGAAACATAATAAAGATGTAACAAAATTATTTTTTTTATATTTTAATATTCAAAATATAATTTCAATGTGGCTATCAATTATGAGAAGCTCAAGTTTACTGTCAATCTGATACATGGAATCTCAGGCAAAATGAGACCAAATATTAGAAGGATGAAAATGGTAAAAATTGTAAAGCTGGGTTTTTGGTGTTTTGGCAAGGATATGGGCTAAGCATAATGTTCTTGCTCTATTGAAAAATGTCATTTATTAAACTGGGTTTTGGAAAATTAGTTATTCATGGATTTGGGAATATATAAATAATATATGGTGGGTACTATAGAGGACATTGCAGTTGTTAGAACAAAAAAAATTTAGTTATACTTAAGTAACTTTCACTGAAACTTTGAGGTAAACAAAACAACAAAGAATGAGATTCATTTAGCAACAAATTTATTTGAATTAATGAAGCACATGTATACACACATATATCACATTCAATATTAGTTAAGCTTTATATAATAATTGTAACTGAGGTAAAATTGCTTCAGGCTTTGTCAAATTGGTATAATTTATTCAATTTGATATTTAATTATTCAACTTGTTAAATATTTCATATTACACAGCATGGAAATACAAAAGTCTTTTTTCCTAAGTGTAAATTCTTCGCTGCCTTGAATGAAACCATTTAACTACACATAAATTAAGCAATACATAGACAATTACTGTTCAACCAGTTTTTAAAAAGTATTGAAAGGAAATTGTATTGCTTTTTTCTCTCACTTAGTAATAACGGTTAACCTGGGTTATCTTGTCTTATTTGCCATCATCAACAGCTTCTAGTGTACCAAACATTCAGATTCCCTTTAATTCACCCATTTTTAAATCTCTTATCTCATATTCAAAAATATCCATGCCTGAATTTCAGCAACCTTATTATTTATTTTGGCCTTTGTCTCTCTAGATTTTATTAAATATTTTAAGCATTGAACCTTTGTCAGAATTATTTTATATGATATTCCTTTTTATACATTGCTTGTTTTAATTTTTTGTTTGAATGGCTACAAAACAGATGATCTCTTTCTCTCTGTTATAAGTAATGACAGCTTTGTTTCTTCCTGAATGTCCTTCTCTGAGATAGAAAGTCTGAAATAGATTTCATGTGGTATATGGTTATAAATATAAATGTTCTGTTTGTTTATGTATTTCTCTTTTAATTATCTAGAAGAATTACAGATTTAATGTTCAGAATATAATACATTCGTATACTGAACTAAAGAGTATTTAATTCTAGAATCTATCTTTCTATCTATGTATCTGTAAATCTATCTATCTATCTATTTATCTATCATCATCTATCTAGATTTTTATCTTCTTAAACATGAAATAATAAAAATTATATTACATTTTGAAAACAGAATTCAGAGTATATATTTTCAGAAATATAAATCATGGTTTTCATCCCAGCTTTGTCACAGAAATCACTGTGAATCTGAAAAAGTTATACAATTTTCTTGACCTTTCTACATTTAGAACAGCATGGATATAGGAAGACATCCCCATATATATATACTTTTAAAATATACAATAGTAAACAGTCAAAAAAGAGTAAAATACAGAATAAAAATCCATTTTATTCAAGCAACTTTTATATGTAAATATTAATTTTATTAATATTAAATATTAACATTAAATATTGATATTAAATATTAATTATTATTATTATTAAACATCATCCATTTTATATCAAAACAACCAGTTGACCAGCATTTCAACTTTATATGAATGTAGAGATAATGATTTTATAGACTTTATTCCACTCATTAATTAAAAGCTATTTCCAATCAAATGAAAAAAATCTTTCTTTGGGTATTCAGAAATATTTAGCAAACATTCTATCCATGGCACACTTAATTTCCCTGCTCCACAGGCTAAAAATGATGGAATTTATGGAAGAGACACCATAGTGCAGAACATGGCTGTCAACAGTGTTTGAATTGTTGATTCATTTGATATGGGGCCCAAACAAGCAAACAATCTAGAAATGATAAATAAAATAAAAATACTTATCTGGGCAGAGTAGATGGATAAGCATTTGTTTCAAGTTTCCAGAGATTGCATCTGGAGCACAGTTAAAAAGATGCTAATATATGAGTTGGCTAAGATGACAAAACCACATAAGAGAAGACAAGCGCTTACAGCCAGGGCCACAGATTCAGAAAACTGGGTGTACTGAGATGGGATACACGTAACGTGAGGTACATCACAGAAAAATTGATGGATCACATTGGACTCTGTGAAGGGGAGCCTGAAAATGTTGTTTGTGTGGATGTAAAATAGACCACCCCACTCACTCATAAGCCACTTGCAGTGTGCACAGATATGGGGTGATGGTGATCCTATAGTGCAGAGGATGGCAAATGGCAACATAGTGGTCATAGGGCATTGCCATAAGGAAAAAGAACTCTGTGGATCTAAATAAGAAAATAGGAATGTCTGAGTGGCATATTTTTTGAGAGACATAAATTTACTGCCTGTCAGATAATTCATCAAAGATTTGGGAACAGTTACTGAGATGTAACCAAAGTCTAACAAGGATAAATTGCCTATGATGAAATACATGAGGAAGTGGAGTTGGGGGTCTGTCAAAATGCCTCATGAGCCATGAGTCTCAGCAGAGTTGCAACAACTACTCTGCAGTTCATTGGACTCACCAGGACAACTAAAAAGGGGATGATGATGTCAACACCCATCCAGAGAAGAAAAGGAATTTTAAAGCCTCGTTTTTGGTAAATATTTTGTCCCTATATTGTGATTCATTAGATGGATAATAACTTATATTGAAGAGATAAGAGTAGAATATGGATTTTGAAAACTTGAGAAAGCTCAACTCACCAAAATTGATTTTTGTGTCCTTGTTGGATCAATCATATTTGAAGGTTACTATATCATGATAATAACAATAGCCTTTAGAGAAGAAAATTTAAAATGCTATATATGTGTATTAATGAATATAAATATATATATATAAATTATAATTCAATTAAATATATATGTAATATAACTGAAAAGAAGTTCAAGTAAAACAAGGTCAAAATATTCACCTATCACAAACCTAAAACAAATTAACCAAAATTATCAGAAACATCCACAATGTTATCAATTACTGGTAAAGTAATTGCTATAAGTATGATAAAAGACATCTCAGAAAGAACAAAGAACAGAGCTAATATGGCAAAATGTAGACTATCTAAAGCTTAGGAACCCAGACTACTTGTTGCCTCTGAAGAGTACTGAGGAAAGAAGGTAAATTGGAAGAATCCTGAGATGATCCTGATAATTCTTACAAGGAAATTATTAGGAACACTGTTGATAATTTCAGAGAGAATAAATGCTCAAAGTTCTAAATCCAAGTGGCAAGATTTTAAAGAAACAAGAGGGAGCCGTGGGAAGGGGCTTTCAAAGTGTGATATGCAATAGTAGCATCTGCACCACTGTCAAGGACCCAAAAGAGCACGAGCACAGCGAGGAGAAATGGCTGATGAGGCAGGTATTCTACATCAAAAAGAGTATGGGGTCACTGGGGCACAGAGTAAGCTGAAATATATAAGCCTGGAAGGAAAACAAATATCACTGACAAAAAAAAGACAAAAAAAAACAAAACCTCAAAATTGACTAACTAAGGGAGATTTTTACTGTTGAACAGCACAATAAGCACATAAAATTAAGTAAAAAGAAGCCCCCTGGATCCATGCCCTCAGATTGTCTTTGCTGGGATTTTGTGGAAAGAATTAGTACTGAATTGATATTCATTCCAATCACCTCACCCCAGCATGCAGAGTCTTTCAAGTCTTTGCTGGAAATTCCTTACCCCACAAAGCTTCTCTGCTAATGCATGACCAGTTCTTCTTCATCCTGCCATCTTCAGTGAGCAAACTGGTACTTGGTCATTGCACACCTTGGAAGGGCTTCTTATTCTCTGGAATTTAGTTGATTTAGCCTCCATCACACAAAGAACTCTTCGACAACTTCTTAAATATGCCTTGTTTAAATTTTTCCCATTTGTTTTTCTATTATTAATAACTCATGAAAGTCATATACATATAATTTCCAGTGTCACATTCATCACTAATATTTTCTCATTATACACTTAACTTAATAAAAACATTTTTATTCCAATGAATGTTATAAATATATATCTCAGTATTTAAAGCTCATAAGAAATTTTTAATACAGGTTTATATAAAATGTAGGTGTATTTAAAATACTGCCTGTATTTGTCAGAGTCTCTCAGGGAAACAGAACTGACAAAATGTGTGTATGTGTTTGTAAGTGGAATATATATATATATATATATACATATATTATGAGATTTTTATTATAGGAATTGGCTCACACAGCTGTCAGGTTTGGGAATCTGAATTATATAAGGAGGATCACCAACTGGGAACACTGATAAAGGTTTTGTTAAATTCCCCTGGAGAAATTGGCTGGCTGAAGAAGAGATAATATTTTCTTCTTTCTGATTGATCAATATGTGTCCCATGTTAACTTTATAATGTGATTGTCAGACCTTCAGAATTTTAACAGCATTTCAGATTGAGTTACATTTAATATACTATTATTTTTGAGCTGAAACTTTCTGAGGCCTAGCATGTGGTCTATCCTAGAGATTGATCCATGTAAGCTCAAGAAGAATGTATGTCCTACTGTATTTGGGTGTACTATTCTAAATATATCTATTAGGCCCAGATCCTCTAATGTATTATTCAAGGTCTCTGCTTCTTTTTTGATCCTCTGTCAAGATGTTCTGTCGAATGGTGATAATGGTGTATTAAAGTCCCCCAATATAATTGTAGTTTTTCCAATGTTAACTTCATGCATTTTAAGGTGCCCTGGTTAGATGCATAAATGTTTAGGATTTTTCTTTCTTCTTGATAGATTACCACTTTTATTGCTTTATAGTATCCTTCTTGGTCTCTTAAAATAATTTTGCATTTAAGTTTATTTTGTTCTATATTACTAGAGCTACTCCTGCCCTTTTCTGATTATTGTTTGCATGTAAAATTGTTTTCCAACCATTTACTTTCAGCCTCCTTGCATCCTGGGTCTAAGGTGAGTTTCTTGTACACAGCATATAGATGGGTCATATTTCCTTATCCCCTCTGCCATTCTGTTTCTCCTGATTGGAAATTTTAAACCACGAACATTCAATGTTATTATTGTCAAGGAATTGCTTACATTAGCCATATTTTCTTTAGGTTTAAGTATGCCATATGTTGTTTTTCTCTTTTTATCTGTTTAATTATTCTTACACTCTCCACCAACTCTCTCTCTCTCTCCTGTTTCTTTCCTTTCAACCTGCTGAACTTCCTTTAGTATTTCTTGAAAGGCAGGTTTCTAATTGATGTATTCCCTTAATTTCTATTTATCTGTGCCCATTTTGAACTCTCCAACATTTTTGAATGTCAGCTTTGCTGGGTATAGAATTCTTGGCTAGAATTTTTTTTCTTTTAACACCTTATCTATGTCATACTACTGCCTGCTTGCCTCCATGGTTTCAGATGAGAAATCAGCACTTAATCTTATTGAGCTTCCCTTGTATGTGATGGATTTCTTTTCTCTTGCTGCTTTCAGTAGTCTTTCTTTGTGTTGAGCATTGGACAATTTGGCAAGTATATGTCTTGGGGTAGGGCTGTCAGGATTTATATTGTTTGTGGATTTGCTGTCTTTCCTGGGCATGTACATCCATGTCCTTCACTACAGTTGGAAATTTTTCAGCCATTATTTCCTCCAATAATCCTTCTGCCCCCTTTCCCTTCTCTTCTCCCTCTGGGATGCCTATCATACAATTTGTTTGTACATTTTATTTTGTCATTCAAATCCCTCAATCCCTGCTGCATTTTTTCTTTTTATCTATCTGTTCTACTATCTGCCTGATTTCAGCTGTACTGTCTTCCATACCACTGAGTCTTTTCTCTGCCTTTTCAAATCTGCTGTTATGTACCTCCAGTATATTTTTTAATTTCTTGCATTGTGCCATTCATCACCATCAGGTCCATCATCTTTTTATGTAGGTTTAAAATTTCTTCAGTATGCTCCCCCTGTGTCTTCTTAATATCCTTTTTCTCTTCCTTCACTTCATTGAGTTGATTCATGATCTTTGTTTAGTTGTTCCATATTCTGCATTTCCTCCTTTTTTAAAAAAGTTTTTTTTCATTATACTGAGCCATGTCTTCCTGTTTGTTAGTAGGGCTTGTAATTTTTTGTTGGTGACTGGGCATCTGTTTATCTTTATGGTTTTATTTGGTTGGTTAGCTTCTCCTACTACTTTAGGATTTTGTTTTGTTATTTCTTTGTGTGTGGTAAGGTTAATTTTTGATACTTGGTTCCTCTTATTATATATCCTTGCAGTTGTCTGTGTTCCAGTGAAAAAAATACTAGGACCAGAGATAAGTAAAGAGATAAGAAGAGTAAAAAAAAATAGTAATAATAATAATACAGAAAAGGTAGAAGAGGTACTATGCAAGAACTAGGAAATTAAGTAATATGAGTAAAAAAAATCATAAAAATACAAAGGAATAAGAATAAAAAGTGGTGGAATAGAAAAAAATTAAAACAAGAGAGAAACTAGAGAAAAATTAAAATGAATTAAAGTCTGGACAGATGAGAAAATATATAGGTAACAAGAAAGAAAATAGAAAAAAATAGAATGAATTAAAAGGCCAGACAGATGAGAAGAGAATAGAAATAATAAAAGAAAAAAAAAAAAAAAAAAAAGGAGAGAGAAAAAACAAAAAAATGAAGACCAAACAAGAAGTAGTAGAGTGGATGAAAAGCAACAGAAGTCAGAAGACAGAAAAATATAGAAAAGAACATAAATTAAGTAGGTTTAAAAAATAAGTAAAAGGAAAAAAAAGGAAACAAAGAAAGGGAAACAAGAAGCAAAAGAACAACAAAGATATAACTCAGGAAAAACAACCTTCCTTCATAGACCCCTAGAGACCTTCTCAGGCTGCTGGTATTCATCAGCTAATCACCCTGCAGCCTGCCTTCCACAGGTGATGTATCTAGTTTTAGTGAATAAAATAAAGGAAAATGAAAGAAAAATAATCCAAAACCCACAAAACAAAACAGTAGAAACTCATTCTTTGAGTTTCCTATCATAAAGTGTTGGCTTCGTGCCTCAACTCTCCCTGGATCCCTTCTCTTAGGAGATATTAAAGTTAGAACCACCAACCTTCTACATTCAAGGCAGGAATTCCCCTACTGCACTACAAAAGCTCTATACACTAAATTTTGAAAGATTATTGGGCTCTTCCTGCTCCCATTCTCCTAAGATAAGTTGAACTTTTAACAGTTTCCAGTAGCTAGGCTAGTTAGTTGCCTATCTCTGCCCCCTCTCTGACCAAGTTCCTCTCTCCAAGTATGGTGTAGTGTGACAGCCTGCCTGAGCAGATTCCCCTGTCCCCTCTCCCAGGGTCCATCTCAGTGCTCATTGGTATCCTCCCTGAGATTCAAAGGGGGCTCAAGTGTCCAAACTCGAAGAAAGGAAACTACTCTCTACCCTTTGCCAGATACCTCTTCCTCACAGGGAATG
Source organism: Tolypeutes matacus (assembly GCA_026826555.1). Lineage (NCBI taxonomy): Eukaryota > Metazoa > Chordata > Mammalia > Cingulata > Chlamyphoridae > Tolypeutes > Tolypeutes matacus. The sequence goes on along the minus strand of JAKSZT010029954.1, from coordinate 2,073,055 downwards.
CCACCCCCCCCACTTTTCTGACTGAGAGCCAGGAGATCCATGGAGGCTATTTTGCTTTGAGGGTGGGGCTTAGCTGCCCTGCCCTTTCCAGCCACAGGGAAGAGCAACTCATGGTTTTCCCATGGGCTCTTTATCTCTTTGTCCAGCTCCCTCCAGATCAATGCCCTGAAGCCTCCTGCTCTGTGGATTCCCAAAACAGCTAGCTCAGGTAAGATTTTTTCCCTTCTCAGCATTTTTTTTGTGACAGAGCTGGGCAATGCCTACCTAAATGATGCCATTTTCCCAGAACCTCCTCTGTACTCACGTTAAAAGAAAAAAAAATGCAGTTATTGAACAAGAAACTACTTTATCTTATCTACATGTACAAGAAATGATCCTGACATGGAAATCCTGAAACTTCTGGGAAATTTACCACTCAGTAGAGACCATCATAGCTCTGCTAGCACATTCACCCTTCAACAAGCAGTCTGTACCCATAACAGTAGGCCAGAGAAAGTCTGAAATACAGATGTTCCACAAAATTTCAGGTCCAGCACATCACAGACATATAAGACAATTTTGGACACAGGCTTATTATAGATTTTGAGACATATTTTTACTCTACTATTAATTATGCAATTAATAGTCTAAATTCTAATTTACCACTATACCTACACTGCCTTCTGGAATACCACTGTTGTGGGTAGGTTGTGCTCATCTTCAAACTCAGTACAGAAATATGAATGTGCTAGAACCTACACATCTGCTCACTTCAGCTCTGGTATGCTTTTTGTTTTTTGAGGTAACTTCAAACTTTGGGTTAATGACCAGGTTGTTTTCTGAAAAGTGAACATATTTTTAGTCATGTTGGTTATCTGTTCTTCTACATCACTTTGTTTTTCTTTCTGATGATGATTCTAAGGTTAATGTTGGAATAATCCCAGAATAATTACAAATTTTGTAAGTACTCACCTACCATAAAGTAGCTGTCAGCTGGTTTTATAATGTCTACTAAATCATGCAATCTAAAATTAATGAGTCAGATGCTAACAGGATACTTCAGGAGTTACTGCTGTTTTTCTGACAACTGATTTTGAAACCTTAAAACCTGCATACTTCTATTATAGTGATGAGAATGCACATCTGGAAAGATGATTCTATTTTTCTTTCCTCATATAGGTAGACAAGATTGCCATTTATTTCCTATTTAGATACATTGACATTCATCCATATGAAAATATGCATGCCATTAGCTTATTATAATTTGACTGTTTACTTTACATTTGGCTGAATAATGGGGCATAAATAAAACTTTCATAGTGCACCTGAGGCGGATATTTGATATGCAGAACTTTGCTTCATGGTGGGGTATCTGTGGGTTAGACGTAGAACTCACATATTTTAATATCCACTGTTTTAAGTGAACAATGCTAGCATGTGGGGAATGCAGTGTCACTACTTGGCCTATTTTTAAACTAGTGTAACACTGGTCATACAATTCAGTATATTTGCATTTTAAATTAAATAACCAGAGTAAGTTGTTTTACCACTTGCAATTCAAGAGATCTAGGCATTACTTTTAGCTCTTAGATCAATTCCATTTACTCTCAACCAAATCTAGTTAAAAAAAAATTCCATGACTTTGCCCCATGCAACCGGAAACATAAAGTTGTCATATGTTGAGATGGGTAAGATTGTAGGCACATTCTTTTTTTAAAGATTTATTTTTTATTTTATTTTAAATAAGCATCATTGGAGAATTGCTATAATAAGAGATAAGGGGTAAACTTATTGCTCATTCATCATTTGTTTAAGCAGGCTCTTGGCTAGCAGTTAGGGGGCAAAAACTTGTTTGTTTAAGTAAAGTTGTTTAAGTAAAGGGATACTCAGGATCAGACACAATACCTACCAACCAATCACAAAGGGCACACAACTGGCTCTACTTGAGAATTTACTAAGAAGTAGTTGCAAAAATTTCTGGACAGAAAATTCATTTTTTAAGTATATTAGATTGTGGGTTTGACTCAAAGAACTGCAAAGCCAAGGGAAATCCCAGCTTTCCTGCACACATTACATAAATCTCAGATATATGTTACAGGGGTTCAACCTTCTTGCCTGAGGTATCTACATATTGCATTGCCTTGTTTATAGGTTTTTCAGTTGATGCTCAATCTGTGTCCTGGTTTTCTAGTGAAAATAGAAAAAGAGTCACCATCAGTCTGAATATATATCCTCGATAGAAGATCTCTGCATTTTGCCCAAAAAGCAAATGTAATGGCTTCCCAGATGTTGAACATTTCTTTATCCTCTAACCATGAGCCACCGGTAAAATTAATACAGACTCAATGACATATGTCATGGGTTTTGAAAGGGTCAATAGCATAGACAGACTCCAATTGGCTCACTGTCAGGACAAACATCTGAGGAAAATAATTTTTTAAATATCCCTTTAATATACATATGTTTATTAAAGGGACAAGATTCCTTTTGCCTTATAGTATTTCCAGTTGGATGCTCTCACTTGGAAGTCTGAAATATGAATAAGTCTCCATGGCCAGTTTAATATGTGTTTTGGAGCATAAGACACCATGTTACTACAAATTAAGTGTGACATAGTGACTACGGCATTACAACAGACTGGTCAAACTTTGCTACATCACAATCTACAGCCATTCCCTGGGATGCATAAACAAGACAGGATTTGCAAGAGGACTACTTCAGATACGTTGACCATAGGATGCCTTCCCTATGGTGCCCCCATACTCTGGAATTCCAGTGTTAGATTATGGCCAACAGCCACAGCGACCACTGAAATTATGTCCTCTATTAAACTAGATTGAATCATTTTTGTCAATGATTTCTCCTTAGCTCCCTGCCATCAATTTTCATTTCATTCTGACAAAAGGAAGTCATTTTATATTTGTATATCAAAAGGAAATTCCTTCAGTCTTTCCAGTCATCTCTTTCTATCCATGATTTCTGTCAGTCTAGTTTTAAAATAATCAATAGGAGTTGCAAAATTATTTATGCAAATACTAGTTATGCAAACCTAACCAATTGATCCAACCCTCTAGTTTTTCTTGAATTTTAAGGAATAACTATATTAAGGTGGATTATCCATTCACATTGAAGCTCATATCACAGCAACATCCTATGAGTGGTTACTTTAAACATAACTGTCAAATAATTTGTCTAGATCCTTTCAGATGACTGTGATCTAGGAAAGTGTGAGGTAGAGAATATATCCCTCATTATTATTCTAAGACAGGAAACAAGTGTATTCTAAAGAAATAATAATTAGTCATCAATACACGATCATCTCTAGATTTAGATAGTCCCATCTACCCCAGTCCAGGGAAAGAATGCCACCTATCAATCTCATTCAGCTTAAATATATGGTGATTTTAAGATTTCAAATCAGCAGTCTCCCAAACCATAACAGCTTGATGCCAGAAAGTAATCACACACTTTTATTGTATGTGGAAGACATTTTTCATGCTTAAGAAGAAAAAGTATTACCATGACTAAATGAAATGTTTTATTCTACAAAAATGATTTTTCTAAAAATATCTATATTTTAATACACAGGGGGAATTCTACATTAGATATTTTTTAACATTTTCAAACAATCTCTTCCAGTCTTGTCCCCAAAAAGGCATAATTTGTATCAGACTTTGTAAGATACACAATGTTTCTGGCAAGATATAATTTTGCTTTCACAGTATTTTCTGTAAAGCAATCAGTTTGGTGAGGCAAATTTATTGAATTTAGTGATCAAATGTTAAATACTTGACTCTCAGGTATCTAAAGTGACAAATTGGTTGAGTTTAAAGTTTTACTTAATTTTATACATTTCATTTAATATATTTCATGATATTTTATCCAAAGTGAATTATTCTTGATTCTATCATATCACATATAATCTCTGGCATAGAGAATAAAATTAGGGCAAAAATTATCAAACATGTACAATTATTATATGATTTCATTGGTCAAGTGTGTATGAATTTTTCTTCACTGTAAATCTAAGTAACAGATATTTGATCAAAAACTACTATATATAGCACTGGAAATGTTTTAAAGATATACTTAGAGATATTGATGAGTTCTGGAAAATGTACTTGATTCCAAAGCATCACATCTCAAAATGATTATAGCCCCTAAATTTAGAGGTAAAGCTACATATAGTAAAGCTATTTTTTAAAATACTTTTATTAAAGAAGTTGGAACTTAAAAAACAATCATGCAAATGTGCAGAATTCTCACATAACACCCCTTCACCAACATATTAAATTGTTGTGAAACATTTATTACAGATTTGATGATAACATCATCAGACAATTACCACTAACTATAGTATATAATGTATATTTGGTACATATTTTCCATATCCCCCTATTATTAACACAGTATTTCTTTAACTGTAAATGTCAATTGAAAGAGAGCTAGAGATAATGCAGGGACTTAGCAATAGAGTGAACCCAGAGGAGGATGATAATTGTTGTTAATAGTACAAATACAAGAATGTTCTTCTATGAACTAGAACAAATGTACATCACTATTACAAGATGGTAAGACTATGGAGATGTATGGGAAAAATACAATTAATGTAACCCATGGACTATAGTCAATATCAATATTGTAATATTCTTCCATCAATGTCAAAGAAGTACTGTATTAATAATAGAATGATGCTATTTTTTATTAGGTTTTCAAAATGAATAATAGATCAATGAAAGTCCAGAGAAGTAAAGAACAGTACAACTTTGAGTACTATAGGAGAATTTCTGTAGTGGTGGGATCTCTGTTTTTAATTGTAAAGAGAGGACAAAATGTGGACAAAAGGAAGAGAGAATACATTGAATGTTAGAATGTAAATAGGAAATGCAGAGAATAAGTGGATATTGTATGTTATATCAGAACATCAATAAATGTGATCACCAGACTAGTGACTATTTTTTAGCAAGTAAAATGAATGCTCAGAATTGGGTAATAATATGGGGGAAATTGTACATTATTTCTGACTTTAAATAATGTATCACATGAAAAGTGGTCCATGAGGAACATTTTGTTTTTCCTAAGGGTGATAGGATGAGAAAATCACATGATAATGGTGAATAACTCACATTCAGACATAAGAGCTCTCTATTCTCACTGAATGCAAGTGATGAGTTTCAAGAAAAAGCAGAGAATAATTTCAGTGATTTAAACCTGAATATGATACAAATAAATGGAAAAATTGATACGAATAAAGATACAACATATATGATAAAGTTATTCTGATAGCATATGTGGTAGAAGATAATTTCAGTTTTGAACTTATTAATGTTAAGGTGATAGTAATTCAAATGAATTAAATATCAAGGTTCAGAGAAACAGAAAAGTAAGTGCTCTACTTGGAGGGAGAAGTGAAAATGAGAAGGGATGTTATCACAGGAAAAGGAAAATAGTGGAGAAATATAGAGTAAGTAGAAACCAGATTTTAAGAGGAGGAAGAATGCAAGAATATTCTTGCATTAGATGGCATATGAGGATAAGCAGAGGGGCAATGAAGGTAAAAAGTCAGAAGAATATCTACAGATAGCTTGATATAGATATGGAAATAGATATAAAAAGATATAGAAAAATCATATAGAAAATACAGCTGTCATAGGTAATAAATAAATATATATATATGTAAACATTGTATAGCTATGACTATGAATATGAACATAGATAACATGAACAGGCCCAAATTTACATCAGACAGGCCCCAATTATACCACTTATACCAGTGTAAATATTAACAGTTCTCTGTTTTACTCTCAAAAATGTCAATTTTGGATGATATTTTTTTCATGATCTCAATAGAGATAGATATAGATAAATGCATAGACATAACACTAGATATATGTATGTGTGCACAAAAGTGGAGTTTTCTGATACACATACCTGTCTACCCTATGTAGCTTGATGTCTATATATAGCTATTTTTCTATGAATTATTCCAAGTCTTCTTATGAATTCAGCCTAAGTACATTATTAAGTAGGTAATATTGTCAATATTATGTGAGCTGTGACCATGTTTTATGATATAAAATTATTCTGAGGACTCCTTTATCATCTGCGTTTCTCAAACTGTAGATCATAGGGTTTAACATTGGGGTAATAACCCCATACAGCATTGAGATGAGCCTGTCTCTGGCTGGGGAATGTTGAGGGGAGGAGTGATGCATATAGGTAACTAGTACTGTGCCATGAAAGAGACCAACTACAAGAAGGTGAGAAGTGCATGTGAAGAAGGCTTTGCTCTTCCCTTCAGCGGATTGGATCTTTAGGATGGTTGATATGATGTAGATATAAGAAATAAAGGTGATCAGAAAAGGAGTGATTCCCAAGAAACCTTGTTCCACCAAAACAAGCATTTCTGCCACATACGTGGAAGAACAGGAGATGGCCACCATTGGCGGGATGTCACAGTAAGACTGGTTAACCTGATGGGACCTACAGAAGGACAAGTGGAAAGTGAACACGGTATGCAGAAGAGAATTAAGAAACCCCGTTGCCCAGGTTCCAGTAGTCAGCTGTACACAACGCACCTTAGACATGATGAGGGTATAACGAAGGGGGATACAGATGGCCACATACTGGTCATAAGCCATAATGGCCAGAAGGAAGACCTCGGTCCCTGCCAGAGCCACCAGGAAATAGAACTACAAAGCACACCCAATAAAAGAAATGCTTTGCTTCTCAGTCAGGAGGTTCTCAAGCATCTCGGGAACAGTAGCTGACAGGCAGAACATTTCTAATAGGGACAAATTTGCCTAGAAGTAATACATGGGCGTTTGCAGCTTTTTCTCAGTTCCAATGGCAAGGAGATTGGCGCCATTTTCCATCAAGGTGACCTGATAGATGACTGCAAAAACCACAAATAGAGGGTAGCGCACCTCTGGGAGATCAGAGAGCCCTATGAGGATAAACTCATTCACGGTGTCAGATTGTCAACGTCCATCTCTTCTCTACACACGAGTCTTTCTGGAGCAAATTAAACCAAGATGCAAATATTAGAATAAAAAACCTAGGAGCGTAGTGATAACATTTTGAAAATAGTTCCGGTAATGATGAATTTTGATAGCACTATTTCAATTATAGCTTTAAATTATTGTAATTACTTTTATAAACATACCGTGCAACATGATATTTCTTAGAATATTCATCCTCGGTTTTTTAAAAATCATTTTTGATTTCACAGATCAGTGGAATTTGATTTCACAGATCAGTGAAATCTGATGATGCATTCCACACCACATCTACTTAGACACTATGTTTCTCTGCCTTGTACTATCTCAAGGTTTACTGGCTCAATACTAAGTAACTATATGTTAGAAATTCAACATTATTTGTTATATAAAAATTTTCACAACTGTTAGCAAATAGTAGGAACATAATAGAAGCACATGAATATATTTTCAGTGAAAGAATGAATGAATTGAGTGCTACTTGGTCTGGTAAAGTGTTCCTATTGGAAAGGAAAAAATAGGAGAATGCTTCTAGATCTTCAAAATCAAATTAAAATATGAACCTTAACCTGTTATCTTCTCAAGGATTATAACAACACAAATTAAATTTCAACTTTATAATATAAAAATCATTGTTGATTATGTTTTCCTGTGACCCCAACATGAATCAGATATATTTGCATACATATTCAACACTATTTCCCCTTAAGATTTAAATATTTGACCATATGGGGCTTCAAATTTATATATGCTAGCACATATTGATCTTATTTACTTACCCCTGTTTAATTGTCTAATTTCATTTCAATATAACAAAATAGCCCATATCATAACAATGTTTTTGATAATTTACAAAAATATTTTAGTTTAATTGAAGTTCTGCAAATGGATACTTAATTAGATTTTTTTCTGTCACTTTAGAATGTGATATCTTCTGTTTAAATAATATCACATGTGCTAATGGAAAATTAAAACTGAAAATAAGTTCAGACAATAAAATGCAAAAGTCAGCATCTATGGTACCCCTACACTAACTACCACCACTCAATTCTTTTACCTTGTGGAAATTCTTAATGATTCCTTGGCTTATATAAAATATGCAGTTTAAATAACACAAAGTATACATAATGGTTTCTTTAAGCAAATGAAATCATTTATTCTGCCACTTTCCCCCAGAAAGATTTAAATAAGAATTTCTGAGATTTATTGGAAGATGTTTTTCTTTACTTAACAGCAGTTATTGCTATTCTTTCATTTCTTTAATCAGCAGCAAGTGTTCCATTTGAGATAAAATAGACTCTTTTCAGTGCTGCTCTTAGCTAATGAAACTTTTGAAAAAAGTTACTATTCTAAGCACAGAATACTTAGATAACTTTAATTATTAACAAAAGTTCATTAAAAGAGTGAAAAAAAGGTGGAAGTAAAAAATCTGCAGTCTTAAATCATAGTTCTCAAATGTTCAAGATTCTAGAAAAGAAAATAGTGAATATAAGAAATTAAGGGTATTTTAGTTACACAAAATGTTAATATTTAATGCAATAAATATTACATTTTATATGAAGTACTCATTTTCATTTATACTCACATTTATTATTTTTACTTAATTTTTCTAAGTGAGGACTATAAGAAATAAGTCAATAACCTTCTGAGAAAAAACACCAGGTCGATTGTACACCAGGCTACATGAACATGTGCATCCTCAAAAAATAATAACTTTTACCTTAATTTTGCAATTGAATGTTTAAATTTCTTAAGTCAAACTTTTAGTGGCATAAACAACACAGGGTTTGTTCATGTAGGGAGTGAACTTAAAATAACAAAACCCTCCTTCTAAAGCAAAAATCTCAGGTATTTGCCAATATATTAGAAAAATAGAAGTGCTATTTTCTTTAATAATATATTGCTGAGGAAAAGATCTATAACTTTCCTTATTAAACAATGTATTGATAGCTTATTTTTTCCTGAATCAGAAAAGCCATTATGAAGTTCAATCTCCCAATCTGTCTTGTTAGATTACTAGGCATTATCTAAGTAGGTTATAAACATAAGAATACATGAATTATACATTTTGAAGTCAACATTTTTCATATCAGAAATTGCAACCATCTAACGAGGATCCAGAGCAAGAGGCATATGGCTAAGATTAGCCTTACATTGGAAATTATCAAGAAATTAAGTTTCGGGTTATTTCTGAATTACAGTTTTACATCTGGTAAAATGCAAATATACTACATATGTATCTTCTCTTGTTGCATATAGTAACTTCAAGTTTCCACTTTATAGAGAAAAATTAAATAAGTTCATGAAGCCAAATTATAACACATAGGCCTTAAATCTTCGTTCAAAATTTACCATTTCTTTAATATCAAGGGGATTTCACAATTAAAATTTCTTAGAAAAACAGGTTTTGGGATTGGGTTTTTAAATATATTGCTAAAGAAACATTCTCTTCCCTATCTTTTTAACCCAATGGAATTATAGCTGAGAAACTACAGGAATCAAAGAACCCTTTCACAGGGTCATGTCTCCACCTGCTTTTTGATGTCTTTATTGATAGTTTGGTCTCTCAAAAACATGCATTAGATGCAGCAGAAATTTACACATGTGTAATTGGACACATGTGTGGGTACACATAATTGTTAGAACTCAATTTTTATTCATGTAATCATCCATTAATATTTTTAAAAAATACACACTTTACCTCACCTGATTATCATCTGGTTTCAGCAAGTTCCTAAATGTGTAAATTTTCACATCATATTAACATCTTTACAAACATTTGTTTCTTTTAGCTTAGACAACCCAGAATTTAGCACAGAATTTTCTTGCTTCTCAGTTTCAAAGATTTCATTACCAATACAAGGTTTAAACAAGATGAAAGTAAAATCATCCAGCCAGTACAAATACAAACTAAAGAAAAAAAAACCCAAAAAACTCCTCAGTCATATACAGAGTTAACACTGAAATTTGTTGCATAATTTATATTATGCTTCCTTTGCCCTTAGGGGAAGCAACTATTATGACTCTAGGGGTAATATGCTTCTCTTCTTTTTAAAACTCTTCTTTATAAATCTTTATAAAACTGAATTACTACCAACCTAGCTAATCAATTTACTATTGAAAAAGAAATCCAAATTGTAGAAGATTGATGATTTTGTTTATTTTAATGTTCTGGTGTGAAATACAGCAAAACTTTTTCTAGGACTTGTATTCCCAGACAAAGTTAACAATTAATTGATGTAATTAGAATATTTTTACTGTAACCTGAAAAATCAGTCTTGTATAATATCATCATACAATCAACTTGCTACAAATTTGAACTTTTCATGATAGACGGTTAATCTTTAACACTATTTTAAGTTGTTATTATGCACTCTTAGATTGTTAAAACTATATACCATGCACATGAGGAGTGTTGTTTTTACAACCCTTTAGATCCAATGAATGGGATTTCAACTGTATCTTTTTTTTTTTTTTAAGATTTTATTTATTTATTCATTTATCCCCCGCTTGCTGCTTGTGCTCACTGGGTCAGCTAACCACGCTGTGCAGGTGGGCTTGCCTTCACCAGGAGGCCCCAGGAACCGAACCCCGGGCCTCCCATATGGTAAACGGGAGCCCTACTGATTGAGCCACAGCCGCTTCCCTCAACTGTATCTTAACATACCCTTAACTCTATTGTCCATTAGTACATTTATTACCTATGACCTTGTAAAATCATATACATCATTTTTCATTTAAATCACACATCCTAAATGTATATTTTGGGTTCTCAGGCATTCATAACAATTATTTTAATTCCAATTGAACATCAATAAAGTACCTCCGAGTACCTTTTTATATCCCCATCCAATTTTTATAACTCCTATTTCCCATAGTGTAAATTCTGATTTTTAAAAAAATTTCACTGTTTCATAATTTTCTATTGTGTACAATAAATATTCACTCATTTCCTCATTACAACATTAGTACTACTACTATTATGATAACAAGGTCCAAATTATTTTGCAGTCCTTTTAGTGTTTATTACTAATTTTATATCTTTAGGTAGTGTATCAAGAAGTTATTGGAATTAATTCTTTTTTTTTTTCTTTATGACCACAATAGGAATTTGATGTACAATTAATTTGGTTTTCCTTTTTGTATTCAATTTTAGGACCTACTTTTTTCATTCATGTCATTTATTTCACTTATTTTTAAATAAAGAGAACTTGTACATTGTAATAAATACATAAAAATTTATACTCAGAATTTCCATTGCCATCCCTATCCTTCCCACCTTATTCCTATCAAAGATAATCCCTTTTACTTCTATTCATTGTGTCAGTGACTCTTATTTTGCTTATGTATTTGTGCATGTATATGAATATGTGTATGTATGTATATATGCTATTTTTCCTTATTTTCTTTTCTTTCTTATATGAAAGGAGGCCTGCTATGTACATTATTTGCATCTTGCCTTGTATATTAATTTAAAGATATATTATATAAATCACTGAATATTAGTTTATAGAGAAATGTATCCTTCAGTTTTTATTATGCCTTAATACTCTTGGTTAGATGAATTACAAATTTATAGATATGTATGATTAATAAGATGTTATAAATTTATTAAATTATATTTTATAATATATAAACATATTAGTAATATTTTATAAGATGGGATATTGTACATATGTTTATATATAACATTTATGATATTGTTCGATCAAAGATGATTTTCTTAACTTACTATGAGAACGAAAATGTGATTTTGTTGGAGAATATCCTGATTCCATCACATATGTTCTAAAGCATTTGAGGATGAAGTATCAGGATGCCTGCAAACTTCTGTCAAACATGTAGATAATGCATTGAGAGAAATTTTTACAAGACTATTACAAATGACATATATGCATAAATGTATATATGATAATTATATGTGAAAAATTGTATATTTTATGCAACATTTGAAAGAATCTTTATCTATATCTATATCTATAAATTTAAAATTACATATAGATAAAATATGTTCCCAAATAATAAATTCAGATGAATGATTGATAAGTGTCCTATAACACTTCAATTTTTCATTAACTTTGTAAATTTTCAAAATAAAATGTTGGATAAACTCAAACATAGACATAAAAAATGATACAGGTGAAAATATATTTCATATGCTACCCCTAAACGCATAACTCTAGTCAATTTCCCTATTACTGTGGATAGAGCAGAACCTCTTAACCATGTACTGTGATGTTTTGGGGAAATATTCTATTCACACTTACCCATAGAAAGATGCCCATATCACTTTGGGTGTTCATGCTTGTCCTTTGTTTTTTTTATACTGATAATTTAGAAGATTTTTGTAACCTCTTTTTAATACTTTACCAGTTTTTGTACTTTTATGAAATAGATTTTATCTTCTTTTGCTTTGCATACCACATTTAGACTTTAGCTTTTGCACAAAAAGATGGATTCTATAATATAAAATATGAGGAAATGACTATATCTTTTATGCCAAATGTTTTCATATCTTCTTTCCCCACTGCTCTCATTTTCTTCTTTAGTGTACCAGTTTGGAATCATGATAGTCTTGAATAAAAGCAAAGCCCCAAAATGTTGCATAAACGAAATAAGCTTTACTCTTCTGCCACACTAAAGAAGTCTAGATGTGAAATGCCAGCTCCAAATATCACCAGACAACCAGACTTCTTTAGTTTTCACTATCCTGAGCACATGGAATGGAATTCCCCAGGAATGGAAATGAACACTTTAGCACCAATCATTACATCATTGTCCAGAAAGACATAATGTCAAAACATCTGGAAAAGACAGAAAATGGCAGCTAAGCCTTTTATAACAGTTTAGCTGAAAGGAGTCCCAAAAACTTCCACAAACTCTATATTTGAAAGAGTTGAGTTAAATATCTGCTTCATGCTCCCCTCCTTTCAGGAAGGCCTGGGATCATTATTTCTATTTGACACAGCCCTTAGGAATGCAACTAGCAGTCAGCATTGCATATATTTTGTTGTTTTTTAATTAATTTTATGTATAAAATAGCATGCTATTATAAAAATTAAATGTCTCTAAACTATTTATATTGATATCCAGACTGAAATATTTGAAAGTAATAAGGCTTATTTTAAACCTCTTCTAACTCTGAATTTTCATTTGCTGTTTTGGTAAATTATTAATTATCCAATATATATCTTCCTTTTCTATTTCGGGGCATAGTGGGGATATCACATCCAAATGTCATCAGTACACATAATTTCCAGGCTAGAAGATACAATTTACAGCATTACTTGTAGGCAAGTATAGCAGTATGATGACCTTGAGGCTAATAAGATTTTAGATTGGGATGCATATTCTGGGTCATAATCGTGTAAGTGAGGTGATTGATCCTTACATTCTTTTTTAAATTTGGCAGGCAGGAACAAAACTTTCCATTTTTCTACCATCATAATCTATATGTTCAAGAGCAACAACCCAGGAAATGCTGGAGCAATGAGATAGACGAAACATGTATTTCCAGAAAGAAAATCCTCCTTTGTGTTCTGCCCAGCAAGTAAACCTATACATGAGAGTCAAGTAATCAACCAAAATAAAAACCTTCTCTCTTTCATAAGAGAGTATTAAATACATTTCCATTAAAGCAGTTGGATCAGTTCCTAATAATATTATTAATCCAGGAAGTCAACATTATGAAGTTTATATTTATACAACTTAAAATTTTAACAATCAGCAAAAGACCCTTAAAAGTATTTTATCCATTGATCTCTTGACATATTGGCCTGCTCTTTTGGTTTCCTCAGCTGAAAAAGGGAAAGAGATTGTTAAAGATATAATGGCTGATATTGTAATTATAGTAAACATTATTAACATCATCATCATTTATTTACTAAAATTACTACTGAAGTATAAATTATATATACAGAGAATAGAACAAAAATGTAGCTCATTATATTTTCCCATTATTTCTTTTTATTTTATTTTCAAATTAATATATTAAAATTAAATTGCAATTAAAGAGACATTTTTTGTCTATAGTTTTATGAATTTTAACGTGCAGATTCTTGGAATTTAGGATGTAGAACAGTTTGTAAAAACTCCCCATTGCTACTCCTTTGTAATCACACTAACCTCAAATCTTAACCCCTCAATACTACTGTTTAGTTCTCCATCACTATAGTTTTGCCCTGTCAAGAATGTCTTATAAATAGAATAATACCATATATGAACTTTTGACAGTGCGTGGCTTTTTAAAATCAAAATAATGTTTTTAAGAATCACCTATATTGCTGCATGTATAAACAGTTTAATTCTTTTTATTATTAATTGTTATTCTATTATATGGATGTTCTGCAGTTAGTTTATTGTTTCTCCTATTAAAGGATACTGGGGCTGTTCCAGGTTTTGGGGATTATAAACTGTTACAATAAATATTTAAATGTTAATTTTTTGTGAACAAAATGTTAATAATGTTTCTTTTTTATCATATAAATATCTGGTAGTGGGGTTTCTGGGTCACATGATGGGTATATGTTTAACTTTACAAAAAACTGATAAAATTTTCCAAAGTGATAGTAATGTTATATATCCATAGCTTTTTTTTTTTTTAGTGATATTTTAAAATTGCAGTTAAAAAACAAATTTTTCACAATACATACCAATATTTGTAAAACGATATATAAATATATATGCATATATGTGCATTTGCTTACATAAATGTTATATATATATATATATATATATATATATATATATATTTTTTTTTTTAAGGTGCTTAGATTATCTAAATATTACACAAAAATTACAGGGATTCCCATGTTCCCCACCTCCCACACCTCCAACAACATCCCACACAAACATCCTTCATCAGTGTGGCACATCCCACGCAATGGATATACACATCCTGGGGCCTTGTCACCAAGCATAGACCACAGTTCACATTGTAGACCATACTCTCTCCCACACAGTTCTCCATGGTATATGCTGATGTAAAATGGCCTACATCCGTCACTGTAACGTCACTCAGGACAACCCCCAAGTCCCAGAAAAGCCCCTGTATTTCAACTACCTTTCCCCTCCCTTCTCCGAAAGTGTCCAGTGGCCACCCGCTCCACCTTACTGTTATAATTTCTTCCATTGCTTGAATCACAATATATCTACAACGGAATACCATTAAGTCCACTCTAGTCCATAGCTCTTCCCCCAATCCTGAGGGGACTGGGATGGTGAAGTCCACTCCTCCTCCAAGTGAGAGAGGGCTTATATCTCATGGATACAGTGGATGGGATTATCCTGCCTGCAGCTGCAGGCCCTCTCCATTCCCTGGGATGACCATTGCCCATCATCGTCTTCTTACCAGGTGACTTGGATCAGTCCATTGAGCTGTAGGGTAGGAGTTGTAGCTCCACTGCAATTCCAGGCACAGCTGGCACATAGGTAGGCCAGAGGCTCCAGTCTCTGGAAGTACACCTAAAAACTCCAGCATCACATATAGGTTTGAATAGAAGCATTTTGTGGATGAGTTCCTGTTGTTACACATCCTTACCATCATTTGGTATTGTTGTCATATTTTATTTTAGCTATTGTGTCTCAAGTGAGTTTAAATTTGCATATGAATGGCTACTGATGGTGAACACCTTTTCATGTGCTTATTTGCCAGGCTTTATCCTCTTGGTGAAGTGTCTGTCCAGTTTTACTTGTGTTGATTATTTTTTAGCTCTTGAATTTTAAGTGTCCTTTTAATGGTCTGTATATAAATCTTTCATCAAATATGTGATTTGTAAATATTTTTTTCCCAATCTCTAACATGTCTTTCCATTGTCTTTTAAAGAACTTTTTAAAAATAAAATTTAAATATGTTTAAACTAATATCATTAAAAAATGATATCCAATATATTCTTTTTCCCCTTCATAATTGTGCTTTTGGTGTCATTTCTATGAACTTTTGGTTATCTTTATTCATGAAGATTGTCTTCTAAAAGTTTTATAAATTTACAATTGATATTTAGAGTTAATTTTTGTATACAGTGTGCATGTTTCTTCACAGTGTCTATTTTTACATATAGATGCCCAAATGTTATATTAATTTTTTAAAATATTATTTTTTTTCCAATGAGTAGTCATTAGATCTTTGTCAAAAGTCATATGACCTTATATGTATGGGTTATAGAACTGTCTGAATATGTCCATTGATCTACTTGTTTATATGTCACTAATACTACAAAATCTTAAAAGACAATAGTGTGATATAACCAAATCTATTCTTCTTTTTCAAAATTGTTTTGTACATTCTAGTTATTTTTTAACTTTACCATGTTTAAAACCAGTTAGTCTAAATCTGCAAGAGCCTGCTGATGTTTAAATGAGATTTCTGACAAATGTATAGGTAAATTTAAAAATTGTTATCTTCATATGTTGAGTTCTTGCAGTCCATACACATGATACACATTTCCATTTAGTTTGATAACTTTCATCAAACATCTTTTATTTTACAGGCTTTAGACTTTGTGCAAATTGTATTTAGATATTTTTCTTAGTGTTTCCTTTTTAAATTTTCTTTAATATTGTTGTTAATTGTAATATTCCTCTTTTTTTTTGCTTTGATGTTTTTCATTATTATTACATATAAATATGATTAATTATTTCTAATCAATTGTGAAACCTTCTTATTAGTTCCAGAAGGTTTATTTTCTGTATAGATTCCTTATGAAATTTATATTGAAAATCCTGTCCTTTGTTAATAGGAACAATTTTAATTATTTTTATGATTTTATTACATTTATGATTTCTTTCGTTTTTGGCTTTTACAAGGGGGATATATTGACTTGTAATCTTACAGTTCTGAGGCTGTGAAAATGTCCAAATTAAGGTATCATCAGGTGATGCTCTCTCCCTGAAGATTTCTGCTTGCAGTTCTAGGACCGTCTGTCATTTGGCAGGCATATGACAGTGTCTGCTGGTCTCTCCCTTTTCCATTGCTCTCAGTTTCTTGCTTCCATGACATTCTCTCTCTCTCTCTGAATTTCATTTTCTTATGAAGGACTCCAGAAAGGGGATTAAAATTCATCCTGGGCCATGCCTTACTGAAGTAACCTAATCAAAAGTTTTCACCTACAATAGGTTCACACCTATAGAAATGGACCAGCTTTAAGAGCATACATTTTGGGGATCCATGCACCTTTAAACCATCACAGACTCAAAACAGGCTAATGTTGAGGCAAATAGACACAAGGTTTGTTATCATTTTAATCTGTCACTCTCTACAAGATTGTGATGAAGCAATACTATTCCACAGTCACCTTTGCTGGTGAGATCTGGGACCCCACCTCTCAGGGCTATCCTCCACTCCACAACAGGAGGTGAGCACTGCCATTAGCCAGGAAACCAAAGTGACGTCCCAGGAACTCCAACCCTACAGGTTCCTTTGTGGAAGCTTTTCCTCTCCCCCAACCCATATCCAATTTGGGGACACACACAAGTGCTAAGTTACTGTGAAAACTCTCACAGCCAATCACCTGCATATCTTTAAGAAACAGTAAACTATCACACACAAATATCTCTCTTGCCACATATCTCTGGAGGCTTAGGGAGTTGGTGTCCTGTCTCCAGCAGTCTTGGGTTAGGCCAGCCTGTTCCCCATGGACAGCATGGTTAAGAATACAATAGACTCCTGAAAACTGTCCTTAAGTCATGGAAAGGAAATTGCAGCACCCCTAGGATATGTGTAATATCAGCTCATGCCCATCAGGAACCCAACTGCTAAATCTTGGCTTATTCCTTAAAATAAAAAAATTTAGTTCCCTGCCCAGGGGTTTGATTGAAATGGCTTTCTTCAGAGGTGATGGTTGGCAGCAGAATCACTGATTCAGAGGCTTTTCCTGGAACTGCACTCATAGCACTAGAGCTATTGGAGACAGCAGTTGAGTTCAAGCTATTAGGGGTCTCAACAGTGGCTTGTATCTAAAAATAGACCAAATAAAACATTATCAAAACAATCCCAATTACAGAGTGTGTACTATAATGTAAACTATAATCCATGCTTAGTGGAAATGCCCCAAAATGTGTTTATCAATTGCAATGAACATACCACACTGATGAAAGATGTTGGTAATGTGGGAAAATGTGAGTGATGTGTGGAGTGGAGCATATGGGAATCCCCTATATAGTCTCTGTAACATTTATGTAATTGAAGTATCTTTTAAAAAATAAAGTGAAAACAAAACAAAACAATCCCAATTAGAAGCATGTTAAAAATAGCACTTCACCACTGAAATCCACAGTCTGTACCATATGCCTGTGTCTTCTGAGTAGTTGGAACTAGCAGCTGATTGCTGGTCTCTGTTCAGTATCTTTCACTTAAAAAGACTTCTGACTGCACAATCCTTTCAATGTTCTAGTCAACAAGGGTGAGGCTTCCTTGGTTCCTGGGCCAATGCAGGCAGCATTAGCCTAAAGTGATTACAGTACCAACTACCTCCTACTATACGACCAGCAACAGAGAAAAGGCAAGAAAGCACTAAGCTAAAGAGGAAACTGCACCCAGTATAAATACATCTAGTAAGCCAGATGCGAAGACACCCACAAAATATTACAAACCATACCAAGAAACGGGAAGATATGGTTCAGTTAAAGGAACAAGATGTCATAGAGGATTGAGACAACTAATTATATATGCTCAAACAAACCTCCTTAATAAATTCATTGAGATGGCTAAAGATATTAAGGATATTAAGAAGACAGTGAATGAGCACAAAGAAGAATTTGAAAGTATAAATAGAAAAATAGCAGACCTTATTAGTTTGAAAGTCATGATAAATGAAATTAAAATTATACCAGAGGTATATAAAAGTAGACTTGAGGAGGCAGAAGAAAGGATCAGTGAGTTTGAAACATGGCCTCCAAACACGGACATACAAAAGAACAGATAAAGAAAAGTATGAAAAATTTGAACACTGTCTGAGGGAAGAAAAGATACATGAAAACTTACATGTCATGGGTGTCCCAGAAGGAGGAGAGGAAGAAAAGGGGCAGAGAGTATATTTGAAGAAATAATGGCTGAAAATTTCCCAACACTGTTGAAGGATATAGATATCTGTATCTTAGAAGCAAAACATACTCCCAACTGAGTAAATTTCAAAAGAAATACTCTGAGAAACTGACTAATCAGAATGTCAAATGTCAAAGACAAAGAGAATTCTGAAAGCAGCAAAGAAAAGCAATTGTGTATAAGAGATACCCAATATGATTAAGTGATGATTCTTCTCATTAGAAACAATGGAGACAAGAAAGTAGTGGTATGATATAGTTAAGATACCCCAAATGAAAAACTGCCTGACAAGAATTTTATATCTGGCAAGAATGTCTTTCAAAAATGTGGGTGAGTTTAGACTATTCACAGATAAGCAGGAACTGAGAGAGTTTTTAAAGAAAAGACCAACTTTGGAGGAAATGCTAAATTGAATGCTACAACTTGAAAAGACAGGAGAGAGAGGCTTGGAAGAGAGTCTTAAAATGAAGATTATATCAGTAAAAGTAACTAAAGTGTAAAAAAGTGGTGAAAATAAAATATGACAGATAAAACCCAAAGGTCAAAATGTGTGAAGAACTGCCTTTACAGTAGTAACATTTATTGTTAATGGAATAAACTCTCTGTCAAAAGACACAGATTGACAGGATGGATAAGAAAATAGGAGCCATCTATATGCTGTCTACAAGAGACTCACCTTAGACACAAGGACACCAATAGATTGAAAATGAAAGGCTGGTAAAAGATATTCCACGTATGCAGTAACCAAAAAAAAAAAAAAAAAAGGAAAATAAACAAAAATATGGAAAGAAATAACAATCATAAATGTATATGTACCTAACTGGGATGCCTGAAAACCTGAGGAAAACACTGACAAAACTGAGGAGAGAAATAGATGCCTCTACAATAATAGTCGAAGACTTCAATACGCCACTCTCAGCACTGGAGAGAGCATATGGGTGGAGGATCAATAAAGAACAGAAAGCTTGAATATGAAAAATGGACAAAACCAAATAAACATATACAGAACACTGCACCCCCAAAACAGCAGGATATACATTCTTCTCAAGTGCTCATGGATCTTTCTTCAGGATAAACTATATTTTAGGTCACAAAGCAGATCTCAATAAATTCAATAAGATCAAATTATACAAAACAATTTCTTTGATCATAAGGAATAAAGTTTGAAAACAAAAGCTGGCCAAAAAAAAAAAAAAAAAAAAGGAAAATTCACAAATATATGGAGATAAAACAATGCATTCTTAAATAATCAGTGGTTCAAAGAAGAAATTTTGAGAGAAATTAATAAATATCTCAAGTTGAAAGAAAATAAGAACATAACATATCAGAACCTATGGGATGCAATGAAGGCAGTGCTAAGAGAGATATATAGCACTCAATGCTTTCATTAAAATGAAGAAAGAGCTAAAATAAATAACTATACAGATGGAGAAACAAGAAATAGAACAGTAATGTAATCCCAAAGCAAGTGGAGGAATGAAATAAATACCAAAGCAAAATAAATGAAATTGAGAACCAAAGTCAGCAGAGAAAATTAAAACAGAAAGTTGTTTTTTCTAGAAGATTAACAAAATCATCAAACCCTTAGCTAGACAGAACAAGAAACAATGGAGATGCAAATAAATGAAATAAAAATTGAAAATGGCAACATTACTCCTAACTCCACAAAAATGAAAGAGCTCGTAAAAGGATACTATGAACCACTGTATGCCAACAGTATAGACAACGTAGATGAAACAGAAAAATTCCTAGAAATGTAAAAACAACCTGCATTTACCCTAGAAGAAATAGAAGACCTCAACAAACCAATTACAAATAAAGAGATTGAAACATTCATGAAAAACTTCCCAAAATGAAAACCCCAGGACCAAATTATTTCACAGGTGAGTTCTATCAAGCATTCATTTAATTACAATCTTATTCAAACTTTTCAAAAAAGTATAGATGAAAAATGCCACCAAACTCATTCTATGAAGCCAATATAAAAATATTATATTAATCAAAACGAAATAAAAATAGTGTGAAAAAAGAAAATAGAATCCCATTTCCCCAATGAATATGGATGCAAAAATCTTCAACATAATACTTGCTAATCGAGTCCAACAGCACATTAAAAGAATTACTCATCATTATCAAGTGGGTTTTATACGAGGCATGCAAGAATTGTTCAGTGCAAGAAAATCTCTTAATGTAATACACTACATTAATAAATCAAAGTAGAATAATCACATGACACTATCATTTGACAAAAGACAGCATCCTTCTTGAAAAAGTTCTACAAAACATAAAAACTGAATGAAGCTTTGTCAACATGATAAAGGTCATATATGAAAAACCCACGTTTAACATTGTACTCAAAAGTGAAAGACAGAAAGCTTTCCTGTTGAGATCAGGATCAAGGCAAGGATGCCCACTGTCATAACTGTTGTTCATTATAGTGCTAGAATTTCTACCTAGAGCAATCAGGCAAGAAAAAGAAATAAATTAATCCAAATTGGAAAGGAAGAAGTAAAACTTCCACTATGCACTGATGATATGATTCTATACTTAGAAAATCCCCCAAAATCTACAACAAAGATGTTAGAGCTAATGAATCATTTGAGGAGAGTGGCAGGTTACCAGCTTAATAAAATCAGTAGGGTTTCTATACACTAGTAATGTGCAATCTGAGCAGGAAGTCAGGAAAAAAATTCCATTTACAATCATTACTAAAAGAACCAAATGTTTATCCCTAAACTTAACCAAGAATGTGAAGCACTTGTATTCAGAAAACTGCAATGCATTGTTAAAAGAAATAAAAAAATACCTAAATAAATGGAAGAGCATGCCACACAAGGATTGGAAGACTAAATATCATTAAAATGTCAATTCTATCCAAATTGATATACAGATTCAATCCAATCCCAATGAAAATTCCACTAGAATTTGGAAATGGAAATGGAAAATACCATTATTAAATTTAGTTGGAAGAGTAAGAGGCCCCAAATAGCCAGAAACATCCTAAAAACAAAGACTGAAATAGGAGGAGCTCACTTTCACACTTTAAATCACATTACCTAGCTAAGTGGTAAAAACAGCATGGTATTGGCATTACAGTTCCATAAAGCCTTTTTTTCCCCTTACTGCAACATTCATTTCAGAATAGTGATATGCAGACATTTCTTCTATTAAAACAAGAAGGCAGTGGATTGAAATACTTAAAGTTCTGAAAAAACAAAAACAAAACAAAACTTCCAAACAAGAATCTTGTATCCAGTGAGACTTTCTTTTAAAAAATGAGTATGAGATTAAGACATTCCTATATTAAAAAATGCTGAGGTTGATCACCACCACTAGGCCTGCCCTAAAACAATGTTAAATGGAATTTTTCAGACTGAAATAAAGGACACTAGGCCCTGGATCAAAGCAGCATAAAGAAATAATGATCTGGGTTAAAGGTAACCATTTAGGAAATTATAAATGCCTGCATTATTGTAGTGCATTTTTGGTATATAACTCCACTTTTTACTTCTTTCAGATGCTAAAATACAAATGTATAAAAAGTAATGATAAATCTATGCTTTTGGACAATGTACAAAGATATAAGTGGTAACATGTACAAAAATGGTCCTGTGTTATCATTAGTAATTTTAAATGGAAATGGATTAAACTCCCCATTTGAAATGCAAGCAATGGCAAAATGGGTTAAAAAAAAAAAAAAAAAGCAGCAACCAACTATGTGTTGAATGCAAGAGACTAATCTTAAGTTCAAAGATACAAATAGTTTGAAAGTGGAACTATGGAAAAAAATACCATGCAAGAAGTAACTGAAAATGAACTGGAGTAGCTATGCTAATATCAGATTAAATAGACTTTAGTCAAAAGCAATTATGAGGGGCAAAGGCCAACATTATATACTGATAAAAGGGACAATTTACCAAGAAGTTATAACAATTAGAAATATATATATTCATCTAACAGCACAGTCTCAAATTATATGAAGCAAATATTGTCAGATTTAAAGGGAGTAATTGATGATTCTACATTAATTGTAGGAGATTTAGTATACTACTTGCAATAACAGAGAGAATATCTAGTAGAAAGATCAATAAGGAAATACAAGATTTAAGCAGTACTCTAAATGAACTAGACTTACCAGACATGTATAGAACATTTCATACAACAAAAGCACAATGCATATTCTTCTCAAGTATACTTGGATCATTCTTGAGGATAGACCATATGCTAGGTCACCAAAAAAGTTGTAATGCATTCAAAATATTGATTAAAGCAATGTATATTCCCTGAACACAATGAATGAGGCTAGAACCAATAAAATAGGGCGAAACGATTTCCAAGTTGAATATATACCTTCTTTCCTCATTTTGCTCATGTTACTTTGAGATCGTGACATATTATGTAGGATTTTGAAGATTTTTGTGTGTGTGACTTTATCTCCAGGTCTTTAAAATCATATCTTCATGAGCATTCTCAATATTCACTCAGGATCCTGTCAGTTAACCTTCTTTCCTCAATACCCTTTCAGAGGAAGCTACGCATCAGGAACTGTCTGAATCTACAGAGTAGTAATTTACATAGTGCTGTAATATAATAGCAATTTTTTTTCATTCTACTTTGTCACTTTTCACATTTTGTGCTTGTGTGAGACACTTTTGTTTAATTTTTCATTCAATTCCTGTGAGGGGAGCACAATGACACAGTTTTATTTCACCTTTTCTATGTCATGGATATATTCATTTAATCTTATGGTGTATATAATCATACCTCTTTTTACAATTTTCCATAGCCTATTGATCACTTTATCATGAGACAGGGCCTTTAAAATGACACTGAGCAAACACTAACTTACAAACTAGGCTTCTGAACTTGTTCACCATCTTCACAGAATTCCCCCTCATGGATATCTCAAGCTCCCAGGGACTCCAGGTATTAAAAGATATAATGTTTTTAGTTATCTATCTGGGAGCCCTGACTGGAAATCTTCTTACCATTACAGTTATTATGACAGATCCATGTCTTCACTTACCATTGTATTTTTTTGTAGGTAATTTATCCTTGGTGGATTTTTGTTACATCTCAGTAACCGTTCCCAATTCAATCATGAATTCCCTGACAGGCAACAAATTTATTTCTCTCAAAAAAGTGCTGCTCTGACATTCTTATTTCTCTTCTTTGGAGCCAAAGATTTTTTTTTTTTTTGCCTTGTGACAATGACCTATGACCGTTACATTGCCATTTGCTACCCTCTGCATTATTGTGTCACCATGACCTCGTGTTTGTGCATACAGTTAGCAGGTGGCTCATATGTCAGTGGGCTGGTCTATTCTGCTATCCACACATGCACTGTGTTCAAGCTTCCCTTTACAAAGTCGAATGAAATCCATCAATATTTCTGTGACATCCCTCAAGTCATAAGTGTTTCAACTCAGGCTGTGCAATTTTCTGAGTTTGTTGTACTTGCTATAAGTTTTTGCCTTGTCTTAATAAGTTTTGTCATCTTATTTACTTCATATGTTAACATCATTTTAACTGTGCTCCAGATGCGTTCTGTGGAAGCCTGGAACAAAACCTTATCAACCTGCTTTCCCCAGATAGTTGCTATTAATTTATATATCATTTCTGGAATATTTGCTTGTTTGGGCCCTATCTCAAATGAATCAACAATCCATTCCCTCCTCACACCCATGTTCTACTCCATGGTGCACCCCTTCATAAACCCCATCATCTTTAGCCTGAAGATCAGGGAGATTAAAAGTGCTCTGGGCAGAATGTTTAGAAGTTCATTTCAGTTACCTTAAGGAGTTGATTTTTAAATTCCTTTGAAGATCTAGTGTTCCTCTTACCATCTACAAGCAATCAACTTCTGTGTTGCCTGAGCAAACTTTTTATCAAGAGTATAAAGTACCTTGAATATATATTCTTATTTCTGAGCACTATTGTTCTGTTCTTTTAACACAATACTGTATGGTTTATTAAGTACTTGGTAATATTAATACATGTTATTTTATTTACTTTCTATTCAAAAGATTATATATAAAGTTGATATGGTATTTAAAAATATGATCTACCATGCAAAACAGCAAGAGAAGTATAGAAAAAATATGCAACCCTTAAAGGATACTCCACATACATAGTTGAAGAAAAATTACTTTAAATGAAAGTTTCAGCTCAAAAATAATCTTACATTAAATGGAACTCAATCTGAAATGCTGTTAAATTTCTGAAGAACTGACAATCACATTCTAAAATTAACTTGGGACACATATTGATCGATCAGAAAGAAGAAAATGTACCTTTACTTCAGCCAGTCAGCTTCTCCAGAGGAATTTAACAAAACCTTCATCAGAGCTCCCAGCTTGCTGTCTGTCGTATGTAATTCAGACTCCCAACCCCACAGCTATCTGAGCCAATTCCTATAATAAAATCTCATAATATACCTGTATATGATACACAGAATGTGTGTGTGTGTATATATATATACACACACACACAACACACACACACAGTTCTGTTTCCCTGAGAGACAATGACTAATACAGGCACTATTTTTATAAACATATATTTTAAATAAACCTCTATTACAAGGTTCTTATGAAAAAATAAAAAAAAAGATTCTTATGAGCTTTAAATATTGAGATATATTCATAATTTTCATTGGCATAAAAAGACTTTTATTATGTTATGTGTAAAATGGGACAATATTAGTGATAATTTTGTCAATTAAATTGATATGCATACATAACTTTTATGTGTTAATACTAGAAAAACAAATAGGAATTTTTTTTTAAGACGTATTTAAGAAGTTATTGAAGAGTTCTTTGTGTGATGGGGGCTAAATGAACTAAATTCTAGTGTTTACAAAGTCCTTCCAAGGTAAAACAGACTAAGTACCACTTTGCTCACTGAAGACTGCATGTTGGGAGGATCATGTCATCCATTAGCAGATAGGCTTTGCGCCTTCAGGAGATTCCAGCGAGGACATTAAAGATTGTGTGCTAAAAGGGCATCTGAATGAATACCACATTCAGTGCCAATTCCATCCACAAAATCCCAGCAAGGACAATATGAGGGCATGGAGCCAGGAGGCTTCTTTTTTTTATTAATTTTATGTGCTTATTGTCATGTTCAACAGTGAAAAACTCGCTTAGGTAGTCAATTTCGTTGGGGGGGGGTGTTGTTTGTTTGTTTTTGTCTGTGATTTTTTATTTCTTTCCCGACTTATATTTCAGCTTCCTCTGTGCCCAATGACCCCGCACGGTTCTTGAGGTAGAAACCTGCCTCGGCACGCAGTTTCTCCTCGTGCGCTCGTGCTCCTTGGGGACCTGCCAGTGGCGCAGACGCTGCTATTGCAGGCTGCAATTTAAGGGCCACTGCTCATGGGTCCTTCTTGTTTCTTTACAATCTTGCCACTTGGATGCAGAACTTTGAGGATTTTTTCCCTCTGAAATTATCCATAGAGTTTCTAATAATTTCCTTGTGAGAATTACCAGGCTCATCTCAGGATTCTTTTCTCAGTTCTTTCAGAGGCAACAGCTAGTCTGGGTCTCCTAAGCTTTAGATAGTTTATGTTCTGCCTATTAGCTCTTTCCTTTGTTCTTTCTGTGCTGTCTTTTTTCACACTTACAACAATGGCTTTGCCAGTAACTGATAACACTGAGGATGTTTCAGATACTTTTAGTTCATTTATTTTAGGTTTGCAATAGGTGAGCATTTTGATTTGGTTTTACTTGAACTTCTTTTCACTTATTTATATATTTAATTGAATTATAATTTATATATTTTAAATGCAAATATACACATATAACACATTTTAAATTTTCTTCTCTAAAAGCTATTGCTCTTATTTTCATGAAATAATAACCTTTAAATATTATCAAGCCAACACTGACACAAAAACCTTTTTTAGTGACTTGCACTTACTCAAGTTTTTAAAACCCATATTCTATTCATCTCTTAAATATAAGTTATTATCCAGAAAAGAAAAGGACTTTTAAAGCCTTGTTTTTGATAAATATTTTGTCCAACGTATTATGATTAATTAAATGGATCCTATTGGTTCTCTTTCTCTAGAGAACTCAGAATGATAAAGATTTTGGTACTGAGAGTGGTTCTAGAGGAACAGAATCTTGGTTTTGTAGATATCTTACGGTATAGGGCATGTTGAAATACCCCTTCAGAGGTGAGTTGCTGGAAAAGTTGCTAGCATTGAGAGGACCAGGACAATAGAAGAGTCCACAAATGGTACAGGATGCCACTCAAGCTTTTTTGCCACTTGGGTCATATGATCCAGCAGATTCAATGGTGCTGCAAGTGTCAGGGGTAGACAGAGATATTGTTGGGAGACTTTGGCAGGTCCCTATAGGTAAATTAAACTGGAAACCCTTGGGAATTTGGAGTAAATCCCTGACATCCTTTTGAGAAACAGCTTTTAGCCTGCTACTGGGACTTAGAAGAGCAGAATGCTTAACCATAGCCAACAAGTTACCAGGAGACCTGATTCTAATGATATGGGTGTTGTCTGAAAAACAAAGTCATAAAGTCAGGCATGCACAGCCTTGCTCTCATCAGATGAAAGTGGCATACAGAAGATCAGACTTGAGCAGGTCCTGAAGGCATATTGGCTGTGGTTAATAGTTTGCCTAGATGGTCAGGGATTTGGAAGGAACATAACTGGGGAATTGGTAATGTGGAGGTCCAAGGGGAAGATGTATGTAGATAGACCTTTCTGAATTGGCAAAAGACTTGAAAGATATTTTCCCGTGTGATTGCTTATAAAAGGTTTACCTCAGCAGAGGGGGTTTTAATAATCAAATGTATAGGATGCCCTGTTCTATGGATACTAGTAAACCTTTTTCCCCAGCCACTCTTCTCCTTGCCCAGTGGGTTCATGGACAAAGTGTTCATGGTTGAAGAAATGGGGATTGTGTATGGGGTCATGAACTTACATTCACAAAGGCCAACCTAGACACAAGAACTGCTGAGGGTTCAATCTGTCAGAAGCAGATACCAGCACTGAGTATGTGGTCTTACAGAGTGTCTTTTCCACATTCATGTTATTCTACTCAGTATTGGCACCTTTTGCAAACTAAAACAGCTGGTGATGTTGAGAAGGATTTCATGTGCTACTTAGCCATTTGTATATCATCTTTGGTAAATGTCTATTCAAGTCCTTTGCAAATTTTTAAATTGAATTGTTAGTCTTTTTATATTTTTGAGTTATGTGATTGCTTTATATATTTTGTTATTAAACCTTATCAGATATCTGGTTTCCAAATATTATGTCACTTTTGTGACAAAGTCCTATGATGCACAAAAGTTTTTAATTTTAAGGATGCTGTTTATCTATTTTTCTTTCTTTCCTTGTGATATTTGTGCACATTCTAAGAAAACATTGCCTAACACAAGATCCTGAAAGGGATTCTTACATTTTCTTCTAAGAATTTTAAAATCCTAGTTCTTGCAATTATGGCTTTGATCCATTTTGAGTAAACTTTTGTATATGATGTAGATAGGGGTCCTCCTTCAATCTTTTGCTCATGAATAGTTCATCCATTAACATTAGTTGAAAAGTCTGTTCTTTCCCAATTGAGTGGACTTGGCAGCCGAGTCAAAAATCAATTGGCCCTAGATATCTGAACACTCAATTTTTTTCCATTTGTTTATATGTATGTGTGTGTGTGTATATCTTTGTGTCAGTACAATATTTTGATCTCTTCATTCTTCCAACTTCATTTTTTTCAATAGGTTTTTGACTATTTAGGGCTCCTTGTCTTTCCAAGTAAATTTGGTAATTGGCTTTTTCATTTCTGTCAAGTAGGTTATTGGAATTTGGATGGTGAATGTATTGAATATATAAATCATTTTGGGTAGAAATGTCATCCCAATAATGCACATCTTGATATTTAGCCTTCCAATGCATGAACACAGAATGTCCTTAAAATTATTTAGGTTTTCTTGGATTTCTTTTAGCACTATTTTGTAGTTTTTGCATACAAGTACTTGGCTAAATTTATTCCTAGATACTTGATTATTTTAGTTGCTATAGTAACTGGAATTTTTTCTTGATTTCCTCCATAAATTGTTCATTCTTAGTACATAGAAACAGTACTCATTTTTTAGTGTTTATCTTGTATCCTGCCACATTCTTGAACTCATTAGCTCTAGTAGAATTGTAGATTTTGAGGGACTTTATATGTATATATAGGATCATGTCACCTGCAATTTGTAAAAGGTTTACTTCTTCTTTCCAATTTGGTTGTCTTTTATTTTTTATTCTTGCCTAACTACTTTGGATAAAATTTCTAAAACAATGTTGAATAACAGTGGTGACAGTGGGCATCCTTGTCTTGTTCCAGAACTTAGAAAAATTTCAGGCTTTCAGCATTTCAAATATTCCTTTTATCATGTTGAAGAAGTTTCCTTCTATTCCAATTTTTCTAAGTGTTTTTTGGAGGGAGGCTATTTTTAAAGGAGCTTTAGATTACATAAATGTTACAGTGAAAATATAGAGGATTCCCATATAGCCTACCCTCTCCTCCTCTCTCACTTTCCTCCATTAACAACATATTTCATTAGTGTGGTACACTTGTTACAATTGATGAACACATAGTGAAGCATTGCTACTAAATGTGGTCTATAGTTTATATTATGGTTTACACTTTGCACTGCACAATTTTATAACTTTTGACAAAATGTATAACAACTTGTATCCATCATTGCTATATCATGCAGAAGAATTCCAGCATTCAAAACATGTCTCATGATACAACTATTCTTCTCTCTATTTCACCTCAGAACCTCTGGTGACCACTGTCTTTAGATCAATGTTACAAATTCTTCCATTACTAGAATAATAATAAGTCTACATTAGTCCATAGTTGAATTTCCTTCCCTTATCTTTATTTGTCCCTCAGTCTTGAGGATTTTGGGATGTGATGCCCATTCTGCTTCTGATTGAGAGGGGACTTAAATCTCATGGGCCAGATGGATGGAACTGTCTTGCTTTTACTTGTAGTTACTCTCTCTTTTGGGGATGGGTATGGTCCATCATCTTCCTTTTGTTGGTTGTCCCAGGTGAGTTTTATTAACTGGAGAGAACCCATTAAATCTATTTCCCAAAGACTTAAATCTTCCTGCTGTTCATATGCTGGTTGAGCCCTGAATCTATAAGGGTATTTATCAAGAAATAATGCTGCATTTTGTCCACTGATTTTTCTGCATCAATCGAGATGATCATGTGCTTTTTCCCTTCTGTTAGCTAATGTGGTGTTTTACATTAATTGATTTTCTTATGTTGAATCACTCATGCATACTGGCAGTGGAACACATGGTGTAGAATTCTTTTAATTTGCTGTTTGATTTGATTTGCAAGTATTTTGTTGAGAGTCAATGTATCTATATTCATAGAGAAATTGATTTGTAATTTTCATTTCTTGTAGTATTTTTATCTGGCGGTGTTATTAGTGTGTGATGTTGGCCTCATAGAATGAGGAAGGTAGTGTTCCCTACTCTTAAAGTTTTGAAAGAGTTTGACCTGAAATGAAAATTAACTATTCTTGGAATGATTGGTAGAATTCCTCTGTGAAGCCATCTGCTCCCAGTCTTTTCTTTATTGTCAGGGTTTTGATGATTGATTCAATATCATTACGTGCAATTGGTCTTTTGAGGCCTTCTATTTTTTCTAGAGCAATTGTAGGCTGTTCAAGAGTTTCTAGGATTTTGTCCATTTCATCCAAGTGTTCTAATTTATTGGCATACATTTTTGTTCATAGTATCCTCTAATGATCTTTTTCTTATTTCTGTGGGGCCAGTATTAATATCTCTCCTCATTTCTGATTTTATTTATTTGAACCTTCTCTCTTTTCTTTGTCAATCTAGCTAAGGGTTTATCAATTTTATTGATCTTCTCAAGGAACTAAATTTTGATTTGTTAATTCTATCTATTGTTTGATATTGTCACTTTCAGTCTTTTCTGCTCTAATCTTTGTTATTTCTTTATTTCTTTCTGCTTGCTTTGCTCCAGGTTTTCAGGTAGATCTTTGACTTAAGGTCATCCTTCATTTTTTTTTAAGATTTATTTATTTCTCCCCATGCCCTTTATGTTTTGCACTTGCTGTGTCTGTCTTCCCTGTTTCTTTAGGAGGCTCTGGGAGCAAAACCAGGGTCCTCCAATGTGGGAGGGAGGCACCTAGTCACTCGAGCCACCTCCACTCCCTCTTTCATTTTTAATGTAGGTGTTTAGGGCTATAAACTTCCCTCTCAGCACTGCCTTCACTACATCCTATAAGTGTTTATATGTTGTGCTTTCATTTTTATACATTTTGAGATGCTTACTGATTTCTCTTCTAATTTCTTCTTTGACCCACTGATCGTTTAAGTGTGTGTTGTTTAACTTACCTGTATTTGTGAACTTTCCAGTTTTCACCTGTTATTTATTTCCAGTTTCTTTCCATTAGGGTTATAGATAGTGCTTTGTATAATTTCAATCATTTTTAATTCATTGAGACTTGTTTTGTAACCCAAAATGTGGTCTATCCCAGAGAATGATCCATAAATACTTGAGAAGAATGTTTTTCCAGCTGTTTTGGGGTGCAATGTTCTTTATATGTCTATTAAGTCTAGTTCATTTATAACATTATCCAAGTTTCTAATTCCATATTAATCCTCTGTTTAGATATTCTATCTATTGATGAGAGTGGTGTATTGGAGTCTCCAATTATTATTGTAGATGACTATTTCTACCTTCAGTTTTGCCAGCGTTTGCCTCATGTATTGTGGGGCACCATGGATTGGTGCATAAATATTTTGTTTGTTATTTCTTCTTGGTGGAGTGTCCCTTTTAAAATAAATACATATTGTCCTACTTTGTCCCTTATAACAGTTTTGATCTAAACTCTATTTCATTTCGGATATTAGTATAAGTAACCCAATTCTTTTATGTTATGGTTTGTGTGGAATATTTTTTTCCAAACTTACCCTTCCACCAATTTGTGACTTTGGGTATAAGTTCAGTCTCTCTCTCTCTCTCTCTCTCTCTCTCTCTCTCTCTCTCTTTCCTAGTAAGGCAGGATCTTTTATTAAAAAAAGAAGGGAATGCAAAATGTAGAGAGCAAACAAAACAACAGCTCCTTTAACAGGCCAAAAACCATTTACATTTTATCTTCTGAACTCACATAGACTTCACTAATTGCATTAAGATGCAGGTATTTGCTGTT
>JAKSZT010029954.1:1955060-2028210 GCA_026826555.1 Tolypeutes matacus | reverse complement strand
ATACCACATTAACAGAAATAAGGAATAAAAAATATGATCACCACAATTGAGGCACAAAAGGCATTTGATAAAACCCAGAGCAATTTCTTAATGAAAACACACAAAATCACAGAATAGAAGGAAATTATCACAAAAGGATAAAACACATATTTGGAAAACCCATAGCTAATATCATGCTCAGTCTTAAAAGAATGAAGCAATCTCCCTAAGAATAGAAACAAAAGAAGAATGTCCACTGTTACAGTGTTATGTAACATTATCTGGAAGTACTAGACAGAGCAATTTGGCAAGCAAAAGAAAATAAAGTCATTCAATTTTGAAAGGAAAAAGCAAAATATTCCCTCTTTGCAGATGACATGATCCCATATACAGAATATCCTGAAAAATTCCCAACAAAGCAATTAGCAGTAATAGACTGCAATGTAGTAAGGAATGAGATTAAACTACCAACTCAGTGGTGTTTCTAAACATTAGTAGCAACCAATATGAAGAGGAAATCAAGAAAAAAAATGTCCATTTACACTATCAACTAAAAATCAAATATATAGGAAAATATCTATAAAAGAGTGCAAAGGAATTGTACGAGAAAAACTTATATATATATATATATATTTATTATTTTTTGTGAAAGAGTTGCCCCCCTCACTATATATATATATTTCAGAAGGGAATGAAAGTAGATCTAAACAAATGGAAAGAAACTCTGTGTCCCTGGAGTAGAAAACTAAATATTGTTAAGATGTCAATTCTACTGAGATGTAGTTATGAATTCTATACAATTTAAACCAAATTTACAGCTATCTTGGGAGAAATGAACAAATCAATCATCAAATTTATATGGAATGATAAGGAGCCCTGAATAATCAAAGCTCTTGAAAAAGAATATAGATTTTAAGGATTAATAATTCTTGATTTTCAAATTTATTACAAACAACAAGAATTCAAATTTTGTGGTTCTGGCACAAGGATGGGCATATAGACCAATGGAATGAAATTTAGAGTGCAGGAATAAACCCTTACATCTATGGCTAATTAATTTTTTACAAGGATGCAAAATCCACTCAGTAAGGAAAGAAAAGTATCTTCAACAAATGATGTTGGAAGAGATGTATAACCATATACAAAAGAATAGAGCTAGACTTACCTCGAACCATATACCAAATTCAACTCAAGGTGGATCAAAGTCCTAATATAAGAAATTAAGCTAAAAATCTCCTGAAAGGAAACTTAGGGAAACATCTTCAAAAGCTTGCATTAGAAAATGGTTTCTTAGACCTTAAACCAAAAAGCACAAGCAATAGGCAAAAAAATAAATTAAATGGTTTTCATCATTTTTTAAGAAATGTGATCAAAGAACATTCCCATGAAAGTAAAAAGACAATAAAAAGATGTGATAAAATATTTGGAAACAACATATCCACTAGTATTTAAAATCCAGAATATATTAATTAATACTCAAAAAACTCAAAAATGAAAAGACAAACAATCCAATTTTTTTAAATTGGAAAAATATATCAATAAATTTTTCTCCAAAGAAAATATTCATATTTCCAATAAGTACATGAAAGTATGCTCATCATTAGAAATTCAGTATATGCAAATACAAACCACAATGAGACACCATTTCACACCCACTAGAATGGTTCCTATTTTAAAAATAGAAAAGTTTTGGAAAGACTATGGAGAAATAGAAATGCTAGTGCATTGTTGGTTGGAAAGTTAAATTAAGCAACCACTCTAGGAAATAGATTGGCATTTCCTCAAAAATTAAGTATGGGCATACTTCAGAGATGTTATGGATTTGGTTCCAGACAACCTTGATTTAACAAGTCATATGATATTTTTGTTTCCCAGTGGATATAAAAGTTATCTTTGCAATATAATGTAGACAATTAACTGTGAAAGGGCATTATGTCTAAAATCAATGTACATACCTATTAATTTAAAATAATTCTTTGCTAAAAATGCTAACCTTTATCTGAGCCTTCAGTGAGTCATAATATTTTTGCTGGTGGAAGGTCTTTCCCTGATGTTGATGGCTGCTAACTGACCAAGGTGGTAGCTGCTGAATGTTGGGGTGGTTGCAGATTTTATTAAAATAAGACAGCAATGAAGTTTGCCATATTGATTGATAGTTCCTTTCATGAATGATTTCTCTTTAGCATGAAATGCTATTTGAGAACATTTTACACACAGTATTCTTCCTTTCACAATTGGAATAAATCCCTTCCAAACCTGCTTTTGCTTTCTCAACAAAGTTTATGCAATATTATAAAGTTTTTGCTTTCATTTCAACAATATTAACAGAATCTTCACCAAGAGTAGATTTTGTCTCAAAAAAAAAACCTTTTCTTTGCTCATCTATAGAAAGCAAATCTTCAGCCATCCAGGTTTTATCATGAGATTGCAGTAATTCAGTAGCATCTTTAAGCTCCCCTTCTAATTCTAGGTCTTTTATTTCCATCAATTCTGCAGTTACATTGTCTACCAAAGTTTTAAAACCTTCAAAGTCATCCATGAGGGTTGAAATCAACTTTTTCCAAACTCCTGTAAAGGTTGATATTTGACCCCTTTCCATGAACACAGGCATCCTTATTGACATCTAGAATGGCATTTCCAGAATTTTTTTTTTTTTTTAGTAGATACTGAGGATCAAACCTGGGACCTCATACATGGGAAGCAGCTGTTTAACCACTTGAGCTACATCCATTTCCCTCAAGAAGATTTTTAATTCATGCCCAGATCAAAACAGGAATTATTATCTATGAGAATTCTAGCTTTACGAAATATATTTCTTAAATAATATGACTTGAAAGTCAAAATTTCTCCTAGATCCATGGTTGCAGATTATTGTGTTAACAGGCATGAAAACAACATTAATCTTGTTGTAGATCTTCATCAGAGCTCTTGGGTTGACCAGGTGCATTGTAAATGAACAGGAATATTTTTAATGGAGTCTTTTTTCTTATCATTCTGAGCAGTAGGTTTCAACAGAGGGCTTAAAATTCTCTGCAAAGCATGTTGTAAACTGATTTCTCTCATCTAGACTTTCTTGGAGCACAGACAGAGTATATTCATGTAATTCTTAAGGACACTAGTATTTTCAGAATGGTAAAGAAACATTAGTTTCAACTTAAAGTGAGCAGATGCCTTAACCCCTAACAAGAGAGTCAGCTTGTTCTTTGCAGCTTTGAAGTCTTGAAGCCAGACATTGATTTCTCCTCTGTAGCTATATAATTCTTAGACGGCATTTAGTTCAAATATAAGGCTGTTTTTCTACATTGAAAAACTCTTGTTTAGTGTAGTCATTTAATCAATTATCTTAGCTTGGTGTCCTGGAAATTTTGCTTTATCTTCTATATATCAAGACTTGCTGCTCTGCCTTGTACTTTTATACTATGAAGAAGGCTTCTTTCCTTAAATCACATAAACCAATCTTTCCTAGTTTCAAACCTTTCTTCTATAAATTTCTAAACTCTCTCAATCTTCAGAGAATGGATGAGAGGTAGGGCATGCTGTAGATTATGCTTTGGTTTAAGGGAATGTTGTGGCTGGTTTGATCTTCTATCCAGGCCATTACAACTTTCACCATATCAGCAATAAGCCTGTTTTACTTAATAATCATTCAGGTGTTCACTGGAAAAACTTTGGATTTCCTTCAAGAACTTTTCCTTTGCTTTCAAATGCTGGTTAAGTGTTCAGCCCAAAAGGTCTTTCAGTCTACCCCAGCTTTCAACATGCCTTCCTCACTAAGCTTAATCATTTCTAGCTTTTGGTTTAAAGCAAGAGACAAATAACTATTCTTTCAATTGAACACATAGAGGTCATTGTAATTAAATGCCCTAAATTCAATATTATTGTGTCTCAGACAACAGGGAGGAAAAGGAAGGGAGAGAGATGGGGCAATAGATGATCAGTGGAGTTTACCATCTTATATGGGCATGGTTCATGGCACCCCAAAACAGTTATTACAGTAACATCAAGATCACTGATCACATATCACCATAACACATAATAATAATGAAAAAAATTGAAATAATGTGGTAATTACAAAAATGTAACACAGAGACATGTTGTAAGTACTTGCTGCTGGAAATATGGAGCGAATTTATTTGCATAACACAGAGTTGCTACAACTTGTTAAAAAAATGCAATAGCTGCAAAGTATAATAAAGCAAAGCATAATAAAATGAGGTATGACTATGTCGAACTACCACGTGAGTATATGTCCAAAAAAATTAAAAGGAGACAACTGAACAGCTCTTTGCACACTTTTATTAATAACAGCATTATTCACAATTATCAAAAATTGGAATCAAACCAAGTGTCCATTTACTGATGAACAGATAAATAAAATGTGGCATGTATATAAACTGGAATATAAAGGAATGAAGTTTTGATAAATGCTTTAATTTGGGTGAAATTTGTGAACATCATGTTTAGTGAAATAAGTCAGAAACTAAAGTACAAATATTGTATGAACCCACTGATATAAAATAATTAGAATTTGAAACTTAATAAATTCAGAAATTAGAATACAGGTTACCAAGAATGAGGGAGTGGGTAAGGAATGGGGGGGGGGGGATATTTACTTCCTGGCTGTGGGCATGCCAAAGATATCTCATATTAGGTCAAGGGGAATTAACTCACTAAACTTCTCTGCTGACCTGCATAATTGTGCTGATGACCTGTGGATATAGGTGAAGACTTCTACTTTTGAACCTTCATTTCCAAGTCTTTCCTGGGAGCTTTTTAACCTTTCCTATATTCTGATACTCTCTTGATTGGCATCCATTAATAAGAATTTTCAGAAAGTGATAACAGAACTACTTTCCTCAGAACTGACTTTAGGCCTTGTGACTTAAAATCCGAGGGCTAACTTTTGTTATTATCTTATACTCTGTACAAGTATCTCTTCAAAGTAGTTTTGATAAGAGTAATGCACTATGCTAAAATATTTTTACTTGTTTCTTTCTAAAATCCATTCTAAAATATATCCTTTTAAAAAACATATTAACTCCTGGGTAATTTTGTATTTATTTTTGTGAAAATTTTAAACAGTATATGATTATCCTTTTTGCCATCATATTACTTCAACAACTTAGAAAATATATTTTGTTGGGGTTTGCATGAAATTATCAATATATTGTTATATAAATAAATTATAGTTATAATATGATATAAAATTGAATATATATCAAATTACCAGTGACCTATGAAACTTCAAAAATATATTTTTATTAAATTTACTAAAAATTCTATGTTAATATTATTGATAATAAGCACTCTTATGAATTTAAATAAGAGCAATTGTATAGCCATGGATCCTTACCAATCAGGAGTTGAAGGAAAATTGGCCTCTCTGGAGAGTGAAATCATCATTCTTCCCAGACTCCTGAGAGAAATATCCCATACGTGTGCTTCATAAGGAATAAACATGTGTACAAAGAATCTAGAAGCAGAATTGTTTATAGAATTAAGGGTAAATGTAAAACATCCTGAGAAATGTCTAAAGTTTTTTAAGTGGAAAAAGAGGCAGGATCATGAATTTTGTAATGTCTCTACAATTTTGCAGAATAAATATTCGTTACAGAAGATAAATATGATTCAAAATTTTTAGTATATTCATATGCTTAAATTCACATTTTCCTTTAAAACAACTAAAGAAAAATCCACAAAAAGCTATGAGGTATCTCAGGATGCTTAGCAAACTTTATTTTTGCTCCATAATTTAAAACAATACTCATAGACTGATTTTTGCTGATTCTAGTTTTATTATAGGTTATTTGTTTTAAAATTGGTAACTGCTAAAATATATGTGATACATAGACTATACTCAAAATTTAGAAAATATAATGTCACAGAAATTACCAAGATATTGGACTAAAACAAGCACTAAGAAGGAAATATCATTAGAATTATATTGTTATAGATAGCTAAGCTATTAAGAGGCAACAGTTATTTAACAAAACATTTCATAGAAATCAATCCAAGAAAGCAAACATCATCCTTAAAATAGCAAAGGATTTGTAGAGATATCCAGTGAAGTTTTCTTTAAAAAATTCTTATATTTTTTTAGCAGAATATTAAGACTCAATATGCTGTATATAGAGTTTAAATGTACTAATTTATTTCATGTGTTAAAAATTCATGAGGAGTAACATTCCCACCTTTTTTGTTTCCACATTTTACAATTGTAAAGCAAATAATTTCCAAGTATCCCAGGGGTAATAAAGAGCAGGACAGAAATACTG
Organism: Tolypeutes matacus; assembly: GCA_026826555.1. Lineage (NCBI taxonomy): Eukaryota > Metazoa > Chordata > Mammalia > Cingulata > Chlamyphoridae > Tolypeutes > Tolypeutes matacus. The sequence continues at coordinate 2,021,956 of JAKSZT010029954.1, read as the reverse complement.
AACTATTTTTCTCTCTCACACTCAAAGCTGTGCCTTTTAACATCAAATGCATTCTGAGGTAGAAGATGGATGGTAACATTAATTTAGGAAAACCTGAGGATTTTACAGAACAAAAAAACCCAAAAAGCAAATGCATTCTGTTTATAGAAGATAGAAGAAAGGAATGAGATTTCTAAGGTCCAAAAATGCATTATTTTGATAAAGGAAATATAAAAAATCATATGGAATTGGGACTTCTCCAATTCCAATATTATCAAATTCATCACTGAGTATTTCAATTACTATTTATAAAAAAAATAATTTCCCACTTATGTACTTTTCTTCATTAAGGTGGTAGAAAAAACATACATAAAGTGAGAGGTTATTACAGAAAAACAATTTGTTAAAATATTTAGCAAAAATAGTGGAAATTCATATGCATATAATCAGTGAAAGAAAATGCAAATTACTATTATTTTCCATATTTAATATTATCCAAAGAATATACCAATTTTGTAATTAAAAATAGATATATACAAAACAAATATTAATAATTGAAATTCTAACATTTTTATGTTATCACACTATTATAATTAAATATTTTTTTAATTATACCCCTAATGAAAATGTGTTACTGTTGAGATGATAATACTGAAACAGCACTTATTCATGATTTTGAATGTTTCAAGGTAAGCACAAGCAAAATAAATGGAGGGTTACACTAGTTATTTTGAATAAGGAAATTTCAGTAAATTCTAGGAAAGCGTATAGGCAAGATGCCTGGACAGGAATTAGTCTATCAAATATTGGAATTCATAGCTGATTGCAGGAAGGGTTCTTTGAGAAGTAATAGCAGGTGGGATGATTTTCTTAGACACTCTCTGCAGGTGAGAATGTAAGCAAGGGAAATCTAGTACACAGCACAACTGAAAAATGGAATTTATTATTATCAGAATCAAATAAAAACTTTATGGTCTGTTGGGCAAAGAAATGAAAGGGCTCACATAGATGTTCTTATTAGAACAAATGAAATAAAAATGTGGTAAGATATAATCTATCTGGTCTCCCTTGGATTAATTGTTCTCATAAGAACCTCAGAATCATTTATTGCTTGTTATAAGAATAATATATAAGATTCAGTCAAAGGAGGAATATGGGCAATCATCCTAGTAAACTGATATGTAAAGAGTGGCAGAAATAGCTGTAGACTATGCAAACAAATGGACTGATGCAGAGGATCTCTCATCCCAAAGCTGGGATGACCATTCACTAAGGAAGAAAATGAGCTATTATCACTGGAAGTTACCAAGCAGAGTTTGAAAAGATATTTTACTAAAATAGAGTAACTGTGACTCAAAAACTGAAATGTTTTTGGGTCTTGATTTTATTTTAAAACATTTAATGAGCTTAGATTCTCTGATCCCATGAATGTTGAAATTAACATATTGGAAAAATTGGGAAAGAAAATGAAAAGAGAAATATATGCATTCATTGATTTCAAAATACTTCCTTTTTCCCATTTCTTTTATTCTGAACTCCTAAGAAAAATCATATATTAATACTAATGGAGGTATTTTATTTGTGATAAATGGGGGGTTTCTCCACTTAGATTTTAACATATTTTATCATATATTACTTTGACTACAGGGAGACTGAAATATATCAGAAGACATGGATAATCTATCTATCTTCACTGAATTCCCTCTCATGGATATCTCAACTTCCAGGGAGCTCCAAGACTTGCAAGGTCTGAGGTTCTTAGTGATTTATCTGGGATCCCTGACTGGGAAACTTTTAACTCTTACTGTCATTGTAATCAACCCACTCTCCAATGTATTTCTTTATTGGCAATTTATCCGTCATAGATATTTGCTGCATTTCAGTTACTCTTCCCAAAATGATTGTGAATTCTTTAACAGGGACTACATCTATTTTTAATCTGGCATGTGCCTCTTAGATTTTCTTGTTTATCTTCTCTGCAGCCACAGAGCTTGCCTTCCTTGTGGTGATGTCCTATGATTGCCATATTGCCATTTGCCACCCTCTGCTCTATGGGCTTACCATCACACCCCGTCTGTGCACACAGGCAGCTGGTGGCTTGTGGGCAAGTGGGCTGGTCTATTCTACTATCCACACAGGCAACATATTCAGGCTTCCCTTCACAAAGTCAAATATGATCTCTCAGTATTTCTGTGATGTACCTCAAATTTTGAGGATCTCCTCTTCAGATGTTCAGTTTTCTGAATTTGCATGTGCAATTATAAGCACTTGTATTATCTTAGTATGTTCAGCCTTTTTGTTTAAGTCCTTTATTAATATATTTTCAAGGGTGCTTAAAATGCATTCTGTGGAAGCCCATAACAAAGCCCTTGTGCACTTGTACTGCACAGCTGGCAATTCTCATTTTGTTTGTAATTTCTTTGTTGACTGCTGTGTTTGATCCCAATACAAATGAAGCATCTCTTAACAATCTTCTAACAGCCGTGTTCAACACCACGGTGCCCCCCCTTCATAAACCCAATCTTCTAAAGCCTGAGGAACAGAGAGATTAATACTGCTTTACTCAGAATCTGCAACAAATATTCTGAGTTCCCAAGTAAGTTTCCAAAATTCAAAAATTCAGAAAAAATTTGAATTAAGTTAAATTTATATTTGATATATATTCTAAAACTTGAATCTATCCATGTTAAATATCACATATTCTTTACTGCATAACCTTTGTTTTCTTTTTGCAAATGTGATAGTGTGCTATTCATTTCTGTGTTCTAATTTATGAAATCTGATCAAATATGCTATTCATGCAGTTTTCTGGAAAACATTTTCCTTATTGTTAAAATGTTTTGAATAATGTTTTGGGTGTTTTTGAGCTTAAAGCAAATAATGATATCATATGTAGAAGGCCCTGGATGGGTATTCTAATATGTGCCTATACATCTGTGAAAACATCAAGGTACTTGATACTCTCAACATGTATGAGAATATTAAATGGTTGGAATTAGCAAACTTAATTCAAGTTATGTTTTTGTATCTATCATTATAGAACATTCTGTATCATATAATAAAATGATTTGATGTGAGGTAAAATTGCAGAATAAAATAGCAGGCTTTAATAATGTTATGGCACTGATATCCGTGCTGACCCTGTATTCCTCATTTAAAAGTGCAGTATAAAAACCTTTCCCTTAACACAGAATATCCTATGAATGCTTTTGTTCTCTCCATGTGAACTGGCTGAAAAAGTGCATGCCCTGCTCAATTCATTCAGGCATTCTGCATGAAGAAGAAGTAATTTCAGAGGGCCTGTTGTGTTACAGAAAGTTTTAGTACACTCTGTCTAATTTCCACGGTACCCAAAAAAACTTGCTATGTGCATAACCTCGTCTGTCCACCTGGAATGAAAAAAAATATGACCCCTGGTAAATAAAGGAACTGCCAGTACCTTCTGTCTCCTCTTGTCAAACATATGTAGCTATTCATGGGAGATAATCTGATTATGGTGGCATGTTTTATAACACCCAACTAAATCCCTGGTCACGTATCTGTCCTTGGTGGAGAGGGAGCCAGGTTCCTTCACTAGGACACACAAACACAGAGCAGGGTGTTGCATGAAAAGTATCTCCTGAATTGGTCATAGATTGAAGTTCATTGGCTATGGGGGATCAAGGTGCACTAGTGAAGCTGACCTTGCTTTTTCTATTCTCTATTTTAGTAAAATATTGTTCCATCCAGTTCTGAGTAAGATATGCTTCAATAGGTGACCCTAGAACCTATACTGGAGTAGGTTAATAAATCTTTATGTATCCTTTATACTGCTGGGTCACCAAAGAAAGCACACCATAGTATGTTGAGGTGCAATGGGTTGTCAGTTCAGTCATCCCAGGATTGTGGGGGCTGACTGAGGAGCTGGCCTCCTTGAGGTCATATCAGGACAAGTGGAATATAAGCAGTCTCACTGTTAACAGGGATAATATAAGGAGGTAGATAAGGACAAAGATGAGGGAGTTGGGTTCTAGGAACAGTAAGACAATTGTACACTGGCTCTTGATTCCCTGCACTCTGCCCTACCATTTGCTGATACCCGCAGTGTCTCAAGGTTTGCATACAACTCCAAAGGATAGTGTAGGTCCCTCATGCAGGGAGTTCTGCCTGGGTCAGGCTGTTAGCAGGCCCCAGGGTTGGCTGTTTTCACCCAGCACAAAATTAATGATGGCAGTGTTAAAAACCAACTATGATAATGAGGTATTTTTAAGGGAGCAAAACATGGAAGTTAAAATAGAGATAGTAACAGAAGCCAGGCACAGATTTTGCAGCTTGGGTGATATATGTTTGAAGAGGGGCCATTGCAGACCCAAATGTCTAGAGCCAAGAGGCATGGTCTGGGGAAGTTAACTACTGACCCTTTGCTATGATGCAGTTGCATCCACATTAAATAGGATAAATGACAGGATAGAGATATAGACAAGGCCATGCCAACTTTGGTCTAAGTTGCTGGGAGCATAAGAGTGGACAGTGTAAAAGAAAGAAAAAAAAGAGTGGCATGGTATTTCCAACTGTGAGAGACTTCCCTAAAGTAAAACTAGACAGAAAACTGTTCATGAGGCTGTACCCATCCTGAGGGTAAAGACAATAGACACTTGACTATCTGATCCTGCCCCAGGGCAGGCTATGGACAAAATTATCCCATCTAGGACAGCATTAGAGGGGTTCATTCCAGAGAGCCCTCCCCAGTTGAAGAAGTCCCTGACCCTTTCATTGTTCCCTGGGCTGATGTTTGGGAAAGCAGTAAGAAAGCTCCACCACAATGTCCTAATCTGGGGTAGAAATAACAGGGAGGAACCAGCCATCTTTATAGAGGTAAGCCCAAAGTATTGGATTAGCAGAGCTGAGTAATGCAAAGCTGTCCAGCCAGAAGGGGCAGAGGGGAACACAAGGAACAACCAGTGAAAGACAAAGGAGGAGGCAGGCCCACTCTCTGGGCAATGTGTCTTTAGTTGCTGTGATCTTTGGAAGTTATTTGTTCCCCAGAAAAACATGTGCTTAAAAAAAACATTCCTATGGGCTCAAACCCATTGCAAGTAGGATCCTTTGATGAAGTTACTTCAGTTAAGGTGTGACCCACCTCAGAGAAGATGGGTCTTAACCCTATCACTAGAGTCCTTTATAAGAGAATAAAGTTCAGAGACAGAAGAAGCCACATAGTTAGCAGCCAGAAGATTAACACCTATGGAAACCAGAAAAGAAGGGAGAGAACTAGATGCCACCAAGTGCTTTGATATGTGAAAAGCTAAGACTAAGTATTGCTTGCAGCCTACCTGAATATTCCATAGTGTTTGAGAGGAAAGCATCACTTTAATGATGTCTTGATTTGGAATTTGTCACTTTGAAAGCAAATAAGTTTCCATTCTTTAAGCTAACCAATTTTCTGGTACTTGCTTGAACAGCCTAGTGAACTAAAAGTTTTTGAGCAGTGGATGGGCATGAGAGAGGTGCAGTAATGTGATTGGGTTTGGTGGTATTAGTCTGTGAGGGGTGAAGGTGGGGGGTTTGGGTTGGACTATCCATAGACTGAGGGGAAGGGTTGGAGGAAGGAGCAGGTTAACTTTGGAGATCTTCAAGTCTGTGGTTAAAACTATAGTGTTGGGAAAGTTCTTTTGGCAAATATAGCATGGGTGGGTTACTGGTGCAGGGCATTTTGTGTGGGGTGATAGACACGATAGAGCACACTTAAGGCATGCTTCTGTGGAATATGTAATTGTTCATTTTGTCATAGTGTGTTACCTCAGCTTGTGGAGACCCACACAATAGAAAAGAAAATATTAAACTCCAATCCTGGAGATTGCTATATTCTCAATTAGAGGACAAGAATCCCTTGAGAACATAGGTAGTACTTGATAAAAGAAAATAGATCAATATGTCAAGCCCTCAATATTATTGGAAGTAACTATTAATCTTATTCATCCAAACTTGAAACTTAGTCATTGCCATATGTTCTGAGGGGAGAGGGAGGGGTGAATAATAGATGGAACATAGTGCAATTTTAAGGCACTAGAACTGTTCTACATGATCTTGCAATGATGAATACAAGCCATTTTAAATTTCATCAAAACCTATAAAAGTGTATTGTCCAAAATGTAAACTATAATGTAAACATTGACCATGGTTAGTAGCAATGATTCAATATTTGTATATAATTGTACCATATGTATCATCTGCATATAAAATGTTATTAATAGGGGAGGGTGGAAAAGGGGGAGGGCTTCGAGTATATGGGAAACCCCTATATTTTCTGCATGACTTTTCTGTAATGTAAAGCTGCTTTGAAGACAAAATGAAAAAAAAGAAAAGTACATTGGAGGACTGTAGGGAAGAAATTGGCACTGTACATACAAGACAACAGATCTTAAAGAGACAAAAGTCACAGTCTTAAAAAGTTAAGTTATTTCCATTTTTAATTTTTGTTTATTGTATTTCTTATTTTAAAAATGATTATTATTTCATTCTCTTATTAATTTTATTTGGTTAATATATTGTCTTCATTTTTGGAAAGGTTTTCAATCACAGAAGTGTCACAACTGTAGCAGGGGAAGATCACTGGTGTGGGGTGTTGGTGAAGGGGTATTAGCCAGACAAAGGGGTGCTGATGCAAAGTACCAGGAATTGGTTGGTTTTTAATAAAAGGTATTTATTTGGGGTAGAAGCTTACATTTACCAGTCCATAAAGCATAGTTTACTTCCCTCACCAAAGTCTGTTGCCACATGTTGGAGCAAGATAGCTGCAGATGTCTGCAAGGGTTCAGGCTTCCTCTTCCTCTCAAGGGACCATGGTCCCAGCTTGTTCCAATATCACCTGTAGGCTGGGATAAGTCTTGTCTCTCTCCTGGGGCTCTTTTCTCTCTGGGCTCAACTGCTCTGCTCTCTCCATAAGGCCAGTTGTAGATTATCAGGCAAATGGCTTGTCTCTCTTCCCAGGGCCTCTGCCATGTCTATGGTGCCATCTTTATTACTCTGTGTTCTTCTCCTGCATGTTTACTTCCCAGGCTCCAGCTCAAAACTCAAAACTGCATTCTCTGTGGTGCAGTTTCACTATGGGTTCCCACCCACCTAAGGGGGCAGGGACTCAATGCTCTACTGATCTGGCCGAACCAAATACTTATTCATTATTTAATCAAGTAAAAGTGAAACCTGTGAATCCAATATAATATAATATGCTCAGAAGAGCACACCATTTTACAAACATAATCCAATATCTATTTTTGGAATTCAAAAACAATATCAAATTGTAACAGGGTGAGATGTGGGGAGGGGTACACCTTGGGCATGACTATGTTATATGAATATGTTCAAGTGTTAATGGGGCATTGTCTCAGTCGGTGAACACCCATATGAAAACTGAAAGAATGTTGAATTCCCATTCTAAGGAGTCCTTTAATAAAATCTGTCCTTTAATAGAATGGCAAGAATCCCCAGAATAAAAGGGGCGGTTCCAAGTGAAGGAAGACAGACCATTACTCTAGCTCCTTGATATTAATGATTACACTTATGAAACTTTTCTTGTGAAATTGAAACTTAGCCTAGTATTATATATTGCTTAAAGCCTCCTTTTTGCTCACTTGTGGCCTCTCTCTAAGCCAAACTCAGCATAAAAATGTACTACTTCTCACTGCATCAAGTGTAGGATGTGACTGCTGGGTTAAGCCTCCCTCCCTGGCACTGAGGGATTACTACCAAGCACCAACTAGCAATGTATCTGGAAAAAGGCCTTGACCAAAAGGGGGAACTATTAACTACAAATGCGTTTTTATGTCTAAGAGATTTCAAAGTGAGTCAGGAGGTCATTACAGAGGTTACTCTCATGCATGTCTCTGCAGGATCTCATTGACTGCCACAGTAAACAGTAATTCAAACAGAAGGTCTCCTGAGGGCTCTAGAGACATTGAGGCACTATAAGAAGGGCAGATAAGCTCAAGAATTTGGCACCGTGTCAGTGGGCCATGCCCTGGAATTGATGGTCCTCAGCGCAACATAGTTAGACTTATTTATAGTTTCCCTACACATGGCTCTTCTGCCCCTTTTATTTGAACCTATAATTAGCACTATACTTGTTAAATATATGTTCCAGAGACTTAAATCTTTGGTCTGTTCATGTGCCAGTTGTGCCCTGAATATCAGCAGAGTTTCAACACTTACTCTCCAGTTGACTGGACTCACCCAGGACAACTAACAAGGAAAGAATGATGGACAATGCCCAGCCCAAGGAACAGAGACTGTCTGCATTTGCAAGCAAGACAGTTCCATCCATCTGCCCCATGTGATCTAAGCCACCTCTAAATTAGAGACAGAGTGTGCATCAATATCCAAAAATCCTCAAGATTGGGGAATGAACAATGGATTAAAGTAGACTTATTATTATTCTCTTATATACGTATTATTATTCTAGCAATAGAAGTACTTTTATCATTGATATAAAGTAAGTGGTCTCCAGAGGTTCTGAGGGGAGGGAGAGGGAAGATTAGATGTATATGAGAGCATTTTCAGGACACTGGAATTGTCTTGCATGAAATTGCAATGATTGATACAGGCCATTATATATTTTATTATAACCTGCAAAACATTGTGTGGGACAGAGTGTAAAGTATAATATAAACTATAATCCATGGTTAGTAGCAATGCTTCAATATGTTTTCATCAATTGCAACAAATATACCACACTAATGAAGCATGTTGTTAATGTGGGAAAGTGTGGGAGGGGAGGGAGTGAGGCATATGGGAGTCCCCTATATCTTTTATGTAACATTTATGTAATCTAAAGCTTCTTTAAAAATAAAAATATATTTAAAAAGTAACTGGCTAGAAATGGATCATGTTAATTTGGGTGTTAAGGCCCTAGTATGAGCTATATAGCAGCAAGGAGAAAAGGGCTTACAGGATCGATAAGGTTCAGAATGCTGTATCACACACACCCCTGCCCCAATGAGTCCCTGACACAGTCTAAGGAAGAGGAAAATGGCACTTAATAAGGCCTTCCTGCACCCTGAGCAGGACAGTGAGGAAGACCCTCAAGACTATGAGCATGATAGGTCAGATAGGGAGGAAGATCCCCCTTGCCTGTACCCCAATCTTATCCTTTTCAGAAAAAGAATGAAGGTTGGAGCCACAGTCTCTGGGGAATTCCATTTTTGGTTTGGGACTTGATACAGGCAGGAATGTTGGGAAACACTGTGTTACAGTTTTAACAGTGTTGCAAAGAGCAAAATTCTCTGGTCTAAAAGATGGCTTCAGGAACCTGGAATCTGTTACTCTTTACCCACACAGTTCCTGACATTGCTGTCCCCAAGGTGGTAGCAGCTCACACAGGAAATGCTTTTATTGACTGGCTAATGCCTTTGTCTCCATCACTACATGGGTTTTGACGAAGATAAATTTATGTTCAGGTAGAATATCCTCCAGGATACCTTTATTGTTTTCCCTCAGGGCTCTCTTAACTTCCTGATGTTTGCTACCTATGGGTAGGGTTAGACTTATAATTAAACAAGTTACCCCAAGAGTAGGTGTCATTCACAATATTTATGACATCCTCATTGAAGGACCCACTAAAAATTTTGGTTAAATAGGCCATAAAAATGTCATAAATATTTTAACATCTACAGATTGCACAATCTGTCCTGAGAAGGTCCAGGAGATTGCCTAACAGGTAGAATTTCTAGGGGTCATTTGGGCTCATAGTCAGAGGAGCAAACCAGACAACAACCAATGGAAGTTATTGTCACTGGCAGCTCCCACTACCAAGAGCCTGAATGGCTGATAGGCCTGTGTGGCCACGGGAGAAAACATGTCTCAAATCTGGACATTTTTTACACCCCTCTAGTTAAGGTCATTCCCAAGAAGCCGTCTTTAAAGGGGGCCCACAACAATAGCAGGTTTTAGAATCCATGCAATGTACTGTGGCAAAAAACTGCAACTAGGGACAATGGAATCCTCCACTCCTGTAACACATCTTCCCATGTATACTGGAGACTGTGACAATAAAAAACTACCATGGGGTGTGCTGATCCCTCAGGTTTCATGCATATACATTACCCAAAGCAGCATTATGTATATCACCTTCAAATGGCAGCTTTCAGCCTATTATTGGACCTTAGTGTAGACCAAGCATTAAAATAATTAAGACCATATAGAACTCTGAGACCCAAACTGACCATCCTCATTTGTGTACTCTCTACTCCTACTAATAAAGCAGAATAGACTCAATAAAGTTCAATCATTAAATTAAAATTGTATATCCAAGACAGAATCTGACTGGGAAATCAGGGAGTTAGACACAACCATATAAAAATAGCTGCTTTACCAGATGTAGCTAAATAGCCTGCAGGGCCAGTTATATCCCCTTCCTTGGCTAAGTTGAGCCCCTTGGTTCAAAAAATTTCCAGATAATGGTTTGGTATGGAGCAAGATATATCTACAAAATTGAAGGCTATTAAAGGCCACTGGGCTGCTGCAGCCATCTCTCCCAAGGATTGTGACCTACTAACAGACTAAACAAGGGTGTTATGCCCAATGTAGCAGTGATAGTTGTACAGGTTACTCTAAACTCAACTTCCTGTTACTTATTGACTGACTCATGGGCCATTACAAATGCTAAACTTTTGGTATGGAAACTTTCAAATCAATGACTTGTGTCTCCCCCATATGGGAACAAGGGCTACAGCAACAGCTGAGAGCTGGAAATGAGATCAACTTGTTGCCCATGTTGATGTCCACTGCAATGACCAGTTAAAGCAGAATATAAATAAAAATACTTTGCTAACCAAGCATGAACCCAATAGGTGCTTTTTCACAAAAGCTGACCATGGTTTCTCCTGTTAATTTGCTGAGTATCTATTTCAATAGAGAAGTGCCCTCATATTTCCAAGCATATACACTGTAGCTGACCAAACGCTGAGTTCGGTTGGTATTAATATGAATAAGATAAGAAAAGTCTAAATCAGCATATCAGGACTCAGCATTTCATGTTCATTTCCTCTGCTAAGGCTACATTTCCTAAATTTTAAGATGTCTAAATTCTTAAAAGTAATTTCTTAATTTTACTTTTAGCCTACCTATAGCATTATATTTGAAATGAGATTTTGCTTACATCACATGCCTGGGTCAGTTTTTAAATCAATTCTGACAATTTCTGCCTTTTGATTGGTAATATTTGATTATTTTAATGCATAGTTATTATGGGGTTAAATATTATACTTTAATTATGTATTATATTTAACTTTTAAATTATTTTCATAGAGAATATTTTAATATAAATCTTTAATTATTAAAAAAAATAAAGGGTGACAACTAAAGCACTCTGACGTGTATAAATTACTGAATTTAGGTCATTCCAGTGCCTGAACTCAGCTCTTGGAAGAGTGCCTATCACATGGCAGTAACAATTTACTGTCCAAATAAGAAAAGCAACTGAATATGGTTGCTATTTATTTAATGTGATTCACATAAATCCCTGTATAAGAAACATGACACTTGTGTCAGGGTTCTCTAGGGAAATAGAACTGAAAGGAGATATATATACATATATGATATATATATATATATGTATTATGATATTTTTAATGGGAATTGGCTCATGTGGCTGTGGGAATGGGCAAGTCCAAATTCTTGAGGGGAGGCCACAAGCTTGGAAGTCTAATAACGATTTTCTATGAAGTTCCCATGAAAGCTAGCTGGCCAAAGCATAGATGGAAATTCTCCCTTTTGAGTGCTGAAATCACTTCTCCTTTTAAGGGCTTCAAATGATTATATGAGACATCTCTCATTGTGAAAGCAATCTCTTCAGTTGATTATAGATGTAATTAGCCATAGATAAAATCAACTTACTGATAATTTAAGTCCACAAAATACCCTTACAGTAACGATCAGGCCAATGCTTGCTTGACCAAATTACTGCACACCATCACATAGTTAAGTTGACACACAAATTTAACCATCACAGCACTGCATTGAAAATCTGGGCCCCAATGGCTTCAAATCCCAAGCTGTCCATGGTCCAACAGGAAAACAAGCCACTGGTCTCAATTTTGGGCAAGTTATAACCCAGTTTAATAGTCACTTGGGAACTCCAGAATACATACATCTTATGATCTTTTAGATATAAACACTTAAGGGAGAAAATGCAGTGTGGTACTGAATTGACATCTAGAAAGCACCAAAGTAATATAATGCAATCCTGTTCATCCAGATCCAATTCCTAAAAAGGGGCTGCTTGGTGAGTATGAAAATGTGTAATATTATTCTATTCTCTGCCTCCAGACCTATTTTGCATAAAGAATACTGGTAAGGAAGAGATGCAATTGAAAGACTGCTGATTTCTGCATGGTGAGCCAATTCAATCCATGATGAGTGATAGCTTCCTTACATCCTGGGTTTGTCACTTGCTGTTAGCCCAAATGAGAGCAGACTAGGAATGGACATACTAAATTTTTAAAGTATAGATGTAGGTTGTTTTTTTTTTTTTCATTTTCTCCTTTCTCCTCAATATAAGGAAGATGAGATCCCAAGAGATGACTCCATGCTCAGTTAGGACTATTTTCAAATCAATTCAGTTCAGTACATTTCACCAGGTCAGTATCTGACAAGGTGATCTATCCTGACTTCTCTTTATTTTTAATTTGACTAGATAGATCATATTTTCCCTGTACGAATTATAGAAAAATTTGATCCTGTTCTGATCTTTTAATTATGATATTTTCTCTTGGTAATTGGAATACCAATGCAACCATTGTAACTCCTAGAGAACAAGGCCCACTCTCCTTCTTGGGGAAGTAAAGAGAGGGATTAGTTATCATATTTGGAAAGTTTTCCAATAGCACTCTCAAATATAAGCACAAACATAAACATATCATTCATTTAAAATGACCTACATTGTATAGATATGTGCAAATACTTATATGCACACACATATTTATACAACTCCACACCCACTTATAGAGATTTTAAGAGTGGATTTATCCAATGATATACCAATATATATTTTCTTTATCTGTCACCTAATTTCCCTACAACATTTTACAAAGTTCTAGAAAATATAGGACATTTTCCTATTCTTAGGAAATTAAAATATTTTCTGCTGAAGATCAAGAACAATGCACAAATATCTAAGGAATTTTTAAAGAAAGAAATAAAATAAAACTTTGTAAGTAAAGGAGAACATAACTTGTTGATTATGTTAGTAAAGAAATTTAGCTCTTTTAAATTCAGAATATGCTCGAAAACCATCATCTCTGCCTTCCAGAGTCTGAAGGCACAGCCAGTGATGTAGCCCTTCTAGGTTGATATCCTATTCACAGACAGATTTATTAATATTCATATTAGTATTATTTACTCTGTATATTTTAAAAGGAATCATTTCACATGTTAGAATTACTCTATATTAGACTGATAACTCTACGCACACCATTCATAAAAGAAAAGATTTAAGGTACTAGCAGAAGAGAAGTGGAGAGCTCTGAATAAGAATGCTGTGTTTTGTTTTTCTATTGTCTCTGTGAAGAATCAGCATGCCTGGGAAATTTATCAACATGACAATCATAACTGAATTCTTTCTCATGGGATTCCCTGATGACTGTATGCCACAGAGACTGTATGCCACACTCTTCTTCCTCATTTACCTGGAGTGATGGGGAACCTCCTCCTCATCACCATCACCACCATTGACCAGCATCTCCAAGTCCCTATGTATTTCTTTCTTAAGAATTTGTCCTTCATTGATATCTGCTTTATCTCTGTCACTCTCCCTAAATCCATCATGAACTCTCTGATTAACAGCCATTCTATCTCCTTTATAGGATGTGCCATGCAAGTTTTTCTCTTTGTACTTTCTGCTGACACAGAGTTTGCTCTCCTCATAGTGATGTCCTATGACCACTATATTGCCATCTGCCATCCTCTGCACTACAAGGGCATCATGTACAGAGGTGCCTGTGTGCAAATGGTGACAGCATCATGGCTCAGTGGATGTGTTTGTGGCTCCACTCATGTAGCAGGTATATTCTCTGTCAGGTCCTGTGGGTCCAACATAGTACATCAGTTCTTCTATGATATTCCATCACTGCTTACAATTTCCTGTTATGGAAAGCATATTTTACAAGATGGATTTATTATTCTTAGCTGTTATTTTGTTTTTGTGTGTTTCATTTTAATGGTTGTTTCTTATGTTCACATTTTTACCACTGTTCTAAAAATCCCATTTGTAAAAGGGAGACAAAAAACTTTTCAACCTGTCTGCCCCACCTCACTGTGGCGATGCTCTTCCTGTTTTCTGGGATTACTACATATTTTGCAAAAAATTTCAAGTCTTCTTCACTAAAATTGCTGATATCTGTACTTTACATGACATTACCCCCCTCCCTGAATCCTCTCATCTATAGTCTGAGAAACAAGGACAAGTAGACAGCATTAAGAAAAGTGATAGCAATAAAACTTGCAAAATGATTTATTCATTTTGATATTTAGTTTTTTTTTTTAATTTGATATTTAGTTTTAATTAATATGAATAGCTTTGCAAAATAAAGAGAAACCTATATTTTCCTATTTCAAATCAACAGAATTTAATGATGTGGTATGTTAAGAGTGTTCCAGGTTAAAAAATATATATATTTATTTTATGTGTAGTAAATGAGTAGCTTGGAAATACTGGACTCAATGTTTCTCTTTCCAGTAACAATTTCATATAATCATATTCTGTTTGGGAGCAAATCCTATATGTTTTACAATCACTGTCAGTGTTTCCAAATACATTGCAATCTCCCAAAATTTTTAGGGTTGTCACAAAAATAGCATTTAAAAAATTTTTATTTCTGGAAGTACATTTTAATTTTACAGTATCTGTAGTTAAAATGGAGATGCATAAATTTCCATAACTTGTCTTTGGGGGTTCTAATGTAGTATTTACTGTGGAGTCCAGAGCAGAACCATTATAGGACTTATCAAATTGTAGTGATCTTCTGTCACTTAGGAATTAAGAATGTATAAAGTTGGTAATAACAACATTCTTATTAACACCCAGATTCAGAATAGAAAATCATCAGGAATGGTTTATTTTGTTTTATGGAATCAAATCTATCACTATCCTGAAATAATTCTGAGCATGTCTCATCTCCACATATATATGACTCTAGTTCTCCTATTCCTGAATAAAATATCCTACCATGAATCTCTGTGCCTTCCTTTCCCTTTTATTCTGTAATTCCTTCCTTCATCTCTACTTTCTATCCTGGACTTTATGTTTTCCCTTTCCTCTTTCTCTTGCTTATTCTCTTCTTCATATTCTGTCTTTATTTAACTTCTACACTTTAAGAATAGATTCTTCATGTCTCCACTTAGTTATAAGGTCATTTCACTGTTACTTGCTATTCTATTTATATTCCAAATCATATTATCCTATGACCTGCAAAAAAACTGTCATTACTTCTATCTTCTTTTTGGTGACCTTGTTGTATTCAATTGATTTATTATTACATGCAATTTTGTTTATATTTATGATGACTTTTAAAAATTGTATTTGAAAATATAACCTCCAGATGAATAAATGTGATTTGTTAAATTGACTGTTAAAATAAATTGTGTAACTCTTACAATATAACATCAATTTCCACTACTATCAGCAGAGTATCAGGGTATCTGTCTCAGTCTTTTAACCAGCTTTAAAATAACTATTTTTGAAATTTTTTTTTCTGTTTATGTGGGAAAATTAGTGATCTCTCATCACATTATTTTACTAAACTTAATTTTTCCATTTTTACATTCCAAGTGTAAGACTTAATTTGTAAATTTTCAGTCCAATCTCTTACCCCAATTTTCTCTTTGGAAACTAGGCTTTTTTTCCCCCTTGAAATTCTGGATGAGATATTAATGTATTAACATCTAAAATTCACATTCCATTTTGTGAAATACTATTGCTTTGTAGTTTGTAAATTTTTGTACATGATGCACACTAATACCTAAAAAGCTACACCTATTTCAAATATCCAAAAATATCTTTCCAAAGCTTCTTCATATAAATTAAATATCTACCTCCAGGTAGGTTTTATTCTAACTCTGTTCTTTGGATTCTATAAACATATGGCTAATTTATACCAATCACAAATTAGTAAAAATTTAGAAATATCCCCCAAATTAAGATATTTTGTTTACCTTGCTGGCTAACTGTTTAGTAACAATTTTATGATATGTAGTCTAGAGTAATTACCAGCTTTCCTCTAGTGTTTTGGTACTTTATTTTAATTATTAAAATTAAAAATTACATGATCACAACAATAATAGTAGTAACAGACATAAGGGCAAACAACTGAATGTCATTTCCCTTTCATTGTGAACCTAACTACTTTTAAGCACCTAAGGATATAGGCAGTATTACCTGTGGTACTGAGGAATCTATACATTTTTCTCTTTATTTTAATTTTCTGGTCTCCTTCAATTCTAATTATTATTATTTTAGCTGGGTACAGTGTATTTATTGATGGTACATGTCAAGGTAGGGCCCTCTCAGCCCCTCCCCTTCTTCAGGGGGTCTGGTATGGAAGCTGTGGAGGATGGGTGATTCTCAAGTTATGCTAGAACTCCCCAGCAGTGACTGCTTCTTTCTTCCTCTCATGCTGTTGCTGGGGCTGCTGGTCCAGGGGCTCTTACTCCTCAGAGGTCATGTGAACCATAAGGTCCACCACCCTATTGCTATAGCCTAATTCATTGTTGTATCAGGAAATGAGCTTGACAAAGTGTTTGTTGAGGGAAAAGCAAGACCCAGCGTCAAAATTGTTAGAGTGCTTGTCACTGTTAAAGTCTCAGGAGACAACCTTGTCCTCAGTGTAGCCCAGGATGCCATTTCAGGAGCCATATAATGCCTGCATCACCACCATCCTGATGTCATCATATTTGGCCACTTTCTCCAAACCAAAGTTAGATCCACAAGGCAGCAGTGTTGATATTAAAGATAGAAACAGTTGCTATATGATATAAGAATCAAATGAGGGAAAAAATAGAACATATATAAATATATATGCACTTTTAACAATATATACATGTTTTGTTATTGTATTATTTGAGATTATGTTAATCATTACCATGAATCACAGTTTATCCTTGAAAAAGATTTTCAGAATTTTAATATTATTTATACTGTTCAAAAATGGCACTGTTTAACTTTGCTATCCAATATGGACAATTTTAATTTAATATCCAATGTTTTTAATTTAATTTAATATTAATTTAATTTAAATAATTTTAAATTAATTAATAATTTTAATTTAATAATTTTAAATATTTTAATTTATTATCCGATATGGATAATTAATAATTTAATTAATTAAAATTAAATAAAATTAACAATTCATTTATTCAATCAGACTAGCTATATTTTAAATGCTCAATAATGAAATTTGCCTAATAATTATCATATTGGATAGTGCATATAAAACATTTTCATCAACCCTGAAAGTTTTAAGGGATAATTGATTCATTGCTTTCTTTTATTTCTTTGACTGCTTTCCTGATCTTTTTAGAAATATAGAAAGTCTCAGAAAAGTCTGTCAGGATTTTAGTACATTACTTCCATAAAACAACACTTATTTCCCATTCAGAGGCCTCTATTTTATCTAAGACAGCTCTATTCTGAGTGACTTTAAAAAATTCATAAACTTCTTTGGCAAGAGTTCAAAGAAGAATCCATAGATCTCAATTGTTCATTAACAGTAATATTAAAATGAAAGTGCAAATGTGGAAAAATCATCATTTTCCAGAGTAAGGGAAGAAAGTCAATGGTATCTCCATTTAATAGAATTTGCAGGCTTATAGTCAATTTATTGTTTTTCCCTTGCTAGCATTTATCTACAATATACAGAGTTCAAAGGCATTGAAAGGCTAGAATTAGACAGTGAGGAAAGATGTGATATAAACTATTGGGTAGTTTTCCACTGAAGAACAAAATATTTCCTTTAGTTTTGATGATTGCAATCTTATATTTTTGTTGTTCCAAGCCTGTGGCTTGGTAGTTGCTCCCTGAAGTTGATATTTCTTCAGATTTTTTAGTCTTCCAAAACTTGTTTAGTCATATCCCTACATTATCTTCTTGCTGTTGAAACGATTAGCCTGTTTTGTATTTTCCTGAGTAATTCCTATCTTAATCTGGACTCTGAATTATATAGTACACTTGAATTGAAATTTTACATCCCTGAGTTTGGCATTCTCTTTCTATCAGTCAGAAGCAGCTATAACAACTCACATTCTAATTACTCATCAATATTAACTTATCAAAGTGAGGCAGCCACTTAGTCCCCAGGGCACTTTCCTCAAGCAGGTAATTCAAAATCAACAGTGGATAACTAGCTTCCCTTTTCTCTTTAGCAAGAACTAAACATTGTATTCCAGGCCAAAGAAATAGTTAAATCTGTCCTAGAGTCCTATTTTTGAAGAATCATTTCCAGGGAATACTCATGATACCAAATACTATGCCATAAAATGTTGATAAATTGGACTATTTTAAAATTAAAATCTTGTGATCATCAAAAAACCACAATACAATAGTCAAAAGATAAGCATATGGTAGGCAACAATTTTTGAAATATATAATATTGAATATATAATCTATGAATAAATATTTGACAAAGAACTCATATCCAGAATATTCAAATAAAGCCCACAAATCAGAAAAATACAGATAAATTATATAGAGAGATGTATAGGTTTGGAAATAAATATAATTTATAAAAACATAGTTTTATTGAGATTTAGATAGATAGATTTTGGAGATATTTCTATTGGAGAGAAACGTGTATATATTGTTAAAAGTGCATATATATTTATATATGTTCTATTTTTTCCCTCATTTGATTCTTATATCATATAGCAATAGTTCGTGATAACATTTTTTCCTACATTTTTGGGGAAGAAGGTGGCCTGGTTTTAAAATATCACATCATTTTTTTTTTTTGGTGAGTTTTTGCCGGAATGGCATTTTCCATAGTTTTATTCTCAACTTACCCATTTCCTCTTGCTTTAGTTCCAACTCTTATACACAACATAAAAATAGGACATTTATTTATATTACATCTGAAAATGTATGACTGAGAAACATGTAGATATCTTTCTTCCATTTTCATCATTATTTAATTTGTTCCATATTTAATGCTAATTTTTAAACTTTTCTCATTTTTGAGATCTAGATTTCTTCCTAATAAACAATAATTTTAACAAGCTCATAAAACTTGGCCTTTAGTTACATCACTAGTCATATTGTTACTGTCAAGATTTTGATTTCTTGGTTAGTTAGCATGTTTCCTTAGAAATGTTTTTTATTTATTTGGTCTTAACTATTTTTAAAGACAGGAATAAGCCTCACCAAGTTAATCACCCATAACTCTTCTATTTCTGAAAACATCATGTGCTGCTTTTTCTTCTTACTTAAATATTTTCCCAAAATATTTGAGGTCTACATCTTAGTGTGGCAATTCTTCATTTACCTCATGGTAGGGCTCATTCTTTCTCTTAGTGACTGAGAGTCTTCAAGAAAAGCCCAACAGCTGAAAGCCTTTCCAAGAACTCAGGACCAAGAGAAGATAGAATATCAATAGTCCAGAAACAGAAGTGAAAAATAAAACTGGCATTTCCCATAATCTGTGTCATTTTCCCTTTTTTTTTTTTTTTTAAGAAATATAATGGTTCCCTTTCTTTTCTAATGTCTGCTTGTTTGTCCTTTTATTTGTAGACTCATTAGAATGTTTACAGTTACTACTGTTCAAATGACAAATAAATTGTATTCTATGTGTGTTCTCAAATTTAATGTTTGTTTAATTTTAGTGCAGAAGCCTTCTCTCATCTCAATCCCTAGGTAATTTTTGAAATCCTGGAGTTGGGATGGCAGCTTTTTTCCCCCTATTTTCCCTTCTCCCACAACATTCTGAGGGGATATTTTCATTAACTAAAACCACATTGGCTGCCTATCTATTATTTCTTGGTTGGTGCCTGTGACAATAAGGACACCCACATTTGCTTACAGCAACACATGATTAGGACCATCATGTCCTAGGGGCAGCTTCCCTGCCCCCAAAACCCAGCTCCCTTTTTCCATGGCCTTTCTGATTTCATTAAGTGTGCTATAGCCTGAAAGTGCAGCTTGCAATACAGGCTGCCCCACTAGAGGCTCAGGATTGACACTAGAGGCCCTTAATAATGGTTGGGAGCAGTATGTAGTACAGTATCTTTTATTACTGCAGTGAAAGCTTCAGTGTCAGGCCACACTAAATTGGCAGTAGAAATGGCAAGTTTAATTCCCAAATCCCATAAAACTCATCCATGGACTGCCAATGAGGGGTGGCATTAGGTATATCTCCTTCATTAGGCCATGCAGCCTGGCATCTTTTAACGAGCCATGCCAGTAGTGACACAGTTTCTTTTTCACTAGAGGCAGTATATATATGCTTACATAGAGAAGGGTGAGTGGTGATGGATGCCAATTTACCCATTTCTACCACTGATAGTACAACTTGTTCTGCTCCAGTGTCCTAGAATCTTAGAAGCCATTTATGCAGGGACTTTCTCGATATCTGTCTGTAACTTTGTCCTAAATTGCCCAACTCAGCAGCAGTATAGTCCCTCATGGTTACATGCAACTTTTGCTAGGGGGGGTTGGAAATGCTGGACCTCAGGAGGTTGGTTAGTAACATTGAAGCAGGCTTCATATAGGGAATCAGATGGATCTGGAACCTGGAATAGACACTGATACCCCCCAAGATGGCTGTTGGAAGATCCTTGGGACATTTCTCCTGGAAGCCAGGAGAAGCTCTAGATAATTCTCCCAGGACATTATCATAGACCCCACCCAGGGGAGTGATGGGTGGGGTAATCAATAAAAACAGCAAACACCTGGGACTCCTCCCATTCCATTAATTAACAGTTTAAAAAGTAGGCACAAAGGTCAAATCTCCCCTGTTGCCTTCCTCCTCCTGCTCCCAGAGGCTTCCACACCCTGCTGCTGCTCTTGCCATATCCCCCCTGCATGGATCAACATTCAAGTATACCTGCCAGAGATTTTAGGGTGTCCCCATATTCCCTTGGCAATCCCTGCTCATCCAAAAAGGCAGCCACCCTTCCCCACCTGGACATTATAGGCCAACCTGGGAATTCCCCTGTGGATTCTTTTTCTCTGATTTCATGCTTACCACTGCCAGCAGTCCTTCAGTCTCCTGCCTCATGGCTCACTGATTCACTGATTGTTCCAACCCTACTCCTGAGAGGCATGAGTTGGTGCAGCCAAGAGACCAAAGAACACATTGGGCATAGAATCAGACATAAGCTTTATTGGGACTTAAGAACAGGACAGTGCCTCCAGTGGTAGTGGTTAGGGAATGAAAGTAGCACTCCACAAAGAAATGGGAAAATGGGGGATTATTTAAGGGGTTTCAGAACAAGGACATTCCACAGGGTATAAGAGCAGAGTTTCTGCTAGGGTCCCATGAGGGCCCACATGGTGTCTGGTGATATCACAGGAATGGAGTTTTACACCTCTGAGGAGATTCAGTTTATGATACCATCTATACATAATATCCCCTCCATGGAGGGTTGCTAATTTTAACTTATGTCTAGGTCACACAGGCAGCTACCTGCTGAGCACATTGAGAGAGCCTGGGCCCCGGATCCCAACATCAACTAACACTCCTTTATTCATTTCCAACCTCATATGTGTATCCTATTATCTATTGCAAAAAAGAGTGACAGAGTGTTATGTATATGTGTGTGCTATGCATACATAGAATACTAAATTAAAAATGTACCCAGTGTTACCAGAGTTGGTATAAGTTCTTGACTTTTACTGTAGAAATTAATTTCAGAGCACAATGGGTTAGTTAAGCCTGTAATTTATTAAGGTAGGGAGGGAGGAGAAGTGGGAGAAAATAACAAATCATGGGTCCCAAGTAGAGAGTAAGGGGCTTAAGAGTGATAAAGAGGGCTGATTTATAGACTACAATTTTCCATTATAGATTACAAGTGCCCAGGTTTTACATGCATATTGATCCATGCAGGGAGAGCACCATGAGAGCAAGGCACAGAAGCCAAGAGAGAGGATGAGAGAACATGGGACCAGGGGTGATTTGAACTTTGTCCTTGCTTTTTAAACCATTAATTATTCCACCCCTTTGCTAATGGCATGGGAGGAGTCCCAGCTATTTGCTCTTTGGATTGGTTACCCCATCCATCAATTCCCCAGGTGGGCCCAATGATAATGTCCCTGAAGAATATCCAGGGCTTCTTTTGGCTTCTGGAGGGAATCTCTGGGTAACAGAAATCTTGTGAGGGTCTTCCACCAGCCATCTTGGGGGTATTGATGTCCACGTGAGCTTCTTGCCAGATTCCAGATATATCTATTAATTACCTATATGGATCCTGCTTCATTTGCCCCTCAGGGAGTTTACACCTTTATTTTTAAAGGGGTGCTGAAGACAGATGTTCATTCTTCTGTACCTTCTTCCTGCTGGTTAGGAACAGTAGGCCCTGCCTGACAAGATGTAAAGCCTCTGGATAGTCTATCTCAGTTGGAGGAAGATGGATCTGGTACCCTGAGAAAAGCTGGATGAAGTCTCCATATGGCTAACAAGATGTTGATTCTGGAAGAAATATACTTGACTAGAATCTTGAGGATATATGGTCCCACTAAGAGGATACTGGACCACAAAAGTAGGAAAGGTCATGTGCCTGTAAAGGCTGCATTTCTCCAAAATTGATGGGTTTCATTTTGCAGGTTTTAAATACTGTTTAGGACTATTTTAGAGTGATTTACATAGAGATGGCATTCTTCCTTAAGGAAAAGGCATATTCCTCCCTGTGCTGCAGTTAACATGTCAAGTGCCCTGTGAATTTACAGCACCACAGCAGCAAGAGTTTCTGCTTGCTGTCTTAGAGCTTCTAAGGCAGGGTTGGTTTCATTATGCCATTAGTTTACTCTAGGGAGTGACTGAAATAGACAAAGGGGTTTGGTATATTTTGCCAAGCCCTGTTTTCAATGATGGTTATGCCTAAGGCAGCTAAGAGGGGGATGAGAAGAGAAATTGCCTTTTTAGTTATTGTATTGAAAGAAACAAATGAAGACAGACAAGGTTTCTTAAGGGGTGTCTGGCTTGCCTCCTCCTAACAATAGGTGTTTGGGACAGAGATAGAGAACAGCTGGCTTTGACATAGACACTACTTAGCTTTGTCTCTTGAATAGGTATTTCAGGCCATCCAATGACTGGCACTCGTGTTTCTTGGCAGATGTTTTTTGTGAGCTGGCACTTTCCTGGGTAGCTGGCTTCACTCAGGATTAGTGCACCAAACTGGAAATTCCTTTAACTTTAGTAGATGTGGGAGTGATCAGAACTACAGAATAAAGTTCCTTCCATTTTGGCTCTAATTGAGAGAGAGGCTTGTTTTCTTGCCAAGTTTTGATCAGAATCTGGTTTCTAGGTCTTGGGTAAGGGCTATCTCAAAGGGGCTAAGCTGAAGTGGATCTTAACCACCTCATTTGCTGTTTCCCTTTTGGTGAGAAATACTTAGCACTGACAAGATGGCATGTGGGTTTGCCAGTCCTCCCCAGGGTATGAGTGGCATAGGTTCTGGAACAGAGCTAAGAGGGATACCAGGGTTAAGCACATTCATTAACTACTTAGAAAATGAACTTTACCAGGACTTTTAACATATTCAATGTCCATCTGCATATGATCTACAATAGAAAAGATCCCACTATAATCATCAGGCATATATCTAGAATAGGAGAGATATAGGTAGAGTACTTAATATTAATGTAATACTCAATGCATAAGGTTTTCTTTGAGCTGTAATTAATAGATTTAAGCTCCAGGTTTGTAATACCTTACATGTTATCTCTCCATGGGAGCAGGCCATAATGCCAATTGTGTTTAAGTTCTACTTACAGTACACTGGTGATCATTGTTCCACTTGGTATGTCCACCACACAGCCAGCATGCTGCAGCATTGCTGACCCTAGAGAGAAGCTAGGAAAGTAGGTTCCAGTATTCCACTGGCCTGGTGCATGGCACCCTTTGGCACTATGAAACAGTACCAGTCTGGAGGCAATATCCATTGTACACTTGGCTATATCGAGCCATCATTGGGTGCTGCAGTAGTTTGAAACTGCAACATAGTCTCCATCAACTTCAGGAGCATAACCAGAGATCTAGTAGATATATTTATTGTTTTAGGCATCAGTGACCAATCTAGCTAATAACTCAAATGGAGAGGCAACAATGCACAAGAGAATTTGACAATGCTGAAGTCTATCTCTTTATTTTTAACCTATCAAATGAACATAACTTTTTAGTATTTTGCTTCTTACTTCTACACTTTTACCATGAAGATGTTAATTAGCAGGTGTTTTACTTTAGCAGTACAGGAAAAACAACTCTTTCCATTTTTAAATGAAAACTGAAGATTTCCAATGGAGTTGAGATTATCTTTCAATACCACTACTTTAATATGCAGAATGAGGTGGCTTTTGACAGGTTTCATTGTTACAAATTTACTTTTTACCATTAATATCAGTTTCAGTTTTTAGTTAGTAATGGCTTCTTGGAACTAGCCATTTAAATGCTTCAGTTTCGAAGATGCCTTTACAAACTCTTTATAATTGACCACAACCACATAAACTGGTTAATTAACCTTAGATAACAATTAGTAATCAATGGAATTTACTTTATCCATTTAAAAGAGGACAGATGTACATTTCTTTAACCTAATTTCATTAGATATGGACTTAACTATCATCACCTAAAAGATTTAATAAATTCACTAATATCAGTAGGACAGGAGACAGGGATGTCTCAAGTTTGCTTTTCCCCAAGATATAGGGGCAGAAGGTATCATGAAATAATTATAAGCAAAGCCAAGGGGTGAGGTTAGGTTTGAAGTGATCATAAATGAAGGTAAGTTCAGTTTAAGATTTACACTTACACTAGTAGGTTTAGGCTAAATCCACCCAGTTATAATTTCAGTTATTATCCTTTTGCTGTTTTATAACATAAAAGCATCTATAAATGATATTATCGCTTAGTTACAATTTCTAGTAAGTTTCTACTTTAAGGCAAATTGGGTCCCTTTATTAATGAAGCCACAATAATTTTATTAGTAACTTTGCTAAGTTTTCTGCTGTTCTATAAGTTGAACCAATTCCACTTGTGATTTACATGAAATCCACTCACTAGGCAGTTTTGACATTGAAAGACTCATTTTTAGGTTACCTTTCACTGTTATCCAATTTGTAACAGGAGACCCCCAAGGCTGATTTCCTAGGCACAAGCAAGCTGACAAAGTTAAACACAGATTTCAAAGTTGAACACAAATTTAAGCACAGATTAAAACAAAAGAGAGAATCTTATGCCCTTAGCATTTCTAGGAACTCTTTGATCTTAATTGATGGCACATGAGGCTTCTTATTTTCCAGGAGAGATTTAGTAACCAGTTTGGATCTTGATCTCTATTCACACCTTTTACAGGCACAACTGAATATAAACTAATGGAAGTTTGAGGTGTATTCCCTCATTTATTTAAGGACATGAGGTTTCTGGTTGTCAGATCTATCTGTCCTCCTCTTTTACACTGGTCTAACTGGAATTCAGGGTCTTATACAGAGTCTGCTCTCAGCTATACTGTGGCCATGTAGACCAGCAGTAGGTAGAATTTCCCGATTCTTGAGAAGACACTCCTATGGGGAGTTTACTGGTAGGCTAGAGACCATGCCCATTATTCTAGGAAGAATGAAGAACGAAGAAGCACTGATCTGGTGTCACAGAGTCCAAGTCTGACTAAAACATTCACCACTCCAAATAATTTGGAGCTGATGTTCTGGTTCCAGCATCCTGAAATCCAGACCCTTGGGCTCTCAGGCATCCCTGTGACTGACCTAGGTCTTGAGAGATGCCTGAAACCTCGAAGTTCAGACCCAAACACCCAAGCTGAATTGGTGGAAGATGTGAACAGTTGCCCCAAACAGAAGAATCTGAGAAAAGTCTCAGAGGATGTTTGACTGCTGCCTGGATGTATGGGCTCAAGGAATTTCTTGGGGGCCATTCAGAATTACTGCTCTGCTTCTCAGCACCCCTACATTTCAGGGTCTGAGACTGACTGCACTGTTACCCAAACTGAAGCCTCTGAGATAAGTCTCAGAATATGTTTGGTTGCTTTCTGAATGGATGGGAACAAGGAATTTCTTGGATCCATTCAGAATTATGTCTCTGGTTCCTGCCACCCCAGGAATCAGAGAACCTGCTGCCATGCGTTTCCAGGGCCTTTGTTGACTTGGGAGAAAGTCCAAACATATCTCCTGGTGGGTTTCAGACTTCCACGCTGAATTGTGCTCCTTCTTCCTATTCTTACAGAGGCCTTAAAAAGCATTCTAGTCTTATGACTTTACTGTTTGGTAGTTTCCCAGTTAGATGAGCCATTAAAGGGCCATTAAGTGATTAGAGATCAACTGTTCTAGCTAACAGTCCTTGTGGTCTTGAGGCAATAACTTCCTCCCTAGCAAATATATTTCCAGAACCAGTTTTTAAGACATTCTAAAGCATTTTAACACAAACCTATAATGAGTAACACAAACCTGTAATGAGAAATTCAGAAGTAGGAAGATAAATCATGTATAAAGGTTAACAGTGAGAGGATCCCTGGCCTGTGACCCCCTAGGGGAAGGGAACTCCCAGGACATCCATCTTGTCCCTGCTTACCACCATCTTCCCACCACATCCCAGACCAGGTAGTCAGGTGTGGTCAAATAGGAAGGCAGGTCTGCAAAGGTGTGGGCCCATGGAGAGGGCCCCCATCTCTGAGTCATTGCCTTGCAGCTGCCAAGGGGAGAGGGCAGCAGAAAGCAATGGCCTGAGGGCAAAGCCACCTGGCTGCTAAAAGGGCTTGAAAATGTTGTGCAGCACCTGGCACTTGGCTGGGGGACCTCTGGCTTGGCAGGGCACTGCTTTGAGCCCCTGCCCTGTGCCCCAGCCTTTTCAGTAAGGGTCAGGTCTCACAAGCCTGGATATGTGGCACAGATGCAGAGTCCCATGACCTGAGCTCTTCCCTCCTGGGAGTTCATCCTGTTTAAATAGATAAGCAAAAAAAAAAAAAAAAAAAAAGAATAAAAAAAGCTGTAGGCCATATTTTCACTCACCAATAATCTCCTGGGTGACAACACCAAATATGTTACCAGATTTGGTCTAGGTTCTTGACTTATGCTGCAGAAATGAATTTCAGAGCACATCAGGTCAGTTAGGCCAGTAATTTATTAAGATAGGGAGGGAAGAGAAATGGGAGAAAATAACAAATCACAAGTTCCCAGTGGAGAGTAAGGGGCTGAAGAATGATAAAGAGGACTGATTTATAGACTACAATTTCACAATATAGATTATAAATGCCCAGGTTTTACTTGTATGTTGATCTATGCAGGGGGAACAGGGCAAGAGCAGGGTGCAGAGGCCAAGAGAGAGGATGAGAGAGGGCAGGAGCAGAAGAGATTTGATCTTTGTGCTTGCTTTTAAAGTTTTTAATTATTCCACCCCTTTGCTAATGGCATGGGAGGAGTCCCAACTGTTTGCTCTTTGGATTGGTTACCCCACCCATCAATCTTCCAGGTGGGCCCAATGATAATGTCCCTGGAGAATATCCAGGACTTCTTTTGGCTTCTTGAGGGTAGCTCATTCTGGGTAACAGAAATCTCATGAGGATCTTCCAGTAGCCATCTTGGGGGTATTGATGTCCACATGGACTTCTTGCCAGGTTCCAGATCCATATATTGATTCCCTATATGAAACCTGCTTCACTAGTACATAATTTCTTAAGCTTCATTACTTTAATGTATAAGTTACTGAAAAATAAATGGAATTGCTATAAAATATCACTAGAGAATACCTAATTGAATATAATTAAAATTTAAAATTGGGCAGTTTGTCAGATATTATATCTTGACATCGCTCTCAGACACAGAGCTTTCCTTAAAAGTTTTCTCTAATTTCATATAATTCCCTAGGTCCTGAACATCCATTTCATAAACACCAGTGTTGACAATTATAACACTGTTGAAATGTGACCATATCACCTTTAAATAATTGTTTTTGTCAATCACAATTACATAAAGTCTGAGTCTTTAATTTTAGTGCAGAAATCTACAGTCTAGCCTACAGTTAGGAATGCCATGCCCCAAATTCCAAAATTTCCACTTTTGAAGGCACATCATTATACTTTTTAAAAATTAATGTAAAATAATACTCAATTCAACTTCATTATACTATCTTCTTTCTAATATTTTGCTCATTCAATTTAAAGGATATTTAATATATATTGGAATGACTGTTTTATAGAAATGAAAATGAATGAAGTTCAACACTGGCACTTTTATCAAAGATTTGGCATGTTTGCACTATTACTCTTCTCTTACTAGAGCCTGGGCTTTTGTGAAGGGTTAAGACATGTTAAAATTATATGGTTTATATTTGGTGGAAATTACTTTTAGAATTATATTTGATATTATATGAGCTATGCTTTTTTTTCTAATCATCAGAGGGTTAAACTTTTTTCCTTTTAATCCTAAAACCCTACTTGGAAAAAATTAATAGTGTAAAAAATAATGTATTTTATATAGAACATTTTCTTCATGTAGTCTTAAATTTGATATTCAAAGTGATTCAGTCATTCTCTTTTTAAATGAATTTATTTCAAATTAAATAAACAAATAATAAATAAAAACAGACAAAAGGATTCTGGGATGGTGATGCCACTCCACCTCTAATTAATATGTCACCTCCTTGGAGTAGAAGAGCATTGTTTTATTAATTTTATTAATCAGAATCTTCTATCACCAAAATCACAATTTTATACAGTCTCCACATAATCCTCTAACTTCATTTCAATTAATATTAAGCTCCCTAGACTGCCCTTTTCAAACATGATCTTATTTATAAATCAGCAGTGTTTGTTATACTCATTATGAGGTATCATCAACTCTAACAATTACCATGTATTTAAAATTGACCTTCTACATACATTCAACATGAGCTCCCCCCTTATTAATCCAGATTCTGTCCCTTACTAACCTGTATTCTCTAGTTCATTTCCCTAAGTTTACTCATCATATTTAGTTCATATCAGTGAGACTATAGACTATTTTTCCTTTTGTGACTGGCTTACTTCACTCAACATGATGTCCTCAATGTTACGCATGATGTTATGTGCTACCTCCTCTTTCTTTTTACACCTGAATTGTATTCCATCATACATATATACCACATTTTGTTTATCCATTCATAGTTTGATGGTCACTTGGGTTGTTTCCATCTCTTACCAATTATGAATAATGCTGCTATGAATATTGGCATGCAAATATCTGTTCACATACTTGCTTTCAGTTCTTCCGCATATATTCCTAGTATCAGGATGGCTAGATCATATGACAATTCTATGTTTAGCTTCCTGAGGAAACATCAAAACATATTCTATAGAGCCTGCACCATTTTATATTTCCACCAAGAGTAAATGAGTGTTCTTATTTCTCCACATCCTCTCAAGCACTTGTGGTTTCCTGTGTTATTTTTTAAACTAATGCTTATTCTGTAAGACATGAAATGATATCTCATTATAGTTTTGATCTGCATTTCACTAAGAGATAGAGAAATGCCCCATTACTGAGTCCATGGTCTGAATTTGATAAGAAGCTGGGCACCTTTAAATAATAAGAATAAATTGAACCAAATAAAAGAAGAGCTGTGAAAAAAAATAGGCAATGGGGAGATACTGCACACCAGAGTAAATTCATCAACATATCCAGAAGCCTAGACATCAGAAAAATATTACAAGCCATACTAAAAAAACAGGAAGAGATGGCCCAGCCAAAGGAACAAACCAAATATCCTGAAGAGATACAGGATTTAAGACAACTAATCAATGATAGCCACACAACTCTCCTAAATCAATTCAAAGAATTTAAAGAAAATAAGGCTAAAGAAATAAAGGAGATTAATGAGACATTGAATGAGCACAAAGAACAATTTGAAAGCCTGCAAAGAAAAGTAACAGCTTATGGGAATTAAAGACATAATGAATGAGATTAAAAATACATTAGAAGGGGAGTGGATATGGCTCAAGTGATTGAGCACCTGCTTCCCACATTGGAGGTCCTGGGTTCAACCACCAGTGCCTCCTAAGAACAAAAGCAAAGCAAAAAATGAAACTACCAACTCAGGGGAGCACCAGCATCCCACATACAAAGTTCCATGTTCAATCCTCTGGCCCTGGTAAATTTTTAAAAAATAATAAAATAAAACATTAGAGACACATAAGAGCAGATTTGAATTGCTTGAAGACAGAATTAGTGATTTGGAAGACAGATCATCTGAATTGAAAAAGACAAAAGAACAGAAAGAGAAGAGAACTGAAAAAAGGGGAACAGAGTCTCAGGGTAAAGAATGACATTGTGAAATGCCCAAACATCTGCATTATCACTGTCCCAGAGGGAGAAGTGAATGTAAAAGGGGCAGAAAGAACATATGAGTAAATAATGACTGTAAACTTCCCAACTCTTATGAAAGACACACATATCAATATTCAAGAAGGACAATACACCCAAAACAGAATAAATCTGAATAGATCTGTCCTGAGACACCTACTATTCAGAAAGACAAATATCAGAACATGGTTTTACTGCCCTTTTTATTTGAACCTATAATTGGTCCTATACCCATTCAATATTCTTCCCAGATTATTAAGTCTTTCTGCTGTTCATATGTAAATTGAGACCTTAATCTCAGCAGAATTGCAGCCAACACCTATTGTCCAGTTCATAATACTTGCCCAGGAAAACTAACAAGAGGATAATGATAGACAATGACCAACCCAAAAAAAAGAGAGTATCTACAACTACAAGCAAGATAGTTCCATCCTTCTGCCCCATGAGCTCTAAGCTCCTTTTCAATCCAAAGCAGAATGGACATCATCACCATCCCCATATCCTCAAGATTGATGAATGACCAAACATAAGGGGGGAATGCAACCACAGACCAATGTGTTTATTATTATTCTAGTAACAAGAACTTGTAACATTGATATAAAGATATTGGTCACCAGATGCTCTGAGGAGAGGGGTTGGGAAGAGTGGGTGGAACATGGGGCATTTGGGGAACATTGGAATTGTTCTGAATGATATTACAATGACAGATAGAGGCCATTATACATTTTGTCTAAATGTTTATAACAGTCCGGTGCAAAGTGTAAACCATAATGTAAATTATAGATCATGGTTAGTAGCAATGCTTCAATATGTGGTTATCAATTGTAAAAAAAAATGTACCACATTAATGAAAGATGTTATTAATAGGGGAAAATGTGAGAGGGGATAGACTACATGGGACCACCCATATTTTTTATGTAACTTTTCTGAAATCTAATACTTCTTTAAATATAAAGTTAAAAGAGGAAAATCTTAATGCAAAATGATATATTCAAAGTTCTTGAAGCTGTGAGTTTTTCATATATGCAATTTACCATGTTGAGAAAGTTTCCTTCTCTCCTATCTTTTGGGATATTTTTTTAATAAAAAAGGATACTGAATTATGTCAAAAATCTTTACTGAATCAATCAAGAAGATCAAGTGATTTTTCTTCAAATTATTTATGTCGTGTATTACATTAATTGATTCCCTTCTGTTGAAAAACACTTGCGTACCTCAGGAAAAAACCTATTTGATCATGGTGTATTATTCTCTTAATATGATTTTGGATTCCTTAGCAAGTATGTCATTGAGGATTTTTGTAACTGTATTCATTAGAGAAATTGGTCTGTAATTTTCTTTTTAAGTGTATCTTTATCTGGATTTTGAATTAGGGTGATGTTGGCTTAATTGAATGAGTTTGGTAGAATTCCTTCCTTTACATTTTTTGGAAGAGCTTGAGCAAGATTGGTTTTAGATCATTTTTGAATGATTGGTAAAATTTACATCTGAGGCCATCTGGTCCAAGGCCTTTCATTTCTGGGAGATTTTTTGATGGCTGTTTCTCTTGTGATTGGCTTGTTGAGGTTGTCTATTTCTTCTAGAGTCAGTGTAGGTTTTTCATGTGTTTCTCGGAATTTGTCCATCTCTGTATTGTTTGGTTTGTTGGCATACACGTGTTCATGGTATCCTCTTATGAGTGCTTTTATTTCTGTGGAAGGATAATGTCTCTCCTGTCATTTCTGATTTTATTTATTTGCATCCTCTCTTTTTTTCTTTATCAGTCTAGCTAGGGTTTGTTGACTTTGTTGATGTACTTGAAGAACAAATTTTTGGTTTTGTTGATTCTTTCTCATGTTTTTTTTTTGTTGTTGTTGTTTTGTTTTGTTTTGTTTTCTCTCAATTTCATTTATTTCTACTCTGATTTTTATTATTTCTTTTCTCTGGCTTGGTTAAGGAATAGTAGGTGTTCTTTTTCTAGTTCTTCCAGGTATGTAGTTAGGTCTTTGATTTATCTCTTTCTCCTATTTATATGTAAGCATTGAGGCCTATAAATTTCAATCTCAGCACTGCATTTGCTGTATCCCATAGGTTTTGATATGTTATGTTCTTTTTTCACTCATCTGGAGATATTTACAGTTTTCTCCTGGAATTTCTTCTTTGACCCACCGATTATTTAAGAGTGTGTTGTTTCATTTTCATATATTTGGGAATTTTCCTTTTTATGCTTATTATTTTTTCCATAACATCATCAAAGAAAGTGCTTTGTTTAATTTCAATGTTTTAAAATTTATTGAGAACTGTCTTATGAATCAGATATGACCTATCATGGAGAAGGATCCATGAGCACTTTAGAAGAATGTATTCCCTACTGTTTTGGGGGGTAATGCTCTATAAATGTCCATTAAGTATAACTCATTTTTCATATTATTTAATCTGTGTCTTTCCTATACAATGCTGAGAGTGGTGTATTGAAGTCTCCAACTATTATTGTAGATATGTCTATATTTCCCTTCAATTTTGCCAATTGCTGCCTCATGCATCTTGGAGCACTAATGTTACATACATAAATACCTGATAGAATTTTTTCATCTTGTTGGATTGCCCCTTTTATTAACATTTAATGAGCATCTTAGTATCATAACATTTATGCATTTAAAATCTATTTTGTCTATGTTAAACTAAATATGAAGTACAAAGTCTTGGGGTAAACTGTAGAGTTTAGGATACTAGGAAATAGAATGTGGGTTGAGAATGGAACCTGATGCTTAATATATGTCAAATTTTTAATAAGGTTTAAAAGTGGAAATGAGTAGAAATGATGGTAATACATTATATTGAGGATAGCTAACACTGCTGATTTATAAATGTGATTGTGACTGAAAGGGATAATCTATGGATGTAAATGTCAATTGAAAAGAAGGAAGAAGAAAATCTAGGGACAGTAGAGCTTAGTGATTTCTGTGGTGGATGACATTGCTATTAATTGTATAAATATAAAATGTATTTCTTTTACAAATTGTTAAGAATTCCTCAGCTTTTATAAAATCTGAAGTTGTCTTAATTTATTATTCATTACTGAAAGATTAATTAATTTTCCAAGTATAGAATTCTTGGCCGTCAATTTTTGTTTGTTTATTTTCATCACATTTTCATTATGTTATTCTGCTTCCTTATGGACCCCATTGTTTCTGATGAGATATAAGCAATTATTCTTTTTGAGGATCACTTGCAGGTGATAAGCAGCTAGGGTAATGGCTCCGCAGAGATTGTTGAGCTTCATAAATGTGATAATTCATGTCTTTCATCCAATTGGGGAAGGAGTAACCATTTTTTACCCCAATATTTTTTATGACTCTTTTTTTCTCTTGTCTTCTTATGGAAATACCATTTTGAAAATGGTGGCCCACTTGATGCTTTCCCACAGTTCCTTTATGGTCTTTTCAAGTTTCTTCATCCTTTTTTATTTCTGCATTTCAGAGTGTATAATTCCAATTGTCCTATCTTTAAGTTCACTGATTCATTCTTCTGTCAGCTCAAATCAGCTGTTGAAACTCTTTAGTGGAATTTTCATTTAAGTACTATAATTTTTTGACAAGGAATTATAGTTTGTCTCGTTTATATAATATTTAATTTTTATTGATATTCTCATTCAGTCCATGTATAATTTTTCATGGATTACTTTGTTCTTTGTCAGTGATTTCCTTCAACTCCATGAGCATAAAGAGAACAGATGATAGAAAGTATTTTTCAAGTAATCCCAATATCTATGTTCCTTGAGGTACAGTTTCTGTCAAATTATGCTTTTCCTTATAATGGGCCACCTGTTCTTGTTTTTCTTTTTTGGTTTAGTAATTTGGTGGTGAAAAATTGTTTATTTTAATTTTTATGAACTGGTATCTCTGAAAAGATATTTTTCTCCTTCCTCAAGTTTTGCCATTCTTCATAATTGATATTTCCATTGTTTGTTTAATGACTTTTCCAAACTGTGCTTTGAAGATGATATTCAATATTGTATGTGTTCCTTGAAGTCTCTGTCCTTTAACTTATCAGTTAATATTTTGACAAATTTCATTGACATTCATGAGTTAAAAAAAACAAAACAGAAAATGATATGAAAGGAAAGCAAAGAATAAGGGAAAACACAACCAACCAACCAAAAGCATCCAACAAACAAAAACACCTCTCTCACACTTTGCCAAAAGACTCTGTGCTGGAACATGATTTCAATAATTAACCATGGCATTTACAAGTCGAGTTTATTTTGTACTTCCTGCTTGTAATGACCCTGGAAATCAGGACTTGAAAGCATAGGGCATTTTCAGGCCTTTTCTAAACATGCAAACTGTCCTGCTATGCATGTAGTTTTGTAAACTTCTCAGTATAAATGTAGAATATTTGATGTCCTAAATTTCTAAAGAAACTCCTTTATTAGCTTTCTGTCCTGGAATTTATGATGTATATGAATAAGTATCAATGATAATATTTTGTCACTAATTGTTGCAACTTTTTTAATATCTTACAATGATCAAACACTATATACTCTATTTTTTACCTGATTTTGAAATATGGTTTCTCATTTTTTAAATATTTACCTTCTCAAGATTCCACACATGGTTGTATAAATTGAAAATGGATGGCTTCATTCATTGTTGTAGGTGAGAAATACAATTTATTTATGTATTTAGTCCCAACTAAAACAGGAAACTGATTTCCACCATCCTGACATAAACTTGGAGTATTCAGAATCAAATTGATTTGATATTAAAAAAAAAAAAAAAACAGAGTAAATGCAATATCCTTTGCATAGTGGAACTCTAAAATAACACTCAAATCTCATAAACTCATGTAAATATTACTTGTTTTAACATACTAATGTAATTATACACAGAGACTATTTTGGTTAATGTTTGCCTCTAGAAGTAGTCTAAGTAACAAATGTTGGTTTCACATTCTTCATGTGGTAATAAGCTATTTATCAACCTGTTTGTTTCAGTTTCCTAGGCTGTACAAGAAAATAACAATGCAATGGTTCAACTTAAACAATGGGAATGTATGCACTTACAGTTTTGTGGATAAAAGAAAGTTAGCATCAAGGGAATGCTTTCTTTCGGAAGATTGTGGTGTCCTAGGGTTTTCTGCCACAGATCCTGGGACATTAGTCAATGGCAGGGTACATGGAAGTATATCCTGCACTGTCCCTTGCCTTCCAGGACTAGATCTTTCTCCTGTGTTTCACTCTCTCTCTCATGTTTGAATTAATTCCACTTATAAAGGACACCTGTAATACAATTAAGACCCACCCTGATTGGGCTGGGTCACACATACCTTAAGTGACATAATCTCATAAGAAGGTCCTATTTACAATTAGTTCACACCTATAGGAATGTTATTAGATATAAAAACATGTTCTGGAATACATAGAGCTTCAAACCATCACAGATCATGCTCTGGATCCCCAAAAACACATGTTCTTTCTACATAAAAATGATTAATTCCATCATTAAATTAAAAAACAACAACAAACAACAAAGAAACCTTAAATAATAATAGTAATAAAAATGCTTGGTACAAAGTTTGACCAAAATTAGCTATAGATATGGTCTGTCCTGGGGTAAAATTCTCCTCTGTCTGTGGATCTGTGATACCTAGAGAACAAGTTATTTCCTTCCAATCGAGGGACAGGCATAGGATAAAGATATATTTCCATTGGGAAAAATTGGAGGGAAAATGGAAGTCATGAGTCCCAAACATTTTTGACTACATGGTATACTCCATTAGATTTCAAGGCCTGAGAATCATCTATGGAATGATATTTGGAACCTCGTCATTGATGAAGTCACAGCCCAACCCATTCTGAGAGATTGTCCAGCAACCATGATCTCCTTGAAACCTGGAATGAGTTTTCCACCCTCTCCTAGCATCAGGATGGTGGAAAGGTTCTCAGTGAATGCCCAGGGAACAGGATTCACCCTCTCAGAGCATTGGGGTGGTGGGCCAACTCTACAAAACCTGAGGCTCAAAACCTCTATCCTCTCCAAGTACTGGGGTGGCAGTACTCTTTCTGAACAATGTGGTGGATGGCAAACACTATCCAAGTGCTGGAGCAGGCTCACACTTTCTACACACATGGTTGCTTCCACACTCTTCACCCAAGATGTCTTCAGTCCGGCCTCATCTTCTATGGTTCTGACCTTGAAGTGATTTTTCCTTCAATCTGTTCATTTTCTGTCCCATTCTTCAGGCTGACTGTAGTTCCATTGATAGCAATTGTGGAAAAATCTTGTCATTATGCATGTAGTTCACAGGGGCCCAAATCATCAGACAAAATACCTTCCACAGATTCTTCCTAGATAACTGAATTTCTAATTCTGACTTCCACAGAAATTGCTGACTGGCTCCATGTTCAGTTTAACACTCACATGGAGTGCTGTTCTCTGGGGATACACTTTCTGGAAACTTGGAATTTTCCAAATCATCAATTTGTGTTTTTTTTTTTTTGTTTGTTTGTTTTTTTTTGTCCTTAAGTGTTCAGTTCTCAGCTTATCCCTTTCTTCTTTCATTTCACCACAATATTCTAGGAGAAACCAGTCTGCACTTTCAAGATTTTGCTTGTAAATATCCCTTGCAAAATATCCAAGTTCATAACTTTCAAATTCTGCCTTCCATTCCACATTAGAATACAATTTTGAAAAGTTCTGTCATTATAAAACAAGGATCACCTTTCTTCCAGTTATTAATAACACAATTGTTTCCTTCTACCTCTTCATCAGAAATACTTTTACCATCCCTATTTCTACCCACAGTCTTTTCAAAGAAAGCTAAGTTTTTATATCAAGCACCTCACATTTCATCCAGCCTCTGCCCATTACCATATTCCAAAATTATTTCCACATTTTGGTATTTGCAATAGGAATACCCCACTGTTCTGGTACTAAAATTTGCTTTAATTTCCTGTGCTGCTCAGGCAAATATCAGTGCAATGGTTCAGTTTAAACAATAGTAATTTCATGACTTATAGTTTTGAGCCTTAAACAATGTCCAAATCAAGACATCATCAAGGTGATGCTTTCTCCCCAAAGACTGTGACCTTCTGTGCCTGGCTGCCAGGTATTCTGAGGTCCTTAGCTTGTCACATTGCAAGGCACATAGTGGTTTTTCCTAGTCTTTCCTTACTCTTCTGGTATCAGCTTTTTCCCTCCTGCAGCTTCTTCTCTCTCATGTCTGAATTCATTCCACATATAAGGGACAAGAATGGGATTAAGACTCATCTAGAGGGAAGCGGCTGTGGCTCAATCAGTAGGGCTCCCGTTTACCATATGGGAGGCCCCGGGTTCGGTTCCCGGGGCCTCCTGGTGAAGGCGGGCCCGCCTGCGCGGCGTGGTTGGCTGACCCAGCGAGCACAAGCAGCAAGGGGGGGATAAATGAATAAATAAATAAAATCTTTAAAAAAAAAAAAAAAAGACTCATCTAGATTGGGCTTGTCTACACATATACTTTAAGTGAAGCAACTTCATAAAAAAAGTCTTACATACAATGGGTTCACACCCTCAGGAATGGATTAGATTTAAGGGCATACTTTTCAATTTCTAACCAATACAACTTCTTTTCCTCCTAAGAATTGGTGAAACAATATTAGGATAGTTTATTTTACCTGGTTAGTATTTTATTTGGTGTCATTGGGACACAAGCATCTTAAGCAAATTTCTAAATGCTGAAATGCTTTTCTAATAATATGTGCAGTGTTCTTGACT
The DNA here is from genome assembly GCA_026826555.1 of Tolypeutes matacus. Classification (NCBI taxonomy): domain Eukaryota; kingdom Metazoa; phylum Chordata; class Mammalia; order Cingulata; family Chlamyphoridae; genus Tolypeutes; species Tolypeutes matacus. The sequence continues at coordinate 1,983,730 of JAKSZT010029954.1, read as the reverse complement.
CAACTTTTATCTGTTTAGCTGAGAGTAAAGAGAATAAATACTATATTCTGAAATCTAAAATACCCAGCAATCTGTATCTGCCTATTCCTATGAGTGGCTGAGAAAGAAAATGTTTATCAGCTGGTTCTGTGGAAAATCTTTCCAACCTTGGAGACACATGTAGGGGGGAAAAATTGGGTCTGAGCTTTTTTGAAAATATTCTAATGAGATCTCCTGATTGTGGTTTCTAGTGAAGAGATAATTGAAATTCTTATGTATGGAATGTATTTAGAATGGTATACCAGGCTTCTTTATGTTGATTACAGGAAAGGTATTGGAATTAGCAGATACATGTGTATGATCTTCTTGTACATGTCATTTCCAGCTATATAATTCCTGTAGTATAAAATGGAGATATTCTCTACCCCTAAATAATGAACTCTTTTTAAGATAATGACCTTCCCATATGTTTGGTAACTTCATTTGTTCATCCTAGACCATAGCCTAAATTTATATGATAATGAATACCTGGGCATCTGCACTCTTAGTAACTTATTTCCTGCTCTGCCTGCATCTCACAGTAGCCTGCAACTTTTTAACATCTAGTAAAATTTGATACCAACAAACATCTCTGAATCTCATGAGTTTATCAAAGCTTTTTTCCAGTTGCATTGCTAGTTGGTTCTTGGTAATTATCCCTCAGTGCCAGGGAGACTATTTCCAGAGAGTCATTTTTCACACTGGGGGGAAGGTAATGCATTTATATACTGAATTTGGCTTAAAAGGAGTCCACATTTGAGCAACAAGGAGGTTTCCAGGAGGTAATTCTTGGGTTCCTTATAATACTAGGACTTTCTTCAGAGCCCCTGGTTTGCAGCCTTCCTGCAGAACCTGGACAAGTGCATACCCATGGTCACGTGAAAACATCTTATAAAATTTCATACTATTTACAGATATCTCCTATTGATTCTGTTCCCTAGAGAACCCTGACTTATACACCAGGTTACTCCCTTTCTTTCACATGGCAGGGTCAAAATGTTGACTCTCTTTCTATGTGTCTCTTCTTTCTTTCTGTGTTCTCACTTTATATAAGACCTACTAAGAGGGTGGAGACCCAATCTGGGCCATGCCTCTATCCAATCAAAACCCCCAAAGGAATCTACTCAATTGATCTAATCATGGCCCTTAATTTAATTTAATGCAATCAAAGTGCCTCACACCCACATGAATGGATTAAGGCAACATAATATTTTCTGGGATTCACAAAATTGAAACCATCATACCCTGCTTTCAACTCTTTTATGTATATACCTAGAAGTGGGACTACCAGGCCATAAGGTCAATCTTAACTGTATGAGGAAGTGCCAGTCTTCTACAACATCTAAACCATTTTACTTTCACAGCAAGCAATTGATGAGTGTTCCAATTTGTCTACATCCTATATAACACTTGTAATTTCCTATTGCTTATTCTTTTAATAGTAATTATTCTAGTGGGTATTAAATGGTACATTATTGTGGTTTTTATTTGCATTTCCCAAATAGCTAATGATTTTAGTCATCATTTCATGTGCTTTATGTCCATCTGTAAATCTTCTTTGAAAACATTTCTATTCAGGTTTATGGCCAATTTTTATAACTGATTGCTTGGGTTTTATTACTGAGATGAAGGATTTCTTTATATATTGTGCATAGTAAACTCATATCAAACGTGTGTCTTCCAAACATAAGGAAAGAGAGAAGGCTCATTAGACCTGCAAAGCCTTGGGAAGAGAAACAAGCCTTTCACCTGATAGTTTAGAGCTGGCTTTGTGTAGAGAACAGAGCAGCTGAACCAGGAGAGAAACATGTGCCTGGGAGAGAGATGAGCCCTCTAACCTACAGCTGAGAACAGAAGGAGCTGGGACCATGGAGACTTAGAAGGAAGAGAAGGCTGAATCCTTGTAGAGACTGGCAGCCATCTTGCTACAACATGTGGCAACAGAGTTTGTTAAGAGAGTAACTTACACTTTATGGCCTCATGACTGTAAGCTTCTATGCCAAATAAATACCCTTTATAAAAACTAACAGATTTCTGGTACTTTGCATCAACATCCTTTTGTCTAATACAGTTACCTTATGATTTCTTCAAGGAGTTTGATAGTTCCAGCTCTTATATTTAGGTATTTGATCCATTTTAAGATGATTTTTGTATATGGTGTGAGACAGGGGTCCCCATTCATGTTCTGCGTATGGAGATCCAGTTTTCCCAGACGCATGTTTTGAATAGTCTATTTTTTTCCATTGATGCACTCAGCACCCTTCTCAAACATCAGTTGACCATAAACATGAGGGTTTAATTTTTAATTCTCAATTTTATTTCAATGGTCTTTTTTGGTAGTTTGAGGATGTGGGTATGCAAGAGAATCATATTCTTAAAGCTAGTTCATTCCTGTGGGTGTGAACTTGTTTTTCATGGGACTTATTGATTAGGTTACTTCAAATAAAATAGCTCAGTGAGGGTCTCAATCTTATTCCTGGAGTCCTTTATAAATGGGATGAATACAGAAAGAGAGATAAAGAGAAAGATACTTAAGCCAGATGCTGAATGCAAGAAAACCCAGAAGAGAAGAGAGAGACCAGACCAGTAGATGCTGCCATATACCTTGTCATGTGCCTTGCCATATCATAAAGGAGTCCAGGATCAGTGGCAGCCAGTATTGAGGGACAATCCATCAGCTGATTATGCCTTAATTTGATCATATTCATGGTCACATAACTGTTAGCTTGCAAGTTAATAAATCACCTTGTAAAGGTCAACACGTTTCTGGAATATTGATTTTGGCAGCAAACGAAAACAGTCTATAAGGCCATCCTTTTAACAGTACCATGTTTTTTTTTATTATTAGGAATTTGTACTAAGTTTTTAGATTGGACAGTGTGTTTCCTCCAACTTCATTCTTCCTTTTCAAGATGGCTTTGACTATTAGGTGTGACTTACCATTACATATAATTTGACGATTGGTTTTCGTTTTCTGCAAGCAGACTGTTGGGATTTTGATTGAGATTGTGTGTAATCTGTAAGTCTTCTTGAGTTGAACTACCATCTTAAGAATATTTAGTTTCCCAAACCAAGAACATATAAATCCTTCCATTCTTTCAAGTCTTCTTTGACTACTTTTATCAATATATTGTAGTTTTTTGTTTACAAGTCCTTTACATTTTTTGTTAGATTGATTTCTAGGTATTTTATTATTTGAATTGTTATTGTAAATGACATTTTTTCTTGATTTCTTCCTTAGATTGTTAATTACTATTCATAAGAAACTACTATGCATTTTGCTTTTGTACCATACTACTTTGCTGAATTCATGTATTAGTTCTAGGAGATTTGTTGTGGATTTTTCATGATTTTCTATGTATAGGATCATATGATCTCAAATAGAGAAAATTTATTTTTTTCTTTCACAAATTGGATGCCTTTTATTTATTTCAGTTGCCTAATTTCAGAAGCTAGAACTTCCAGTACAATAGTGAAAGGCAGTAGGGACAGTGGGCATACTTTTGTGGTTCAGATCTTAGATGGAAAGTTTTCAATCTATTACCATTGAACATGATGTTAGTTGTGATTTTTTTCAAATAATCCCTTGAAGAAATTTTCTTCTATTCCTAGTTTTCTATGTGTTTTTATCAAGAAAGGCTCTTGGAAATTATCAAATGCTTTTTCTATATCAATTGAGAAGAAAATGTCCTTTTCACTCCTTTGTTCAGTAAATGTGTTTTGTTAAATTCATAGACTCTATTAAGTAAAACCATACTTGTATATCTGGGATAAATCCCATTTGATCATGCTGTATAATTCTTTTGATATAGTTTGCAGCTATATTTTTGAGGTTTTTGCATGTATATTCATAAGGGATAATAGTCTTTCCTTTTCTTATCTTGTGGAATCTTTATCTGGCTTTGATATGAGTGGGGTGGCCTCATAAAATGAGTTATGAAGTGTTCCCTTCTTTTTAAAATTTTGAAGACTTTGAGGAGGATAGGTTTTAAAGTCTTGAATTTAAGATATTTCTTCTTTTTTAACGTAAGTATGTAGAGCTATAAATTTCCTTCTCACCTCTGTCTTTGCTCCATCACTAAAGGTTTGGTATTTTGTGTTTTCATTTTCATATACCTGGAGACATTTCTAAATTTCCCTTGTGATTTATTCTTTGACTCATAGGTTGTTTAAGAGTACATTGTTTATTTCCCACATATTTGTAAATTTCCAATTTTTCTCTGTTATTGATCTATACCTTTATTCCATTGTGGTTGGAGAAGATACATTGTATGATTTCAATATTTTTTAATTTATTGAGATACGTTTTGTGACCTACTGTATGGTTTATCCTAGAGAATGATCTTCTGGACTACGGAAGAATGTGTATCCTGTTGCTTTTGGGTGAAGTGTTCTATGTAGGTTGTTTAGGTCTACCTGGTTTAGATTGTTGTTCAAGTCTTTTTTTTTCTTACTGACCTTTTGTTTAGATGTTCTCTCCATTATTGAAAGTGGTGTGTTGAAATCTACTTTAATGTAGAACTATCTATTTCTCTCTTCAAATCTGTCATTTCTTTAATATATGTTGGGACTCTTCTTTTAGGTGCATGCGATTTGCTACTTCTATTCTGTCAAGGTAAATATTATAACCCCATTCTTCTCAAACTATTTGCAATTTTCAAACATACATAATTCAAATTTCAAACAAAGAGGAATGTTAATTTATGTCCAAAGGACAATTCTGCTTTCAATTTCAACTGAAATTAACATGTATTTGTCAAACTGTGGGTTAACAATGTGAAAAAGAAAACAGTGGACCTATATCTTTAAGTTGCAAAAAGAAAAAAGTCAACATAGAATTATCTATCCAATAATAATAACTTTCAAAAATAAAGATAACATTGACTTTTACAGACATTCAGGGTTGAACAAATTCATCACCAGAAGACTCACATTCCAAGAATATAAAAGGAAGTTCTTTAAGAAGAAGGATAAGTTATGAGGTTTGAAAATATGGATCTACACAAAGAAATTAAATGCAACAGAAAAGTTAAATATATAGATAAACACATAATCTCTTCTACCATTAAAATTATGTAAGAGATAATTGGCTTCATAAACAAAATAATAATAATATTTTGAGTCTTATAGCAAATACATATATGTCAAATGTATAGCAAAATTATCCCAAATGCCATGAGGAAATATCTGGAAGTGTATTATTGTATTATTTTTATATTAAATGTGAAGTGGTATAAAATCATATGAAGGCAGACTTATATTGGTTAAACTTGTATACAATTTATTCTAAAGCAAAAACGAGCATCAGAAAACAAAGAATTAAAACTAAGAAGGAAGTGGAGATAAAATTTGCTTAATTAATCTAAATAATAGCCAAAAATATTAAAAATAAACAAGGCATAAAGAGGCAAAAATAAAAAAATAGCAATATTATAGAATAAACTGAAACATATCAATAATTGTAATTAATATTAATTGTATAAATAACAACTAAAAAGTAGAGAGACTCTGAAAGAATTAAAAAACAAGACAATTCTATGTAGCTTTCCAAAATGTATTTTAAATTCAAACAAATATTTGAAAAGAAATAAAGTTATAAAATGATAACATTAATTGAAAGGAAATTGGGATAATTAAATTAGTAAATTAATATCAGATAAAGTAGATTGCAGAGAAAAAATTTAACAGGTATAATGAAAAGCATTTCCAAATCTACAAGCATGAAATAATAGAACTACAAACAAATGATATGAAACTGGTAAAACTGCCAGAAGAAATACACATATGAACAATTAGCATAGGAGGTTTTTTTTTTTTTTTTTGATACCCACCATCTCTTCATTGCCACCTGAGAGCAAAGATAATATTCTGTAATGGTTTTCATTTTTTGAACTTCATACAAAAAATCCTTATGGCTCACTATTTGGTCAATTTAGCAAAGTCCTATGTGCATTTGAAAAATATAAAATAGGCAGTTTTGAGGTATAGAGTTCTACAAATGTCAGTAAGGTGTACTTGACAAACTGGATTGCTTAAGTTTTCCATCTATCCTTATTTTTACTGGATATTTTGTCAGTTGTTGGAGCTGGTGTTAGTAAGGTTTCTCCAGAGAAACAAAAGTGACCTATAATGTAATTATTTTGACACTTATTATAGAATTTGGCTCACATGAATGACAACAGGGATGAGCAAGTTCAAATTCCAAAGGGCAGATAACAAGGTGGGAACACCTTTAAAGGTTTTTGATGAAATCTTAGGAGAAGCTGGCTGGCTGAAATAAAGATGGAAATTATTTCTTCTGTCTGCTGAGATTATAAATTCTACTTCTAAGGATTTAGAAGATTGGATAAGACTTCTCTCATTTTTTAAGAAAATCTCCTTAGTTGATTATAGATATTATCAACCAAAGATGCAATCAACTTGCTAATGATTCAAATCCAGGAAATATCCACACAGTAATAATCAGGCTGGTGCTTGCCAAACAACTGCACACCATAATCTAGCTAAATTGACACATGAGCTTTATAATAATAGAGTGTTTTGGTTTGCTGAGGATGCTGATGAAAATACCACAAAAGGGTTGGCTTTTATAAAAGGAATTTATTTGGGATAAAATCTTACAGTCCCAAGGCTGTGAAAATGTCCAAACCAAGACATCATCAGAGATGCTACCTCACTAAATGACAAAATCCTGAATTCCTGCCCTGTGGCATGGCAAGATAGTGGTCAATCACCAGAGTCATCTCTCTCAAATGGCAGGGATGAAATGGCAACTCATTTTTTCTGTGAGGTTCTGCTTTCTCAGCCTTTATAAAATTCCAGCAAGAGGGCAAAGACCTAACCTGGGTTGTGCATCACTAATGTAGTCCAATCAAAGGTCATAAAGTGACCTAAACAAAACTGATCTAATTAAAGTTCCCTTAATTAAGTCTAATCAAAATTTCCCATCAATACTGCACTTATAGACACAGGAATGGTTTAGCAAAAGAACATACCTTTCTGGTGTTCACAAATGACATAAAAGAATGCAGATATTTGCCTTAAATTTTTTAAATTATGGTATTATTTCCCCATATCTCATTTTAGTTCTCTTAATTTTGCCTTATATATTGTGATTTTACATTATTATGCCTATAAAATTGCTATGGAATTTATTTAAATGAACACTTCAAAATCAGCTTTATAAAGTGTCACACTAAAGATGACTATTTCTATTAGGGAATAGATTTCCAAATTGATTCATATACAATGGGGTTTCAAATGATGTATAAAGAATAAAATTTAAGAATCTCTGTTTAAATATATTCTGCTGTCATCTTAGTGAATAACATTACACATTACTTGCACAACAATTCTTTTCTACAACATAAACATAATAATGTATAAAGGCACAGTCATATAAGAGGAAGCATAGTATCATTTTACTGAAAATCTTATGTAATATAAAGAACATTTTCAGAAAAAGCGATCATTTTCAAAGTAATAAATCTGATCATTTAACTACCATATCAGTACCTTGTGACACTAGCAATCTTAGAAAAAACAGAAATGAAAACACTGGTTGTAGTGACAATCATTTACTCAATTTATATTTTTTATTGAATTTTTCTGCAATATTACATGTCTTTGGGAAATTATCCAATAGGGTAACCCATTTTGTCATCCACTGGAGAGTACTATGACTAATTTAACGGTTATTTTAGGGATACAGACCATAATATATGAGACACCAATAAGAAAGTCTACTTAAATACATAATTTCATTGTTTTACCTTCAAACTACATTGAAAGGATGCATTGTAAACAATATATGAGGAAATAGATAATAAAATGTATTTGTCTCCCTAAATAGAGATTTTAATTCTTGCAAACTTATCATCTTAACCCTACAATTTCTCAACATAACAGTGATTATAATTTTATAAATACTAATATTTGCACTGAGTAAAAATAATTATTTAAAATTTATACTGCCACATTAACATTAGGTACATTATCATTGATCTCTTTCACTTCACTAACCACAGCTTTCTCAGAATCTTCTTTTGTCTTCAGCTTTCAGTTAATGCAGGTCACCAAACTTGGTAATGAAAAGAAATTTAATTTTGAATCATATTTTCAGCCATGTCATCAAAATGGGAATGGCTCAAACAATTATTCTATCTTTTTCCTGAATAAAGCTTTCTACTCATAACTCTAATTACAGCCCCCTATATCTGCTGTTTATAAGGACTATATATTATAAGATTCAAGAAAGGAGGGACAATAGAATAGAACACAAAAGTGACCATGTCCTGAATTGTGGTTGAGTTGGAGGTTGGCTTCATATATCCAGCAGCACTTGAGCTGAGAAAGAGGGTCAACACAATGATGTGAGGGACACAGGTAGAAAAGGCCTTTCCTCACTCTCCCCTAATTGGAAACTTGAGCACAGTAGAAAATATGTGAATATAAGATTTGTTGATGAAGACAAAGCAGCTACCACACAAAATCACCACAGAGATAAAAATTAAAATATCATTGCTGAAGGTATCAGAGCAGGAGAGCTTCAAAAGAGAGGGCATGTCACAGAAGAACTGATGGATCACACTGGACTGACAGAAAGACAGCTGAAATGTGTTGCCAGTGTGGAATGCAGAGTAAATCATACCAGTGAGTACTGAGGCCAGAGTCATCTGGACACAGACATAAGGGTTCATGATCACAGGGTAGTAGAGGGGCTGGCAGATGGTCACATAGTGGTCATGGGCCATGATGGTGAGGAACAGCAGCTCTACTGTAGCAAACGCCATCACAAGGAAGATCTGAGCTGCACATCCAGCCATGGAGATCACCCTGTTGTCATGAAGGAAGATGACACATGCCTTGGGTATTGTAACAGAAATATAACACATGTCCAAGACAGAGAGATTCCTAAGAAAGAAATACATTGGGGTGTGAAGATTCTGTTCAAGTGTGATTACTATGACAATGAAAAAGTTTACCAAAAGTGTTGCCAAGTACATCAGTAGAAATATCATGGCATGTAAGACTCTGAGCTCCCAGACATCAGAAAATCTTGTAAGCAGGAATTCAGTCACTGTGATAAGAGTTGGGCATCTTAGGAAAATTGTCCTCAGTCATGGAAAGATGAACAAGTAATCCCTTTAAAAAAACAATGAAGAATCAATATGTAGTGTAAATTAGCCTAAATACATTCATCATCTCACCTTGGTCCAATTTTAGTCTCTCTAGTTTGGTTTTGGTTAGTAGGATATAACATAATATTTCCTCATGCTCCTTAGAATCCCTGCTTGTGAAACTTATTTCAACGGTAAGGGTAGCAGTAAAATGTAATTATTAAGTGCTGGTGCCTATGTTTACATATATATTTCTATTACTTACTGATTATAAAATGAATTTATTAGAAGTTAAAGGATTGTCCAGAATATTAAAATATTTCATATAGGCAATTTCTATGTACCCCTGTATCATTAGGGATATTCCCAGAATGTTAATAATTATGATTGTTAACAAAATAGAATCAGAGTAGAGATAGGAGGGTACTATTTATTCAGAGCCTCTCAAAATTTTATAATCAATTATAATCCATTCCTTGGTAACCAGGTAGAAAATTGTTTTAATCTTCACTTCACCAGCTATGACTTTTGATACTGATTTCATTTGAAAATTAGCCCTTAAAATGTCCTCTTTCTGATGACCACATATTCACTGACTATAAACATAATCTTCCTAGCACCTGTATATATATGCATATATATACTTTTATTTTTACATTTTATTCTTCAACATGTCTTTGTCAATTCTTAATAGTTTCTTTGATGCTTTCTGGCTTCATTGTGTTTGTTCAATATCCTAGATAAAATAATCAGTCAATGAATTATATTACACCTTTCATTTATTTACTATTTCTTTTAGAGTTTACATTATTCACATGTTACATACTACACTTCTCATTGTAACTCTGAAAATTGGTATCTAAAATATGCAAAAAAGAGTAGGTAACTGAAAGGTCAAGGACATTATTAAGTCATATAAATGTAAGTGGAAGAGTGGATGTCCAATGCCAGATTTGTCTGCTCAGATAGTGCATTACCCAAGGAACATTTTTTTTCCAGCATAACTCCTGATCCTACTGAGATTCAGTGATTCTCACCACACCAATCCAAAATCCTCTTTCAGGCTCAGTATTCACTAGTATGGCAAAATTCAAGCCTTATGAATACTACAAGATCCATGAAATCTGTTTTTTTATTTTTTTTATTTTTATTTTTTGATCCACTATTATATCACAATGATCCAGAGCTGAAATATCTCTCCACAGGGTAACTACATGTACATTATTAGCTGGTTTATGAGAACTGTTTAAAACTACTTTTTGAGATTGCTTCATATTTTAATATTCTTGACCTTAATCAACATTATGTGATAGCTTCAACTCAGAATTGTTTATTTTGATCTGGGTTTCAACTGATCAAAAAGAGTGAAATATCTGTATTGCCCCAGGCTCTCCTCAGTGTCTGCATACACTGTCTTTAACCATTTAAAATATTCTAAGAGATTTTGTCTTAATACATTTAGAATTTCAATATTAAAAAGTATATAGTTTCACTCATCCATCACTCTTATCTGTTTTCTTGGGAAAAAAGGAAACATCTATTCCTAAGGCCACTTCATCACTCCAGTCTTCATTCTCTCTCCTCTTTCACTGAGGCCAATGTTCCCACTATAGGCGACCATAAGTGTCTCATGCTTCTTCATGTTCTCCTTGAATTTAAATAGATGCTTAGGTCTCTCAGTTCAAAAATTTTAAAATCTCATGCAACTCTTAATATGTATATATTACCTGTAGGGAAAATGCATTATTTATTAGTAATATAAGGTTAAATAAATTAAGTGTATTGATTCTTTGTTTTTATATCAAATGCTATTATGTTTCCCATAAAATCTGGACATATTTCAGAACTTGAATAAGCTGAGATAGAAAGATATTGCTTGATGTGTGAGTCATTAATGGATGATTTCCTTCATAATGTTCCCTTTCACAATCAGCTTTAGCTAAACCCTTACTTAAGTCTAATGTGAAAAAGTTTTCTTCTGAAGTTTTTTAAACTGTCTCTTTTCCTATTTCACTTGCAACCACAGAATTTATATTTTCAAAATTGCTTACATTTTAATGTTTTAATTCTCAGTACTAATGTACTTTATATGTTTGTTTTGGTGTTTCCTTTTCTCATGACAAATATAGCTATTTATAACAAAAAGAACCTCTGCTAGCTGTAGGAAGACAGGGCCTGTGTCAGTTTCAGACTGACTTGATCTCATGGAAAAAAGCTTTTCTTTGTTATGAACTCCTTTATTTCAGAATACCTCAAAATGATTCAATAATGCATCAATATTTCACAATTGGAACACAGAGTGAATATATTTTATAATATCACAATTACCAATCCAGGGTAGGTTTACAGCTTGAATTACTTATGTGTCAGCACAGCAGATTTAAATAGGTGCAAAGTTTAGGAGAAAATATGTTTTACATCCTGAGCCTGCCTTTCTCTCTCTCTCTTTTTTTTTTTTCTTTTTTCTTTTTTTTTTTTTTTTTGCCATGTAGCTATGGAGAACTTCACAAATATCTTTGACTCTCAGGTTCCTTTTTAATAAAATTTGTAAATTTTATACTTCATGAATTTTATAGTTATAAACAATTCAAACAGAGATTCTTATAATGATAGCTCTGCTGAAAAAAGAAAATCAAAGAGTACCAAACATAAAAAGGTGATAAGCATGTGATTTCTTCAGCACTTACATTTTTTCCATTTTAAGCTCATATTACTATTATTTTTTAAAGCAATGAATAAGGAAGTCCTAGTATACTGCATTTGTTATTATGATTTTTAATAAAAGAAGTATTACTTAATATAAAATCTTCTGTAGAGATAAATAGAAATTGTAAAACTGATACTATTCTTATACAGTTTACAGGTTGCAGGAGGATAACCAGCAAAATAAAGTTCTCCTGAGATAATCATTTCATTGCACAGGTGTTCCCATCTATCAAATTGTAAAAGCAAATGATTTTTTTGCATTTTATGCAAATAATTGAAGAAACAGAACATATATTTTAGTCATTAATATATTCATTTGTTTATTTGCTGATTGAGACATTCATGTAATCTTTAATTTATTTATAATTAAATCTATATTTCAAGACATTTTAGAGTGAATTATATGCAGACATTTATCTAAAATAATTATGAAGTAATGCTTACATGGTTTTCATGATATGTTAAGAGAAAGCCCTAGATTTACACACTTTATTTTTATGACAGGGATTCTTTTATTCACTATGTACCACATGAATATAGCAGAGTGCTTGGTAAAGAGAAAATATTAAGCCAACAATTGTTGAGATTATTAATTTATCAACAATATTATACATAATCATTTTTTGTATTATTTTAGGTAATAAACATCATATCTGAATTATATGTTTATGTAAAAATTTAAATTAACATTCAGCATATTAAAACTCTGGTTACTGGGCACAGCTGCTCCAGCCCTTGCTCCATCAAGTACTGCAATCAACTCACTCTTTGTTGCCATGAATAACTATCAATTCTGACAAAACTACTTGAACTGAAGTTTACTATTGCATTGAACAAAAAAGAGGTGGTTTGTCACATTAGTTGAGTAACTCCCATGTTTATATAATTTAATAATAATTTCCTTGAGTGTTTCATTCAAAAAAATCAAGTGAACAATGCAGGAAAGAAATGGGGTGATTCCTGGAGGGATGAAAAACAGGAGAGGAAAATAAAGAGTTAACAAAACACCATCAGAAGTTAAAGTTTTTTTTCTTACACTGAATAGACAAGTCAGGAACTCTGGTAAGTGTTCAGTGATGTTTCACCTGCAGGCAAGCAAAAGTAGGCATGTAGAGATGAAAATCATTTCTATCTTAACAAGAACTATGACGTTGTTTTATTTCCAAGTGGTTGTCTCCAATAGCACCAGAGAAAACTCCTAGGAACACTGGCTTCAGCACCCAATAGTAGCCACAGCCCACAAGAAATTTCAATGAGACAATTGGTTATAGATTGTTAGGGAACAGGGCACAAGTAAAAATAAGTCATGAACAGAACTTTTATTTATTAAGAAATATTAGTGTATTTGAATTTATGACAAGAATTGGTGATGATTAAAGGGACAATCACATAAACAGAAATAAAGTCACAGTTCCCATAATATTCTGAGTGCTATTAAGGTAAAATGCCTGTGGATCCTCGAGACAAACAAGCAGAGAAGGAAACCCAAAGCCTTTCCTCAGCCCAATCCTGGGATGCTAAATTTTCCTGCTCATCTTCAGGGTTTTCCTCTCAGGAATGGAGTGATTGTCACTAAAATCAAATTCATGGTATTACTAATGGTTACAAAGCAGTTCTTTCTTAAATTGTCCAAAGCATACATGAACCTGGTACCAAAGCCCAGCACAGAGGCCTGTGAGCAGGATGATCATCATCACATTCCTTTTCTCTCATGCCTCAGTTTCTCCACCTGAGAAACAACAATGGTGACCACCCTCATGTGCCACTTGAGAGGAGGACTAAATGGAACATGTGAAAATTTAAACTATTATCCAGCACAAATTGCATACATATTAGGAAAGACTACAATAACTGTTGTTCAGTCTTCAAAATCATCTTATGAGTGGGTCATTTGAATGTGTTAGGAAAGCTGGAAGTCTCAACATATTTCTTCGAGGATCTTTCTGTCATTGATTTCCAATTCAATTCAATTCTAGTCAGACAACACACACTTTTTTTTAAAATTTCAAACTACTCAACATACACTTGAATGCACATTCTTCACCATTAGGAATTAGTCAACTCTCCTGTTCAAAATGTTTAAACCTTTCCTGATGATTGCCTCATGATTATTATTCTGGCTGAATTGTTTATACATATCCAGGCACACTTTTAGATATTTTAAGTTCTTCTTTGGGATATATCATATTAGGCACTCTATATCTGGAAGCTATGAAAATAGGTGAATATAAGCTTAGCATTGTTTTGCCTTTCATGACGTAACATTCCCTTAATATTGAGACATATATCCTTGCTTTCAGGTGTACACTGTTTGATAAGCATAAAATCATATAGCCACATCAACTTTTGTTTTGGGTTTACACTATATATATATATACAAACACACACACACACACACATATATATATACACACACACATTTGTATTCTTTCAACTATATGAGCAATATATACATTTTGCATATATTTCATATATTTTCATGTATTTCAAATAATTTTCTCAGCATCTTAAATATATTTTAAGTGTATATATGTATATATATAAAAAATGGTGAAGATGGTATTAATATCCTAAGTGTAGTTTCTCCACATGGTGAAGTTTCAACACTGCCATCTTGCTGCAAGCTGTAAAGTTGGGAAATTCATTGACATCCCTTTCCTCCAAGTATCAGCTCCCTCAATAAACTATTTAACAGAGTTAGACTCATTTATAATTTCCTTACATATGGTTCTTCTGCTTCTTTTATTTCAATCCATAATTAGCACTATACTGGTTAAATATAAATCTTTGATCAATCCATGTGCCAGTTGAGCCTTGCATTTCAGCTGAGTTGATACACCTACTCTCACCCAGTACAACCAACAAGATGATGATGGACAACCCCCATCCCAAGGAACAGAGTGTCTGCAAATGCATGCCCCATGAGATCCAAGCCCCCTCTCAAGTAGAAAGAGATTGGGCATCACCATTCCAAAATCCTCAAGATTGGGGAATGAATAATGGACTAAAGTAGACTTAATAATATTCTACTATAGACATTATTCTACTAATGGAAGAACTTTTATCATTGATATAAATGCAGTCACCACCAGTGGATCTCAGGGGAGGAAGAGGGAAGAAAAGGTGTAATATGGGGGCATTTTTTGAGATGTTGGAATTGTCCTGCATGACATTGCAATGATGGGTACACGCTACAATATATTTTGTCATCACCTACAAAATTGTATGGGACAAAGTGTAAAATATAATGTAAACTATAGACCATGGTTTGTAGCAATGCTTCAATATGTATTCATCAATTGTAACAAATGTACCACACTAATGAAGGATGTTGCTAATGTGAGAAAGTGTAGACATGAGAGAGAGTGGGGCATATGGGAATCCCCTATATTTTTTATGTAGCATTTATGTAATCCAAACCTTCTTTAAAAATAAACTTTTAAAAATCTATTTTATAGTTGCTCTCTAGTGTCTTCAGGTAAGCATTCATTTTATATTTACACTGATTATATGTTTGAGCATTAATCCTTTAGTAATATACTCAGACTCCAGAAATGGAATACTTGTTTTTTGTTTGTTTGGTTTTTGGTGTATATTTCTTGTCATACTATAGACATTTGCTTCACTTTTAGTGTGATGAAAATTTTAGCTTTAATATTTTTTTTCATTTACAAAATATTGAGGTATATCATTCATAAATGAAAATACATAAAAAATAAGTGTAAAATAAAATGTGTGAACTTACAAAACAAACATTCAGAACATCCTATAGGGTTCCCATATATCAACCCATCACAAACACTTTCAATTGTTGTGAAAAAAATTGTTATAAATTATGAAAGTGCATCATCAAAATATTAATACTTACTATACCCAATATCTTACATTTGGTGTGTTTTTCCCCAACCCATCCTATAATTAAGACCCTGGATTAGTATAATATATTTGTTAAAGCTCATGAAAGGATGTTCTCACTTTTGTTTTGTTAACCACAGTTCATCGTCCACCACAGGATTCACTTTGTTATACAGTCACATTCTTTGTACAATCCATTCAGAGTGTACACTCGTTGTCTATCATTTTCATCACAGAGATGTGCTTTCATCACCTCAGTCAATTTTAGAATGTTTTCACTACTCCCAAAGGAAAATCCCATACTGCATTATAACCCCTATTGTTAACCATTAGATTTATATATTATCTTCTTTGCCACTGCTGCAAAAATATTACAATATTACTGGTAACTCTCATCCGTAAGATAGATTAGTTATAATTTTCCTGTGTATCACCATATTCTGAACACCTTGTAATAGAAGAGCATTCTTATATTTATAATATTAACCACAATCATCATCTATCACTGAAATCACTATGCTATACAGTCCCTAGTTATCCTGTAGTTTCCTTACAATTGACAGTTATGCCCCTAGACTACCGCTTTCAGCCACAATCACTTTTATAAATGAGCAATGTTAGTTATACTCATTATAATGCATTATCATCAACTCTATTCATTTCCACACTTTCACAATAAATATTATTAAAAATTCTACATACATTAAGCATCAGCTCTCTTTCCCAACCAACATTCTTTCTCCTTACTAAACTATACTCTAGAGTTTACCTCTGTGAGTTTACTCACCATATTTCACTCACATTAGTGAAACCATTGAATATTTGTCCTTTTCTGTCTGGCCTTTTTCACTCAATATAAGGTCCTCAAGGTAATTCCATGTTATCAAAATCATCCCAATGTAATTTCTTCATAAAGCTGAATAGTAATCAATTGTATGTATATATCTCATTTTATTTATCCTTTCATCAGTTGATGGATACCTGGGTTGTTTCCATATTTTAGCAGATATGAATAATGTTGCTATGAACATCGGTGTGCAAATGTCAGTTTGCACCCTTGCTTTCATTTCTTCTGAATATATTCCTAGTAAAGAAATTGCTGGATTTTAAGGCAGTTCAAAATTAACTTCTTGAGGTACGAACATACTTTCTTCTGCAGAGGCTGCATCATCCTATATTTCCACCAACAGTGAAGACGTGTTACTGTTTCTCCACATTGTCTCCTGCACCTGTATTTTTCTGTTTCTTTTTTTGTATAATGACCATCCTATAAGGTGTGAAATGATATCTCATTGTAGTTTTGCTCAGCATAACTCTAATACTTAAGCACATTTTTTTTCATGTGCTTCTTGGCAATTTGTATTTTCTCTTTGGAAAAATTTCTATTCAAGACATTTGTCCAATTTTAATTGGAGTCCCTGTCCATTTATAATTGACTTGTATAGTCTCTTTATATAACATGGATACAAAAGCCCTTATCAAATATGTGGTTTCTTAATATTTCTCCCCTTGAGCAAGCTGCCTTTTCACTTTCTCGACAAAATCTTTTGAGGCACAAAAATGTTTTATTTTGAGGAAGTCCTATTTATATATTTTTTCTTTCATTTTTCATGTTTTGGATGTAAAGTCTAAGAAACTACCACCTGATACAAGATCTGAAGATGTTTCCCAACATTTTCTTCTGGGAGTTTTATGGTTGTAGCTTTTATATTTAGGTACTTGATCAATTTTGGGTTAATTTTTGTATAAGGTGTGGGATATCTTTATCTTTTGGATATGGATATCCAGTTCTCCCAGCACTATTTGTTGAATAGACTATTCTGGCCCACTTGGGTGGGTTTGACAGCCTTGTCAAAAATCACTTGACTATAAATGTAAACATCCATTTTTGAATTCTTAATTTGATTACATTGATCAACATGCCTATCTTTATGCCAGTACCATGCTGTTTTCACAACTGTAGCTAACTAATACGTTTTAAGTTTGGGAAGTGAAAGTTTCCAACTTTTTCTTATTTTTAATGGTATTTTTGGTTATTCAGGGCAACTAACCCTTCCAAAGAAATTAGAATATTGGTTTTACCAATTCTACAAAGAAGGTTGTTGGAATTTTTATCAGGAGTGCATTGAATCTGTAGATAAACTTGAGTAGAATTGAAATGTTAACAATATTTAACTTTCCAGTCCATGAACATGGAATTTACATCCATTTTGGTTTCTTTTAGCAATGTTTTGTAGTTTTTAAATAAAAATATCTTTGTGTCATTGGTTAAGTTTATTCCAAAATATTTTATGCTTTAGTCACTATTAGAAATGGAAATTTTTTTTCTGATTTCCTCCTTAGATTGCTCACTCGTAGTGTATAGAAACATTAATGATTTTTCATAATAATCTTGTGTACTGTAACTTTCCTGAAATTGTGTATTAACTCTAGGAGCTTTTTTGTGGATTTTTCAGGATTTTCTAGTCATAGGATCATGTCATCAGCAATTAGTGAAAGTTTTGCTTCTTCTGTTCCTATTTTAATGCTTGTTATTTCTTTTTCTTGCCATATTGCTCTAGCAATTAGGCAAGAAATATCATCTTCTAAGATAATATTGAATAATAGTGCTGCCATTGGTTATCCTTGTACTTTTCCAGATCTGGCAGGAAAGTTTTCAGGCTTTCACCATTGAGTACAATGTTAGCTGTAGATGTCTCATATATGCACTTTACATGTTGACAAAGTTTCCTTCTATTCCTATCTTTCAGACAGTTTTTATGAAGGAAGGATGTTGGATTTCATCAAATGCCTTTTCTGCATCAATTAAGATAATCATGTAATTTTTCCCTGCTAAAGTTAGTAGGGAAATGGATTTCCTTGTATTGAAACATACTTGCATACCTGGTATAAAATCCACTTAATCATAATACATAATTCTTTCAAAATGTTGTTATATTCAAATCCCAAGTATTTTGTTAAGGCTTTTTAAATCTATATTCATAAGAGAAATTGGACTACAATTTTCTTTTTTGTTATTTTCATCTGGCTTTGGTATTAGTGTGACATTGGCTTCAAAGAGTTAGTTTGGTAGTGTTAACTCCTGTTCAATTTTTTGGAAGATTTTGAGCAAGATTGGTATTCATTCTTAATGGAATTGTTGGTAGTATTCACCTGTGAAGCCACCTGGTCCTGGGCTTTTCATTTTATGGAGGTTTTTGATGACTGTTTCACTCTCTTGGCTAGCTGAGGTCTTTCTTCTAGGGTTAGAGTATATTTTTTCATTTGTTTCTAGGAATTTGCCCATTTTTGTCGGTAATGTCTATTTTGTTGGTGTACTGTTGTTAAAAGTATCCTTTAATGATTCTCCTTATCTTTAATGGGTCAGTAGAAATGTCCCCACTCTCATTTCTGATTTCATTTATTTGTATATTCTTTTTTTTTTTTCTGTCAGTCTAGCTAAGTGTTTGTCGATCTTGTTCATCTTCTTAAATAACAAATTTTTGGTATTGTTGATTCTAATATTTTTTTTGTTTTCAATTTTATTTATTTCTCTTCTGATATTTTTGTTTCCATCTGCTTGCATTGGGATGAGTTGATGTTCTTTTTATATTTCCTCCAATTGTTCAGTTTGGTCTTTGATTTTGGCTTTATTCTTTTTTTAATTTAAGCACTTAGGATATATTTTCCTCTCTGCACTGCCTTCATTGCATCCCATAGGTTTAGATATATTGTGTTCATGTTTTCATTTATCTTAAAATATTTACTGATTTCTCTTGCAATTTCTTCTTTGGCCCACTGATTATTTAGATGTGTGTTCTTTAACCTCCATATATTTGTGACTTTTCTTTTCTCCACCTGCTGCTGATTTCCAGCTTTATTCCATTATTATCAGGGAAGGTGATTTGTATGATTTCAATCTTTTAAAAACTTATAGTCTTTCTTGTGACCCAATATATGGTCTATTCTGGAGAATGATCCATGAGCATTTGAGAAAAATGTATATCATGCTATTGAGTGTGCAATGTTCTATATATGTCTTTTAGGTCTCATTAGATTGAATACATTTTGACATTTATTAAATGTTTTTCCTACAGCTAATGTGAGTATTTTATAAATTTTAGCCATTATTTAGTCAGTTGTAACCCTACTCCAAGGCTCTTAAATGTGATCTAACAGTCATATCCAGAACCTCACTTTAATCAAGAAAGGAAACAAATACAAAAAACAAAGTGAAAATGAAAAAGGACCAAAATTACTGACCATGACTACTGAACTGTTTGCAAGAATATAAATCAATGGTGGTGAAGGGAGTGTTTTGGTCATCATTCCAAAGAGAATATTGGAACAATATTCAAATGGGAGTAACTGTTAGGTTAAATAAAATGACCAGATGCTTTGGACACTGGCAGGAAACACCTCTTCCTGATAAGGGTTTTTCTAGAAGACATTAACAATTGATCTGCAGAGGATTTCAAAGAAAATGGAAAAAATGGAATGCACTCTATTAAACTTCATATAAGTAATATCTGCTGATAAACTAGTTTTGGTCCATGAGAGACAATTTATCAGACTGGCCTTATATGAACTTTTCACTTACTCATTGGAACTCTTTTTCATTTTCTGAATGAAAATGCCCAATTACTGAATTTTTCAATAAATGGTGAGATTCTAAATTTAAAGTTGTTGAATTAAACTAAATTAAAGTTTCTTTAAAAATATTACCTTAACACAACATATGAAGTGTGTTCTGGTAAATACTACATTATACAAGACTAAAGAATCATTGCCTTCTTCAACTGCTAGTATATGATTTTTTCAAAGTATGAAATTAATCCCACTAATCCACAAGTTTTGTTGCCCAAGGCTCACAGTTCCCCTCATTTAAAAAACAGATTCTATCAAAAATAAATTTTAATTCTGGCAAGCAAGAAGAAACCCTATAGTTTATCATCTTTTTTGTTGTTGTTGTTCCCTCCAGACACTATGTCTACCAATAATAATGCCAGAATAGAGGGGCACTATATCCATGAGGAACTCTTTTTCAGCAAGAGACCAATGCAATTCTAAATGCCTTGGGCTTCCCACTGAAATTTTATTGTAAGATTTTTGGTATCTAATACATTGCTGCCAGGTTATAGATATTTTGCTGCCAGGCTATAGATTCATTCTGGATTTTGTATCTGAAGATTGCAATATTGTGGCCATTTTACTCAGGGTCTGCAGATTACCTTTCAGGAACAATAATAGGGCCTCTGGACAGATTTCTGACCTCTCTGCAAATCCCATCTGGAACTTTTCTTTCAGAGATTTTCATTAGAAGGTAAAGGGTATTAATGTAAAATCATTCCAGAAGTTAAAATAGCTAGTAATATTCAGAAAAACTGAAATGTCTCGTGAAAATATAATGAAAACCTATCTGTGATTTGCCAACAAATTTAAAGCCAAGAGGTAAGTTAATACTCATTTTTAAATGTTTCATTTTGAAATACCTTCTAACTTACATGACAATTGTAAAATAATACAAAACCCATATGGTCAACTCCAACATTGCCACCCACCCAGATATCCAAAAACTTTTTTTTGTAATGTTTTAAAAAATGCTTAGATTACATAAATGTTACACAAAAATTACCGGGATTCCCATGTTCCCCACCTCCCACACCTCCCACAGCCTCCCACAAACATCTTTCATTAGTGTGGCACATCACCTGCAATGGATATACACATCCTGGGCTTTGCCACTAAGTATGGACCATAGTTCACATTGTAGACCACACTATCTCCCACACAGTTCTGCATGTTATACGCTGATGTAAAATGGCCTATATCTGTCATTGTAATGTCACTCAGGATAATTCCTAAGTCCTGAAAAAGGCCCTGTATTACAACTGCTTTTCTCTCTCCCTGCCCCAAAAGCATCCAGTGGCCTCTGGCTCCACATCAATGTTGTAATTTCTTCCATTACTTGAATCACAATATGTCTACAACAGAATACTAGTAAGTCCACTCTAGTCCATAGCTCTTCCCCCAATCCTGAGGAATCTGGGATGGTGTTGTCCACTCCACCTCCAAGTGAGAGAGGGCTTATATCCCATGGATAAGATGGATGGGATTATCCTGCTTGCAGCTGCAGACTCCATTCCATGGGATGGCCTTTGTTCATCATCATCTCCTCACCAGGTGTCTTGGGTGAATCCATTGAACTGTAGAGTAGGAGTTGCAGCTCCACTGAGATTCAAGGCACAGCTGGTACATGAGCAGGCCAAAGGCTCCCATCTCTGCAAGTACACCTACAAACTCCGGCACCACATATAGGTTTAAATAGAAGGAACTGATGGACCATGTGCAGGGATGACTTATTTGAGTCCAACTCTGTCACTCTCAGGAGCACAGATTCCAAAGTAGAGCCCACTGATAAGGCATCAATCTCTGGAGCTATCAAACTTTATAAAGCCTTCCTGAATTGAAAGCTCTCTTAGCTACATGATGCCCTACATTTCTTATTTATTTTGTTGTTATTTTTGTGTTGTGCTCTTTCCAATTGATTTTGTGTATATAAGGATGTTGTTTTCATAATAACTCATTGTAGTATATATAATAGGAATTACTGACTGTTTTCATTATTTATATTAAAACATGGTTACAGGGCTTCTCCTAAGCCCTTAGGTATCTAGTGGCATCATCAGAAGTAGTATATGATATCTTGATTACTTTTGTTATTTTATGAGTTCCTATAAACAACAAAGAAGAACTCATTTAATTTCACCAAAATGACCAGTCATTTTGAGAATGGTTAGTGTGAGCAATTCTATCTCCTCTGACAATAGCACAACTCTAGAACACTGTTGATTCTCTTAATTCAGTCACTCTCCTGTATTCTTGAAGAGGGAAGTATGGGATAATTGAATGTAAAGGGAACTTAGGATGTTCGAAGGAATGACTGACTATTTTGGTTTTGTTGGCATAAATGTTAGTTGTGAACATGTTTAAGAAGGTAACTTGAATGCCTAAATTCCACCTCATCTTTGTCACTGTCTGAACAAATTGTTTGACCCAGAGTTAGTAACTTCTGGCATGTGGGGATAGAGAAGTACCAGTTCTTCTATCACTTAATGCTGGATTCCACTTTTATTTCTATTCTCTGAGATTTATGTAATTCTTGATTAGCTCATTGTATTTAAAGGTGTATATTAGGTCACCTTCTATTTCCCCAATTTATTGTGTTTCTATTACTTTGCACATCAATTTTTTCATCATTTCTAGTTCATTTTGTGGAATTTTCTAAAAATAATCTAAAAACATGCCTGAAAGATTCTGGTATGTTTAGTTAATTATTTTGCATGGTATTTGAGGCTTCTGTTGTCCCCAGAAAAGATCATGTCCTTAGAGCTAATCCATTTCTGTGGGTGTGTACCTATTTTAGGTGGCACCTTTTGATTAGATTATTTCAGTAAAGGACTTTTAATTAGATTACTTCAGCTGCGTGTGACCCAACTTGGAATCCTTTGTAATTGGGATACATATGAGGAGACACATAGGAAATTTGAAACCCCTGGAAGCAAAGAGAGAAAGTCCCTGAAGGCAGAAGCTGAAATCAATGGAAACTTGGAGAGAGAAAACCACAAGATCAGAGAGAAATCTGGAGTAAGCCAGAAGCTGAAAGCAGCAAGATCAGGAGAAAGAAGAGACAACAGATGTCACCATTTTGTACTAACATGTGACAGGAGTCAAGGACCACTTGCAGTCATGTCTTCAGGGAAAGAATTTTGCCTGATGCCTTGATTTGCACATTTTTCCCATCCTCAGAACTGTAAGCTTATAAGTTGATAAATCCCTATTGTAAAAGCTGACCCATTTATTACCTTGGCAGCATTTAGCAATCTAAAACATTTTGGGATCCCAATGTTTATTATTTCTGTAATGTTTTTCAATTTTCCCATTTCTTTTTGGGGTGTACCTTAATACTTTTATTGGGTGGGTCTTAATACTTTTATTGCAGTCTCATATAAATGGAGACACACAGAGAAAGAGAGCCACCATCATTTTACCCTGCCATATGAGAGAAGACTCCAGGATCTCCTACAGCTGCAGAAAGACAGACACCCTGAGAAGCTGAGTGAATGGCTGAAGGCTGGAATCACAGAGCAGACAGAAGCTGAAGAGCTGCAGCCCAGAAGAGCAGGGAGAGATAAACAATTGTGCCTGATGGCCCACAGCTGAACTCATGGAGAAAGTGAGTCTGGTGGAAAAAGTGTAGAGAAACTTCCACACCCTTCATTTTGCCTTGCCAAATGACAGGAGTCCAGGATCCATAAGCTAATCTTTGGTAAGGCAGCATTTCTTATGATGCATTGATTTGAACATTTTCACAGCCTCAGAATTCTAAAATTTTACACTAATAAATTCCACTATAAAAGTGAACCCACTTCTGCTATTTTAAATGGGCAGCATTCAGCACACTGAAACACCACCTGAATGACATTTTCCTCCACTGTAAAATTCATATAATACTTGTATGTGTTTCTTAGGAGAGTTTTGAATATTAATTGAGCTTTTGCACCTAAAGCATTTAGAAGAGCATCCTAAAAATTATAAGTGAATGATGTCATAATTTTTATTCTCCCCCCTACAAAGAGATAATCCAAATGACCAAATGGTCATGTCCAAAGGATATTAAGAAAGGACTGAGGAAATGAGTTGGCTACAAACATTTGGAAAAATCCTTTGGGTTAGGGGATTGGATAAAATTAAAACTACAGTATAAGTGAATCAGATGAAGGATTAGGAGAAATTGGTGGTAGATTTTGTAGTGAGGATGGATTTTAATCTACCCCAAATAATAGGCCATCCTTTAATTATTTGTGTGTGATAGACAAGCAAGCAGATGTATATTCCCAAAGTCCCCAAATTTGAACTTTGACTTCTGTGAGAGCTTCAATTTTTTGAATCACAGAAAAGGATTATATTCTTAAACTAATCCATTCCTGTGGGTGTGGAGCCCTTTGATTGTATTAAATTCAGTTTAGACCTTTGATTAGATTACTTGATAAGATCATGTAGTCTTTTGGCAGTTTGATGTAATTATGAATTCCAAAATAGATATTGGATCATGCTTGTAAACTGGTCTGCTAATCTGAGCATGATTAAGTTATGATTAGGGTGTTACCTGGGCCACGTCAGTAGGGTGTTGAGCCCCACCCCTTGGTGGGTGGAAGAATCAAATAGAAAAGGCAAGGCAAAAGACCGAGAGAGCAGTTTTGATGTTGAAGTCTTGAGCTGGCACCCCGGGAAATAAGAGATCTTTGTTGTGAGGAAGGAGAGAAGGCCCCAGGATAGAGACAAGCCATTTGCCTGATAGTCTACAGCTGGCCTTATGGAGGAAACGGAGGAACTAAGCCCTGAGAGAAATGCAGGCCCAGGAATAAAGGAACCCAAAAACCTTAGCTCTGAAAAATGTTGGCTGCTGTCTTGCTCCAACACGTGGCAATGGACTGGTGAGGGAAGAAACTTATGCTTTATGGACTGGTAACTGTGGAATTCTACCCCAAATAAAACCCTTTATAAAAACCAACCAATTATTGGTATTTTGCACCAGCACCCCTTTGGCTGACTAATACAGATCACTTTAGAGCTTTTAATTGGACTACATCAGTGAGGTATGAATCAGCTTGGGTCTCTGCCCTTTTGCTGAGTTTGATATAAATGAGACACACGGAGAGAAAGGAAGCCTTTATTTTTGGCCCAGCAATGTGAGAGAAGACACAAGCATTGCGGGCAGCCAAGGTTTGGACATAAAGACCCCAAGAGGCTGGGCCCACTACTGAACTCAGAAAGAAAGCAGAACAGCTGAGAGGAAGACTCAGCAAGGAGGCCTGGAAAGAGACAAGGCCTATGGCTGGTTGCCCACAGCTGATCTCCAGGAGGTAGTAGATATTAAAGGGGAAGGCAGGCACCTCAGAGTTCAGTGGCCAGCTTTCTTTACCACATGGCAGGACATCAGGATCATCACTAGCTGACTTTGGTGAGAAAGCATCTCTGATGGTGCTTGCTTTGGACATTTAGGGCCTAGGAATTGTAAGGTTTTGCCCCAAATAAAATTTATATTATATACCTAACCCATTTCTGGTACTTTGCATAGGCAGTTGTGTGGCAAAGTAAGACAAGTTCCCACTGCATTTTTGCAAAAACAATTTTTCCCTTCAGCATTTTCTAAACTATGTGTTCTGATAATGCTCTCTCTACCTATTTTATGAAAGTTTACATATTCCTATCTTTGGGAAATAGCATCATTTATTGTATCTAGCATTATTTTTACCCTTGTCTTAACAAAGAACTTTTCAACCCACTTTTTCAGATAATGATAATGATGAATGAGAAGATAACATATCTTATGAAGTTCACCCACTAAAAAGTGATGGAGAAAAAGTTAAACCCAGACAATCTAACCAACTCCAGAGCATTGCTGTTAATGTCTGCTGATTCCCTCATTAACTCAAAGAAAATATTTCCTTCACTTAAACAAAGTGCAATTAGCATATTCAAAATCTGAGTAGACATGTAGAAAAATTTACTGATTTTATTGAGTCCTGTAAGTATCACATTTATTTCAGCACACAAGTTTTTCTTCAAGAAATGCCCACTAATATTCTCCAGGCAACACATCTGTAGAATGTAAACAAGGAAATCCTTTCTCAGCATGCATGTGAATGGAGCTATCTCAGCAGAATCTAATGGGTGTTTTTTTAACCTTCTTTATTTTTAAAGAAGCTTTAGATTATATAAATGTTACATCAAAAATACAGGGGTGTCCCATATAACCCACCCCCTCCCTCTACACACATTCTCACAGTAACATCTTTCATTAGTATGGTACATTTGTTACAATTAATGAATACATATTGAAGCATTGTACTAACAGAGGGATTATTACCCAGCACCAGCTAGGGATGAATCTGGAAAAAGACCAAAAGGGGGAGATATTAAATACAAATGAGTGTTTATGGCTATGAGACTTTAAAGTGAGTCAGGAGGTTATTCCAGAGGTTATGCTTATGCATGTCTCAGCAGGATCTCATTGACTGCCACAGTAAACAGTGCCTCAAAAATCTGGGCTCCTAAGATATCTAGACACTATAGGTAGGGCAGACAATCTCAAGAATTTAGCACTTTGTCAATGGGACTTAGCTTGGAATATATGATCTCCAATGTAACAGAGTTAAACGTGTGTATAATTTCCCTACACATGGCTCTTTTGCCCTTTTTATCTAATGGGTGTTTAAACTGAGGCCCACAGGCCATTTATAGGGCATGAGAGCCAAGATTTCCTAGACAGAATATTATTCTATTGAAATGACTACTCCTATAGTCTTATGCACTATAAATACTTAAAAACCTGAGAGATGCTTTCTCTGATTCATTTGCTTACCAAGGTGATCTATAAAACCCCCAAAATTAATCAGTTTTTGTCATTAATTTCAGCAAATTAAGTCCTACTACCAAAAGGCCTTCATTGTGTGTTCTGAGTTAATCACTTTATATATAAAATGGTACTAGTCATGTAGCACCGTTAATAGAATTGAGAAAATAATAACAAATCATTTTCTGTACCTTATTGTTATGATGATCTCACACAGACTCTCCAAAATTATATAGATCTTATTTCTTCAAGTGAAGATTATAGCCCCATTTTTTCTCAAACTCTTTGCAGTTTGCAAACATTCAGGATTCAAATTTACAAACTAAGAGAGATATTGGATAATTTATGTACATACAATAATTTTGATTCATGAAATTCCACCAAAATAAGCATGTAACTTTTGAACTATGGAGTTACACAATGTTTAGCTGAAGTAAAGAATCTCATAATGTCTTTCCTTTTCCTCAGTTAAAGGAGGGGAGTGTCATGAACAGTCTCACCATGTTGATAACTGAATTTGTCCTCATTGGATTTTCAGGCACCTGGGAGCAGCAAGTCCTCCACAATGTGCTGTTATTACTCATCTACCTGGAAGCTCTGACTGGCAACCACCTCATTGTTATCCTTACCATCTTGTACCAGAACCTCCATCATCCCATGTGCTTTTTACTGAGGACCCTATCATTGTTAGATCTTTTCTTTTCTCCATCATAGTTCCCAAGACCATCAATCATTGACCCAAAATTATCCCATATATTTCATTGTGTGGATGACCAAAGACTTTTTGGTTGTTTTGTTTGCTTGTGCATGGGTGGCCTTCCTCAGTGATATCCCATAATGGATATGGGGCCATTTGTTGTTCCCTACATTATCAGGTTCTCATGAAAAATGTATCCTGTGAGCAGATTGTTGGAGTTCCATGGCTTAGTAAGGCTGTCTCTAGGTTCCTGAATATATCTATGACCATCTTATTAGAATTTTATAGGTCATATTTTGTCCATCATTTCTTCTATTAGGTTCCCTTATCACTCAAACTCTCCTGCTTAGAGATGTACCTTACTGAGATTGGAGCCATAATTGTCACAATATCCTGGGTTTTTTTGGTTTGTATTTTGAAATTATGTTTTATTTCCATAATGTTTTCCTATATCCACACCTTCTCCATGGAACTGAAGATCCCTTCAGTGGAAGGCAATTCAAAAGACTTCTATTCATGTATTCTTTAACTTGGGTTTGTCACTATATCCCTCCTACAGGATCCATTACATACCTAAAGCCAAGGTTATTGTCCCCTTCTGTTTGAGATCTGTAGGTATCTTTCTTCTACATTGATTGGCCATCCACCCTAAATCCCAACTTCTATAGCCTGAAGTACAAGGACAAGAAAGTGCCTTCTGTAAAATTCTAAGAAAGACTGTTTAAAGAAAATCAAAGACATTTCATTCAGTTTAGACAAGCAAAGGTGCAATTCTGTTAACAGTAAAAAGCTTTCGATTATTAACATAAGAAGGAAAAATTACACATTTATGATCCCATAGAATTCATGATTTTTCAATATTTCTTTATCTAATTTA
>JAKSZT010029954.1:1944540-1955050 GCA_026826555.1 Tolypeutes matacus | reverse complement strand
ATATAAAATAGGATTCCTCTCCCCCCAAAACTTAGAGAATAGAAAGTATCACTGGGGAATCTGTAGCATTATTTTATATGTATGTGCTTTAAATTTATGTAAAAGTGTTTGTATAGTTATGGTCCTAAAATTTAATCTTTAACTCCACATTATACTTCTGAGAATTAGGTTATATTCATTTAGTGATTGTGGCAGTTTCAAGCTTTTGTATACCCCAGAAAATCCTGTTCTTCAAGTTAATCCATTTCTGTGCATGTAAACCCATCCAAGTTAAGACTTTTTCTTTCCATTATGTCAGTTAAGATCCTTTGCTTACACTGCATGACCAAGGGTGAATTGTAATCCTTTTAGTGAGGTCTTTTATAAATGGAAGAAAAAAAGCTACATACACAGAAAAAAGCAGCAGAGACAGAGAAAAACTCAGAAGATGAGAAGGAAGGCCCTGAGAACCAGAAGCTGGAATCAATGAAACACAGGGCTTAGAGGACAGCACTTTAGTATGTAGATGAAAGCATGTAGGCCCAGAGGAGAGGACAGAGACAAGCAGAAGCCCTCTTGTGCCCAATCACCCACAGTTGCTGCTCAGAAAGAAAGCAACTTCTTGTTTTTTTTCAATTTTTTAATTTTTTAAAAAGATACTTAGATTACATAAATGTTACAAAAACAATATATAGGGATTTCCATATACCCCATCTCCCACAACTCTCACATAAACATCCTTCATTAGTGTGGCACATTAATTGCAACTGATAAACACATCCTGGGCTTTGCCATTAAGCATGGGCCATAGTTCACATTTAGATCACATTCTCTCCCACACAGTTCTGCATATTATATGATGATATAAAATGGCCTATATCTGTCATTGCAAGGTCACTCAGGATAATTCCCAAGTCCCGAAAAAGCCCCTGTATTACAACTGCTTTTCCTTCTCCCTGCTCCCAGAGCATCCATTGGCCACTGGCTCCACATTAATATTGTAATTTCTTCCATTGCTTGAATCATATCTCTATAATAGAATACCAGTAAGTCCACTCTATTCCATAGCTCTTCCCCCCATCCTGAGGAGTCTGAAATGTTGATGTTCACTCCACCTCCAATTGAGAGGGGGCATATATTCCATGGGGAAAATGGATGAGATTATACTTCCTGCAGCTGCAGACTCTCTTCATTGCCTGGGATGGCCATTGTCCATCATCATCTCCCCACCAGTTCTCCCAGCTGAGCACAATGAGCTGTAGAGTAGAAGTTGCTGCTTCACTAAGGATCTGGGCCCAGCTGGCACATGGACATCCCAATGACTGAAGTCATCCAATGACTGACATCCCAATGACTGAGCGTCAAGGCTCTCAGGAGGCAAACCTTAGGCACCCCATAACAACAGGCTAAGTTTCTATTTCAGGAGCAAAGACTCATAAGGCTAGTCATAAATATTAAGGGCCCATCAGTGGATCATCCTCCTTTGCCAGTCACTGCCCCTCCACTTGGGAGACTGTGGCTGCTCCCTTAGAAAATGTGGCAGGGCTCTCCAAGATGGGAATTCAGTATTCTCTCATTTATTGAGTGATTCTCCACCCACTATGACAATGCCCCAAGAACATTTGAACATTTTTATATACCTTATATTTATGATCAGTTGAACTTCCAACCATGCATCCCCCATCCCTGACACCCCACACCAATAATCCTTCATTGCCCCAGTTGTAACCCTTAGGTGATCCAAAGCTTCTTCAAAGATGAAGCCATTACAATAGCAGAACACAATTAATAGGAAAATGAAATAATAATGATGAGCTTAACTGTAAGAGATAAAATACACACACACACACAAAATAAATATTAAATTAAATTTTAAAATTGTGATATTCAAAAAATGAAAAATATAAACAAAAATTTTTGACCTTTTGCCTTTCATCACTGCAATATCTGGTGTCCAGTCTGTACCATGGCACCTTCCCCCTCTCATTCCCCAGTGTCTCATTATTTTTGTTTTCAAAGAAGATTTAGGTCACAGCAAAGTCACACACAGAATAGAGGAGACTCTCATATACCCAATATCCTCCCACTTTCATTCTCCCATATTAATACCTTTTTATATGTGGATGGTAACATTGTTATACCTGATATACAAATAATGAAACATAGCTACTAAACATTGTCAATGGTTTACACTGTGGTTTACATTTTAGACCATACACTTTTATAAATTTTGATATTTACCATGTCCTGTGCCCATCACTGTATGGTAATGAAGAACATTTCCACTGACCACTAAATACCCCCTGTTTGATCTATTCTATTCCTCCCCCCACATCCCCCCAGGGCCCATGACGACGCCCTGGCTTGACTTGGTGGATGACAAGATTCATAGTTACATGCAACAAGAGGTCTTGACACACTGGTTTGTCCTCCATATTAGAAACTGCCCAGGCTCTTGAGAGACTCCCAACTGTCTATTTCTGAACAAATCAGTCCTCTCAAAGATGGGAGTCCAACTCCTTCTGCTCATTTTGTGAGTCTCTACCCACTGATACAACACATTATGATAGAATGAACACTCAGACACTCCCTAGAAGCCTGCTGCAGGGGTGACTTTTCCCAAATGCTCCCCCAACCAATACCCTGAACTAGGAACCCTTCCTTGTCATATTGCCATAAGAACATTCCCACCTCTGTACTTTCAACCTCATACCCACAAATCCCCACTGTTACCCTGGTCCCTCTTCCAACCCACCTCCCCCAACCCACCCTTCACAATCTACCCACTTGCCAACACTGCACCACCCAGCCCAATAATATCACTACCCTCCTGTACTATCCCTTCAATACAAAACTACACTCTATCACTTTACTTTGAATTACATCCATATGGATGATAGCTGACAAACATCTCTTCTTTTTCTATTTCTTGTAAACCTATCTTACAGACAATAGCTCTCTGAGACTGCTCAATTTCCTTAATTCATATCAGTGAGGTCATGTGCTGTTCATCTTTCAATGCCTGGCTTGCTTCATTCAACATAAGGTCTTCAAGATTCATCCATGTTATCCCATGTGTTAGCACTTTATTCCTTCTTACAGCTGAGTAATATTCCATTGTTTGTTTTTACCACATTTTGTTTATCCATTCATCTGTTCATGGACACCTGGGTTGATTCCAACTTTTGTAAATAGTGAACAATGCTGCTATGAACATCATTGTGCATATATCTTTTCTTGTCTTTGTTTTCAATTCTTCAGGGTATATACCCAGCAGTGGAATTGCTGGATTGTATGGAAGTTTAATAGTTAGTTTTTTAAGAAACCACCAAACTGTCTTCCATAGTGGTTGGATCATTTTACAATCACAGCAGCAGTAGATGAGGGTTCCCATAACTCCACATCCTCTCCAACACTTATAGTGTGCTGTTTTTTCAATAGCCGCCATTTAATTGGTGTAAGATGGTATCTCATTGCATTTTTGATTTTCACTTCCCTAACAGCTAGCAATGTCGAGCATATTTTCATGTGATTTTTTTGCCATTTACATTTCTTCCTTAGAGTAGTGTCATTTCAGTTCACTTGCCCAATTTATAATTGGGTTGTTTATCTTTTTATTTTTGAGGTGTAGGATTTCTTTATATATGCAGGATATTAGCTTTCTTGATAATGTCCTTTGACATGCAGAAGTTTTTAATTTTGAGGAGATCCCATTTATATATATGTTTTCTTTTGCTCCTCATGCTTTGTGTGTGAAGTTCATGAAACCATTTCATATTACAAGGTCCTGTAGATGCTTCCCTAAATTACCTTCAAATGTCTTTCTGGTATTGGCTCTTAAATTTAGATCTTGGATCTATCATGATTTGATTTTTGTATAAGGTGTGAGATGGTGTTCCTCTCTCATTCTTTAGGATGTAGATATCCAGTTCTCCAAGTAACATTTGTTGAAGAGGCCATTTTCTCCCAACTGAGTGGGCTTGGTGGCCTTGTTGAATATCAGGTGACTGTATATGTGAGGATCTATATCAGAACTTTCAATTCAGTTCCATTGGTCAGTATGTCTATCCTTGTGCCAATACCATGCAGTTTTGACCACTGTAGCTTTGTAATATGTCTTAAAGTCCAGTAATGTGATACCTCCAACTTCATTTTTCTTTTCAGTATGCTTTGGTGATTCGGGGCCACTTACTGTTCCAAATAATTTTTTTAGTTAGTTTTTCCAATTCATTAAATATACAAAGATGATTTTTATTGGGATTGCATTAAATTTGTAGATTAGTTTGGGTAAGATAGACATCTTAATAACGTTTTGTCTTCCCATCCATGAACAGGGAATATTCTTCCATTTATTTAAGCTTTCTTTGATTTCCCTTAACAGTGTTGTGTGGTTTTCTGTATTTAAGTCCTTTACATCTTTAGTTAAATTTATTACTAGGTATTTGATACTTTTAGTTACTATTGTAAATGGTAATTTTTCTTGATTTCCTCCTGATATTGCTCAATATTGGCATACAAAAATGCTACTAATTTTTGAGCATTGATCTTATAGCCTGAGACTTTACTGAACCCATTTATAAATTCTAGAATCTTTGTTGTGGATTTCTTAGGGCTTTCTATGTATAGGGTCATGTCTGCAGCTAGTGAAATTTTTAATTATTCCTTTCCAATGGATGCTTTTTATATCATTTTCTTGCCTCAGTGCTTAAGCAAGTATTTTTTGGTCAATGTTAAATAGGAATGGTGATAGTGGGCATCCTTGTCTTGTTGCCCATTTTAGAGGGAAAGCTTTTAGGATTTCATCATTGAAGATGATGTTAGCTGTGGGTTTTACATATATATCCTTTATCATGTTCAGAAAGTTTCCTTCTATTCCTATCTTTTGCAGTGCTTTTATTAGGAAAGAGTGCTGTATTTTGTTGAATGCTTTTTCTGTATCTATAGAGATGTGATTTCTTTCTTTCAATCTGTTTATGTGGTGTATTACATTGATTGATTTTCTTATGTTGAACCATCCTTGCATACCAGAGATGAAACCCACTTGGCCATGGTGTATAATTTTTTTGATATGTTGTTGAATGTAATTAGCAAGCACTTTGTGGAGGATTTTAACATCTAGGTTCATTAGACAGATTTGTCATGATTTTCCTTTCTTGTGGCATATTTGTTTGGCTTTGGTATTAGGGTAATGTTGGCATCCTAGAATGAGTTAGGCAATGTTCTTTCTTCTTCTATTTTTTGGAAAAGCTTAAGCAGGATTGTTATTAGCTCTTTCTGGAATGTTTGGTAGAATTCACCTGAGAAGCCATCTGGTCCTGGGCTCTTCTTAATTGGGAGGTTTCTGATGACTGAGTCTATCTCTTTAATTGTATTTGGAATGTAGAGTTCATCAATTTCTTCTTTCATCAATGTAGGCTGCTTATGAGATTCTAGGAATTTGTCCATTTTCTTTAAATTATCATTTTTGTTGGATATAACTATTCAAAGAATCCTCTTATGTTACCCTTTCTTTCTGTGTGGTCAGTGGTGATATCCACTTTTTCATTTCTTATTTTGTGTATTTGCATCTGCTCTCTCTTTTTCTTTGTTAATCTGGCTAAGGGTTTGTGAATTTTACTGGTCTTCTTGAAGAAACAGCTATGGTTTTGTTTGTTTTTTTCTAGTGCTTTCTTATTTTCTATTTCATTTAGTTCTGCTCTAATCATTGTTATTTCCTTCTCTCTACTTCCTTTGGGGTTAGTTTGTTGTTGTTTTTACAATTCCTCCAGGTGTGCAGTTAGGTCTTCAATTTTAGATCTTTGTTCTTTTTTGATATATGTATTTTTAGCTTGAATTTCCCTCTCAGCACAGCTTTGACTGCATCCCATAAGTTTTAATATTTTGTATTGTCATTTTCATATGTTCCAAGGTAGTTACTGATTTCTTTTGATATCTCCTCGTTTAACCACTGTTTGTATAAGAGTGTGTTGTTTAACTTCCATATCTTTGTACCTAATCTGGTTCTCTGGCTCTTAATGACTTCCATTTTCTTTCCATTTTTGTCAGAGAAATTACTTTGTATAATCTCAATCTTTCTGAATTCATTGACATTTTTTTCTGTGGCATAACATGTGGTCCATCTTGGAGTTTGATCCATGTGAACTTGAGAAGAATGTATATCCTGCTGTATTTGCATGTAGCATTCTGTATATATCTATTAGGTCCAGATCCTCTAATGTATTATTCAGAGTCTTTGTTTCTTTATTGATTCTTTGTAGAGCTATTCTGTCTAATGGTTATAATGGTTTATTAAAGTTGCCCAGTTTAATTGTAGAGGCATTTATTTCTCCACTTAGTCTTTCTAGTGTTTGCCTCATGTATTTTGAGGTGCCTGATGAGGTGCAAAATTGTTTATGATTATTCTTTCTTCTTGAAAGATTACCCCTTTTACTAATATATAGTGTCCATCTTTGTCTTTTACAATAGTTTTGCATTTAAAGTCTATTTTGTCTGATATTAATATAGCTACTCCCACCTTTTTTGGTTATTGTTTGCTTGTAAAATTGTTTTCTAGCCATTCACTTTCAGCCTCCTTGAATCCCTGGGTCTAAGGCTGGTTTCTTGTAGACAACATAGAGATGGGTCATATTTCCTTATCCATTCTGCCTATCTGTGTCTCTTGACTGGTGAGTTTAATCCATTAACACTCAGTATTATTACTCTCAAGGAATTTCTTACATCGGCCATATTTTCTTTGGGTTTATGTATGTCAAATGTTGTTTTTATTTCTCTTTTTGTACTATTAGTTGTTCTTACACTCTTCTCCAACTCTCTATCTCCTGTTTTTTCTTTTCAACCTGTAGAACTTCCTTTAGTATTTCTTGAAGGGCAGGTTTCTTATTTGCATACTCCCTTAAGTTCTGTTTATATGTGAGTATTTTGAACTCTCCATCATGTTTGAATGCCACCTTTGGTGGATAGAGAATTCATGTCTGGAAGTTTTTTTCTTTGAATGCCTTGACTATGTCATACCACTGTGTTCTTGATTCCATGGTTTCATATGGGAAATCAGCACTTAATCTTATTGAGCTTCCCTTGTATGTGATGGCTCTCTTTTCTCTTGCTGCCTTGAGTATTTTCTCTTTGTCTTGAGCATTGGACAGTTTGACAAGTATATATCTTGGAGTAGGCCTTTTAGGATTTATATTCTTTGGGGTGTGCTTTGCTTTCTGGACATGTATGTCCATCTCCTTCAATAGGGTTGGGAAGTTTTCAGCCATTATTTCCTTTAAAACTCTTTCTTTTCCCTTTCTCTTGCATTCTTCCTCTGGGATGTCTTTAATGCATATGTTTGTGTGTTTTGTGTTGTCGGTTAAATCCCTAAGGCCCTCCTGGATTTTTTTCAATTTTTTTTTGTCTCTTTGTTCTACTATCTCTTTGATTTCAGATGTACTGTCTTCCAAATTACTAATACTTTCTTCTGTCTTTTCAAATGTGCTGTTATGTGATTCCAGTGTCTTTTTGATTTCTTGCATTGTGCCATTCATCTCCATTATATCCATTATCTTTTTATGTATGTTTACAATTTCTTCAGTATTTTCTCCCAGTGTCTTCTTAACATCTTTAATTTCTTCCTTCACTTCATTAAGTTAGCCCATGATATTTGTTTGGACAACTTTGATTAGTTGTTTGATGTTATGCATTTCTTCCTGGTTTTTAGTTTGTTCTTTGGACTGGTCTATGTCTTCCTGATTCTTAATATGATTTGTAGTTTTTGTTGCCTTTGGTCAACATTTAGCTTGATGGGTTTATTCAGTTGTTTAGCTTCTCTCTGTGCTCTAGAGTCTTGTTTATCTGGTGGTTTTGTGTGTGTATTAAGTTTTCTCTTTGACACTATGTTCTTCTTGTTCTATTTCCATGATGTTTTCTTTATTTTTATTTAATTTTTTGTTAAAAAGATTAGGGCCAGAGAAATCAAAAGAGGTAAGAAAATAAAAAGGATAATAGTAATAATAATAAAAGATAGAAGAGGGGCCATATAAGATTTAGTAAAATTAATATTTAACTCATATAAGCAGTGTAGGGTAATAGGAATAAAATAGTGGAGTACCTACAATAAATGGGAAAATGAATAAAGAAAAATATATAGAATGATTTAAAAGGCCAGAATCATGAGAAGAGAGAGAAAGAGAAAAGAAAGGACAGAAAGGAAAAAGTTAATAATAATAAAAATGAAAACAGAATAGACAAGATAGATATCGAAACCAGTAAAGCTGAGGAGTAATAAAAAAGATAGAATGTAAAAACTGCAACAGAAAGCAGAAGATAGAAACATGAAGGAAGGAAAAGAGATAGTGTTGCTAGAAAAAATTAGTATGCACAGAAAATGGGAAATCAAGGAAGAAGAAGAACAGCAAAGAAGAAACAAGCTAGCAGCACCTAATTTTATAAAAAGGGGGCAGAGGAAAGAGGAAAGAAAAACAAGAAAGTAAACAAACAAACAAACAAAAAAAACCAAAACCACAAAGAAACAAACACACTAGCAAGCAGTCAAACAAAGCAAAGGAAGAACAATGTTCCTTCTTGGGCCCTTGTGGAGTCTCTCAGGCTGCCTGTGTTAATCAATCAATTTCCCAGCAGGCTTCTCTCTGCAGGTTTTGAGGCAGGTTTTAGTGGGCAAACTAAGTTAATTTTTTTTTTAGGTAACCTTTTTTTATTTTTTTGGAAAAATAAGGACTCCAAAATAAGCTAGTACAAAAATAATGTCTATGTTTTCCCTCTCCTATGGTATCAGCTGGATGTTAAATATCCCAGTGGATCACTATTCTTAGAGGAGCCAGGATCAAAATAGAGACCTCATATATTCAAGGCAGAAATTCCTCCACTGAGCTACCTTTCTAATTGTGTCAGTTTTCTGTTCAGAAATCTATTCAGTCACTTTCACTGGGGCAGGTTTTACTCTCCTAGGGCAGCAAGATTCAGCAGGCTATATTAGAATATCCCCCCTCCCCTCTCCTGTTCAGGTTGAGTTCCCTTTTGAAATTCATATGGGACCCTGATGACAGCACACTGCATAGAATTGATTTTCTAGCCTCTTCTAGACCACCCCTTCCTCCCTGGAGACCCTAAATAGGTCCTTGAAAATATATTAAGCACTTCCCCCTGGCTGACTCCTTTAGGGGAGTTGAAATTCTGATAGTCCTCAGCTCAGGACTTTTAAATTGGCTGACTCCACCCTCTCTCAAGTCAAACCTCTGTTTCCCAGGGTGGTTATGTAGATCAGGCTTCCCCAGCAGACTCACCTCTCCCTTAAGCCTGGTGCCACTTTGAGCCAGCTGGTGTGCTCCCCAAAGCTCTAAGGGGGTCCAGGCAACAAAACCTACAGAAAGGAAACTCCTCTCCACCCTTTGCCTGAACCCTCCTACTCTCAGAAATTGCTCCCTTTCACTGGGTGGCTGGCAGTTGTTAGGGCTCACCCTGACCCCCTGCCTTGAAGGTGGGGCTTAGCATCTGAGTTTTTGAGGAATGGAGCTATAAACACACATTTTTATCTTGAGCAATCTATCTTCTTGTCCACCTCCTTCCAGATTGATGCCCTAAAGGCTCCCACTCCATGGGCTTCCGGAGCCACCTCTTGTGCATGATCCTGTCCCCAGTCAGCTGACTTTTGTGAGAGAGATGGTGAGCATCCACTTAAAATGATGCCGTCTTGCCTTCCTCTGACATATACCCTCCAGATCAATTTTAGGATTAACTTGTCAATTCTTCAGAAAATAACAAGCTCAGATTTTGATAGTGGTTGCATTTAATCTGTAGGTCAATTTGGGGCACATTGTCATTATAGCAATATTAAGCCTACTAATCCATGAACATGGAGTATCTTCCCATTTATACAGCTAATATTTAATTTTTTCAACAATATTTTATGGTTTTCAGTATACAAGAATTTCATTTATTTTGTTAAATATTTTCATAAATATTTCATTCATTTATTCTTACTGCACATGGAATTATTTTTCTTACTTTCATTTTCAGTTTTTTCATTGCTAGTGTACAGAATAAAGCTGATTTTTGTATATTGATACAGCATTCTTCAAAATTGATGAACTTATTTATTAGATATAATAAATTTTCACATGATTCTCTGGGATATTCTACATATCAGATCATAACATTGGTCAACAGAGATAACTTTAGTTATTCCTTTGCAAACCATATGCCATTCCCACCCCCTTCGATTTCTTCCTTAATTACCATAGCTAGGAACTCCAGAACAACATTGAATAAAATTGGCAATTACGGACATTGCTTTCTTGTTCTGATCTTGAGGGCATACTTTTCAGTCTTTTCCCTTTAAATATCAAGGGGACTGGGTCCCCAAGGGGATTGGGTCAAGGATACAAAAGCATCAACCTCAAGGACAGCAGTGTGAGAAGAGGGGATGGCCCTACATGTTTAGGGAGCACTTGCATGTAGACACCCATTGAATTTTGGGATCTAATGCATCTCTCTCTCTCTCTCTCTCTCTCTCTCTCTCTCTCTCTCTCTCTCT
>JAKSZT010029954.1:1765890-1944530 GCA_026826555.1 Tolypeutes matacus | reverse complement strand
TCTCTCTCTCTCTCTCTCTCTCTCTCTCTCTCTCTCTCTCTCTCTCTCTCCATATACACACACAGTTACACACTTACAGGAAGTTCAAGGCCAATTCCCACCTCTCGGGAGCATCCTGCTCTTTTACCTTCAACTTCCATCTGCCCAAGGCATGCATTTCTTGCAGTTGGCATCCAAGAGCAGCCTCTCCTGGCAGGAAGGGACCCCAGCTCTTAGTTGCAGTCCTGCCTTACTCTTCTCTCTTCTTTCTTCTCCCTGAGCCCTGTGGGCAGTTGGATGCTGCTGCTTCTCCCTGTCTTACCTGCAGCTGAGAACAACCATAGTACACCATGGTACAGAGCAGGCTGCAGAGACGTGGGCAGGGCACAGGCATGGGCCACATGGAGGAGAAGGAATGCAGAGGGAAGATTGCACTTGTGTCCATTCTCAAACCCCTGATCTGGGACTAGATCCACTTAATTACCTTGTCTAAACCTCAGTTTCCAAACCTGTCACATGAGTGATGACCCCTCTTCTGCTTCCCTTCTAGGATTTGTGGGGCTAGGAGAAAGCATTAGCACTGTGTCACCTTTGAAATTTCCCTTAGCATTACCCCAACATATATACAGGCTCTTTACTTTTTAAACATAGTAAGAAATATTTAGTGTAATGTGATTCTTTCTTCCATTCAGATCACAATCTTTTGTCCCAGAGTGAACCAGGTTTAATTGTTGCTTATGTATCTTTCCAGAAATTTTCAATGCATAATACAAATGTGTGTGTGTGTTCATGATGGCAAACCCTACTCCAGTGCTGCCAAAGAGAAATTTAATGAATGACATGCATACATTTTTAAGTTTCATGGACCTAATATATTAAAAAGTGAAAGGAAATTGATAAAATTGGTTATAATAATACATTGCATTAAGTCAATATATCAAAAATCTTTTCATTTTGAAGTATAATAAGTATAAGATATATTGTGATGTTTATATAATTTATTTCATTTCAAAATTTTCATAATTCTATCTTCAGATAAGCTGCTAGTGTAGGAATTGCAGAGTAAAGAGTTGTGATTATTTCACAGGTTTCTTATTGAATGTGTATACAAAAACCATCCAATTGTCAGTTCCTATGATATCACCAGGCCCTTTCCCTTGCCCTGGTACCCAATCATCTCTTTCAGGGTGAAATGTCCAGGTCATAATCTCTGGCACCAGCCCTGACATCTGCCTGCCATGTGGCTCTCAGGACCCCATGAGACACTCTTGGCTGACAAGGGCCTGCTTCTCTAGCCCTAGGAGACAAGGAACCTGAGAAAGAGTGTGGTCTCTGCCCTTGGAAAGGTGACATTTCCATCCTGATTAGTGATTTTAAACACATTATTTAATCTGTCTGAGATTTAGTTTCTCATTTCATCAGAGATTAAAATAGTTCCCTCTCAGAATTGAGATGAGAATTCAAAACATCCAGCTGCTTGTCTTCAACTCAAGGACCCTGCTGGACTGTGTTGTAGTCTGTATACTGTCTGCAGGCTGAGACCTGTCACCTCACAGATCTCCCTTCCCTTGGGGATCTCTGCTGTGCACTGCTTGTGATTCAGCATCTAAGAACTGTGGGTTTATATATTCTGTACAGCATTTTTAACTTTTTAATGTGGGGGGCAAAACCAGACCTTATTACTCCATCACAACCAGAAGCAGATATCTTCGTGGATGATAACCCATGAGACTTTAGCTGAACAACTTCACATATAAGCAAGAATGTGCAAAATCACACAGGAAATAGACGGCCATTTACCCCTATCCAATTGGCTTTGACAGTTTCTATTAAAAATTACCTAGTACATGTAAAGTGGCAATATTACCAGCATAATCATATCCTGCCAGAGTCAGTGAACATTGGAAAAGTCCTTGGGAAAATGATATGGCAAAAAGAATCCAAGTAACAATCTGTCCTTTGCCCTACTCCTAAATTCCCTAGTCCTGTTAGTTTATTCCAGGAAAGTAAAACCAAGGGAATATTTCTCAATGCAAATGCACATATTCATATGTTATTTGTCACAGTAAGAAAACAATGTACAAAGGACCAATCACAGCAGAATCTTTAAGTGCAGTACTGCTGAACCCTTTCTCTGCTACCCTGAAAAGTTTTAGTCATGTAAATTGAAAAACAACCTCTAAAAATTCTAGAGGTAAAATGTTAAGTAAAAGGAGCAGAGCACAAATGTGAATGTAGACTATTAATATAATTATACAAATATAATATGCTCATGTCTAAGGACAAATCGAGAACATGGGAAAAGGAAGCAGAAGAGTAGTTGGGGTGTAGGATCATGAGGAATTTTAACACCTTTTGAAATTCTCTTTATGTGATTAGAGGTTTATGTTATCAATATATTTGTTTTTTTGTTTTAAAATGGTTTTAAAATGTTATTGACTATAAAAATCATTAGAAAAACAAGATGATTAGAATGAAAAGTAATCTTTTCTACCAGAAGCAGTCAATATTACCAATTATTAAATATATATTATTTTAGCAAAGGTTAAGATATTTTATGATTTTTAAGGAAGCTAAAGGTAGCCAGTGGCCCTGAGCTCTGCATGGCCCTGACTCATAGGCCTTTCTGTATATTACTGCTGAGGTCTGGCCCTTCATAAGGAGCCTGGTATTAATGCTATTAATTTTCTCCTTTCTCTGTAGAAT
Source organism: Tolypeutes matacus (assembly GCA_026826555.1). Lineage (NCBI taxonomy): Eukaryota > Metazoa > Chordata > Mammalia > Cingulata > Chlamyphoridae > Tolypeutes > Tolypeutes matacus. The sequence continues at coordinate 1,941,845 of JAKSZT010029954.1, read as the reverse complement.
GCATATAAAGAGGCTTTGGTCAGGAAATATGTACTTTCTTCCTGTGAAGCTCCATTGCCCTGCCCCCTCAGAGAGTGTGGTGAGTCTGCAGGGACCTCTATCCTCCCATACAACAGACCCAACCCACCCATGGGCATGGGTAGCATAATGGAAGGAGGGCCCTGAGCTGGGGTCCAGAGTCCTCCAGTCCAGTCCCATCTGATGCTGTGCCATGTGAGCACATCTCTGTCTCCATCCAGCCCTTGGTTTCCTCATTCATTAGATGAAGATGAGCATAGTCCCTGCTTTGGTGGGTGGCTGGCTGAACCCCAGTGAGACAGGATGTCTGGGCAATATGTTGAGGATAAAGAAGGTTTTCTCCACTCTGATACACCTCTTGCTCTTTCCATTTCAGGTGGCCATAACCAAGTACTCTGGGTGGCAAATAGTGTATATTCTGTGGGGTGAGTGCTGTGACTTGACACAAATGACACACTTTTCCCTGGGCCCCTGCAGAGTCCTGACTATGGGTAGGGAGGAGAGGTGAGCCAGGTGCAGCCTTAACCCCTGCTGTGCAGGGACAACCAGAATGGAAGAAGAAACCCACACTGAAACAAGGAATCACCACTCCAGTCTTGAACCACGGGGCCATACACACTAAGGGCAGTGCTGATCCACTTGTGCAAGTTACTCTCCATGCCTAGGGCAGACACTAGTGCTTTACAGAGGAGCTGACATTTGAACTGGATCTGGGAGGGCAAGGAGGAAGTCAGCAGGAAGGAAGGGGAGGGGGTCATTCCAGTTGAGAGAAATGCCATAAGCAAATGTGCCAGGCAGGAGAGTGCATGTTCTTTGTGGGGGGGTGAGGTTAGGGGGTAGTCAGCAAGGAGGGGCATGTAGGGCTGGGTCACCAAGGGCTTTGGGTGGGCACCAGCTTCTCCTACCCACAGGCTACCTCATCATTCACTTGCTGCAGAGCCTGATGACCCTGGTGGTCATGTATAACCTGGTGTTGCCCATCATTCCCAGCCAGGCCCTGGACGTGCTCCAAGGACTGGATATTGGGATGTAAGTGCTGGGCAGGCTGCCTGCAGTGGCCCAGGTCCTGGGAGCTCATGTGCCCTCTTGAAGCCACTCTCCAATACATACCCTTCCCTGCTGGTCTCACCAAACCTTGGATCCATATTCTCAACACTAATGTGCTTATGGCTCATTATAGCATCACACAGCATATAGAGCCTGACATTTACACAATCACAATTACTGTGCCATGAATTTCTCACAATTGTTTGGGTGACATGCTTATCTCCATTTTACAGCTGGGAAACAAAGGTTTAGGGCAGTTGAATCTCCTAGAGGGAATCAGAATCTGACACCTGGATTTTGATCTATTGCTGACTTGTGGGCATTTTCTTCCCTTGTCTGGGCCTCAGTTTTCCCATCTGGTAGGTCAAAAATGAACACAGAATCACTGATAATTTGCTAGGTGCCTATTCTTTTAACAACCCTAGGATGCTGACACATCTAGTATCTTCCTTTTTAGAACAAGGAAAGAGAGATAGGGCAGGTCCAAGAGAGAGGGAATCTGCTAGACAATCTAAACCAATGTCATATTTTAAGCACTACCTCTTACCCACTATCCCCAGGAGATGCAAACATAGGCTGTGGAGCTATCTGGGGACCTCTCTACTCTGAGCACCTCTGCTTCCATACATGCTTGGGGTGGCCTGTGAGTTTGTGGCTGATCCTGCCCTGCCCAGTCTCTTTTGGCCTTCTCAGATGCTTCAAAAAGCCCATTCCTTGCTTGTGTCTCAATCTGTTAAGCCACTCTCCCAGCTGCCACCCTTTAGTGAAAGAAGATATCAATTAAATCCTGGACTATTGGATTATGATCTGGAATCATAAGACCTGACCACCTGTCTTTGGGAAAGCCACTTCCACTTTGTGAGCCTAGGTTTTCTCATCTGCATAATGGACATAAGCCCAGGGCACAAAGCCCCTGATAGTGATGTTTTTTCATCTCACTCCTCTACCACTGGGTCCAGGAAGAGCCTGGGAGAGAATAGAAAAGGCCAGCTCAGGATGGTAGATGACTTCAGACTTGCCACCACTCATGTTCCTGCCTCAGCAGGTGGGCTCTGCAGCCAGGCTTCAAATCCTGCCCCACTCCTTACAAGCTTGTGAACTTGAGTGACCTTACTATACATCTGTGACCCTCAGGTTCTCTATTTCTCAAATAATTGTATTTATCTCAGAGAGTGGATGTGAGGATGAATTTTGTTAACATATGAAAACTCTTTAGAACAACAGTGCCTGACATATGCTGATTTTTCCTGATTAGTTCATTCAAAGTAACTTAATCATGGCAGAAGCAACAAAGGCAGTGGGGGTCCAGAAAGAATCCCTGCATGAGAAGGTCTGAATCCCCTAGAGTTAAGAGACACATGCACAGAAAAACACAGAGAATCCAGAGGGTCCAAAGAAGTAGAAAAATAAAGTAATAATGGGGGAGGAGTGGGAGGAGTGATGAATTCATCTGCAGGTGGGATGTTTGTGTCAAGGGACATAAGATGGGTGGGATTTAAGGCAGACAAGAGAGGAGGGCATGGCTGGTTAAATCCAGGGCAGAGATTGGTGGCCATCTTGCATCATCATGTGGCAACATGCCAGGATCAATTGTAGCTGACTTTGGTGAACAAACATCTATGATGATGATTCAGTTCAGTCTAATCATAACCCGCTTTTCTCTGTATGTGGTTAAGAATGACAAGTAATTTAATTATAGCCAAAATATTGGGTAACATTATAGCATCTACCAATTTTTAAAAATGAGAACTTCATATTTTATTCTTCCTCAGTTAGTGTTTAAAGAGAAACTTTTTTCATTTCCATAATATCTCAACATTATGAACAACTTCAAAAGCATACTGATTATAAGGCTATGTAAAATATATTTTAAATGTTTAATTTGTCCCAAGCATTATCCAGGAAAACTTTTCCATAATTCTCAGGGGTATTTTTTCTTTAACTACTGGCCATTTTGAAATTTGGCAATTGAATTTTATTTCTCCTATTCTAAGACTATAAATATGCTTTAATAATGATTTGATTATTGCAGCCAACATCCAAGAAGTCACTACCATAAAAAAATAATTCTAAATTGGGAATTCCCTCACAGTAACAGACCCAACCATTTCACAGGATAAATTAAGAAAATAAGGTGTTTGTTCAGCATTTGTTATCACTCCCAATCCTCAAGTTTAGAAGAAAAACTACAAACCATACCTACACCTCCTCCATTTTCTTGTACCCAGCCTTTTCCCCATAGCTTATATAGACCATAAAGGGCACAGGTTACAGGGAATCCACAAGTGGGGGCTAAGATAAGAGGTCCTGGTAAGAGAAAAGCATAAGGGTCAAGAAGTCTGATGGCAACAGCTTCAATATTACCTCAGAATGATAGGGCTGAAATTTAGGTTTCCATGTATTTGAACATGAAAGAGACACAAAAGATAATAATGGATGCTGAGAGGAAAAAGTGGTGAATTTATGAAGGCAAGCTAACCAAGGTAACCCAGAGCCTTATCTCCTGGATAAGATATAAGATTGAGAGAAATCCTGTAATAAATCAATGGTGGTTCAAGTCATTGTGAGAATTAAGACCTAATAGAGTAAGTATTTGCAATCTGCATGTAATCTGAAAAAACGAACATTAAGATGCAAAATTCACAGTCTAAGAAGCTTGTCTTTCATGTTAAAAATATAGCACTCCTCCATTTTACATTGCTATCAGCAATGAATGAGTGTTCCTGTTTTTTCGTACCCTCTCCAAAACTTGAAATTTTCCATTAAAAAAAAATCAGCCATTGTAATTGTTGGGAAATGGTATCTCATTGTGGTATTGATATGTATTTCTGTGGTGGCTAATGATGTTGAACATATTTCTATGTGATTTTGGCCATTTGTTTATCTTCTTTGGAGAGATGTTTATTCACGTTTTTGCCCATCATTTAATTTTGTTGGTTGTATTTTTCTTGTTATGTTCTCCTTATATATTCTAGATATTAAATCTGTATCATATAAGTGGTATTTCTGAAATTAAAATGAAACTCCTGTCCCTGGAGTATAAACATTCAGGTAAATCACTTCATCACAGAATGTGGGCAAATGTGTACATTTACTCCCAACTATGAATATTTGCATTAGATCTTGAAATGCATGAAACTGATTTGAATGATCTTCATACATATCCTAGCCAATTTATAATTCTACCTAATACACTAGTCATGAATTGAAATTACTTAATATTAAAGCAATGATATGGATTCCAAGATGTATAGTGTAAAGCAGAGGGAAAGGTATACCAATGGAACTCATAAATTCTGCAAGTAATTAGGAGAGTACATTTTTGGTACAAGTATAAGAAAATAGACAAGGGCAACAATATTGAGAGTAGAAGTGGAGAACAACTACTTCATTAATAATAAAGTGATACTGTAGAGCAGTGGGAAAAATTTCTAGAGGAAAAGCAAGAAATGTCAGGAAAAGCATTCTATGGCTTATGACACCAAGTGAAGGCAAGACACTACTCAGAAGAAAGAGGGACAAAGGAAAGGAAACACAGAAAGATCCTATGGATGAAGCTGCAGTAGCAGCTGCAGGTGTCCATTCCCCTAACCTTGGAGCAGACAGCAGTGGGTCATCTGACCCCTGACCAGTGGTTTCTGTCTGAGGTGTTTGCAGTAGTTCTTTTCCTCAAAAAAGGGGAGATGGAGGGACACAAAATACAACAAATTCAGATTTTGGCCAGTGAACTTTGCTGCATCCCAAGGATCTCATACTTTCAGGATTGGTGGGCCCCTGACATTGTTTGCCTTGAGAGCCTGAAGAGAGCTAAAGATAACTTGCCTTCTGAAACACCCTCCCTACTGAACTGGACTGGTTGCTGATGACATAGATGGAGGGAAGGTACAGATGGACAAGGTAAGAGAGCAGCTTCTGAGAAATCTTGATTTGTGAGGCTTGGCTCTGAATAGCTTGCCCTGAGGGATATTACTTCTTCACCACCAATCTGAGTGGGGATACAATGACTATATTCCACCCTAGCATCTGGGGTCTGAGTAGAGAGGTCTGCTGATGAGTGCCATCACGTGACAAACCAGGAAAGTGAATGCAAAGAAAGGTCCACTGCCCTGTTTTGAGCAATTAAATAGGGGAAATCTTAAATACCTAGAACAACTTGAACCAAGAATCAAAGAACAGTGGTTGCACACAGGTACTTAACAGTAATCACTAGGCAAGAGGGAGAAATTGACCATAAAAGTAAATGCACCATCATGTTCAGATGCCTAGATATCAGCAAAAAATTGCAAGCCATACTAAAAAAAAGACATGGCTCAGACAAAGCAATAAATCAAGGGTCAAGATGACACACAAGACTTGAAAGAATTAATGATGTTCATGCAAATCTCCTAAATCAAATCATGGATTTGAAGGACAACGTGGCTAAAGAAATAAAAGACATTAATTTATCTTATACTTTCTTCTTTGACCCACAGATTGCTTAAGAGTGTACTATTTGGCCTCCATATATTTTTCAAATTCCCCCCTCCCTTCCTATTACTGATTTCCAGCTTCTTTCCATTTTGATAAGAGAAGATTAATTGTACAATTTCAATCTTAAATTTATTGGGAGCTGTGTTGTGGCCCAACATGTAGTCTATCCTGGAGAAAGATCCATGAGGACTTGTGAAGAAAGTACAACCTGCTGATTTAGGATGCAGTGCTCTGTGTATATCTGTGAGACCCAGCTTGTTTATCACATGGTTAGATTTTTATGTTTCCTTGGTTGATCATCTTTCTAGGTGTTCTATTTCTTTATCTGAATGGTGTGTCACAGACTCCAACTATTACTTTAGAGATATCTATTTCTCCTTTCTGGTTTACCAGAGTTTACCTCATGTATTTTGGGTCAGCTAGGTTAGTAAATATCTTGAGATAAATGAAAATGAAAACACAACTTATGTAGACTTACAGAATACAGTGAAGAAAGTGCTGAGAGGAAAACTTATAGTTATATATGACTATAGTAAAAAAGAAGAAAAAGCCATAATCAAAGAGGTAACTGAACACCCCAGGGACCTAGAAAAAAAAAGCAATCCAATCCCAAGGCAAGATAAAAGAAAGAAATAAACATTCGAGTGAAATAAACAAAATCGAGTAAAAAAGAAAATCAAGTGAAATTCAATGAACCAAAAGCAGTTTCTTTGAGAAAATCAAAAAAGTTTGCAAACCATTAGTTTGATTAACAAAAGAGAAGATGCAAGAAAATAAAACCATGAATTAAAGGGGTGACTTTATGCCAGCCACCACATAAATAAAAATGATCGTAAGAGGTTCTTATGAAAGAAACTTTATGCCAATAAATGATACAACCAATTGAAATGAACAAATTCCTAGATATATAGAAACAACCTACATTGGTTCTACAAGAAATACAGGAATTGAATAAGCTAATCACAAGTAAAGATATTCAATCATTAATTAAAATCCACCAACAAAGAAAAGATCAAAGCAGATGACCACCTGTGAATTCTACCAAACATTTTGAGAAGAATAATATCAGTTCTCTTTATAACCTTCCAAAAAATTGAAAAGTAGGGAAAATTACCCAGCATATTTTATGAAGCCAAAATGACCCTAATACCAAAGCCAGATAGAGATACTACAAGAAAAGAAAATTACAGACTAACATCGCTAATTAACATAAGTGCAAAAATTCTCAAAATTAAAAATCCTAGCAAAATAAATCCAATACCATGATAAAGTGGGTTTTATTCTAGGTATACAAGAGTGATTCAACATAATAAATCAATTAATGTAATACACCACATTAACAATTTGATGGGTAAAAAAAAAAACTGGTAAAACTGCCAGAAGAAATGCACATATGAATAATTAGAATTGGAGGTTTTTTTATACCCACCCTCTCTTCATTGACACCTGAGAACAAAGAAAATATTCTGTAATGGTTTCCCTTTTTCGAACTTTGTACAAGTTTTCCTTATGACTCACTATATGGTTTATTTAGCAAGTCTAATGTGCATTTAAGAAATGTAAAATGGGAAGTTGGGGGGTATAGAGTTCGACAAATGTCAGCGAGGTATACTTGAGAAGCTGCATTACTCAAATCTGCTATCTAACCTTATTTTTATCAGATATTTTGTCAGTTGTTGGAGCTTGGATTAGTAAGGGTTCTCCACTGAAACAAAAGTGACATATAATGTAAATGCTTTGGCATTTATTATAGAAACTGGCTCACATGAATGACAGTGGGGATAAGCTCATTTAAAATATAAAGGGCAAGTAACAAACTAGAAACTCCTATGAAAGTTTTTGATGAAATCCCCAGGAGCTGGCTGGCTGAAATAGAGATGGAAATTCTTCCTTCTCACTGCTGAGGTCATCTGTTCTCCTTTTAAAGCCTTAAGCAGATTGGATGAGATTCCTCTCATTGTTAAAGAAAATCTCCTTAGTTAGTTGTAGATGTTATCAGCCAAAGATGTAATTAACTTACTAATGATTTAAATCCAGGAAATATCCTCACAGTAATAATTAGGCTGGTGCTTGCTTGCCAAACAACTGAACACCATAATCTACCCAAGTTAACAAATGAAATTAGGAATTACAGAGCATTTTGGTTTGCTCAGGCTGCTTATGCAAAATACAAGAAATGTGTTGGCTTTTATGAATGGAATTTATTTGGGGAAAATATTACAGTTCCAAGGATGTGAAAATGTCCAAATTAAGGCATCATCAGAGATGTTGTGTCACCAAAGGGTAGATGCTGGATCCTGGATTCCTGCCATGTGGCATGGCAAGATGGTAGCCAATCACCAGAGTCCTCTCTCTTAAATGGCAGGGTCAAAAATGGCAGCTCTCATTCTCTGTATGTTTCTGCTTTCTCTGCTCATTTAAGATCAAAGTTAGAGGGCAGAAACCTAACCTGGTTCATGCCTCACTGATGTAGTCCAATCAAAGATCCTAAAGTGATCCAAACAAAACTTCTCTATCTAAAGTTCCCTTAAATGAATCTAATCAAAAGGCCCCATCTACACTGCATTTACAGGCACTGGAATGGATTAGCTAAGGAGCATAATTTTCTGGGATCCACAAATGACAAACCAGGTCATAGAGCTATACCTTTAAAATGTTTAATTATGATATTGTTTTCCAATTTCTTCTTTAGTTCTCTTAATTTTGTTTTATTTATTGTGAATTTATATTATAATGCCCATAAAATTACTATGGAATTCATTAGAAACAACATTTCAAAATGAGCTTGATAAAATATCATGGTAAAGATGACTATTTCTGTTAGGGAATAGGTCTACAAATTGAATCTTTGGATATATGTGAAGAATAAAATTTAAGAACCTTTGTTAAATATATTGTGCTGCTATTTTATTAAATAACATTGTTATTTACACATTGTTTGTTAAACAATGCTTTTCTACCACATAAACATAATGCATAAATACACAGTCAAATAGTATTATTCTACTGAAAATACTTTATAATAAAAAGAACTTTTTCAGGTAGAGTAATAGTTTTCAAAGTAATAAATCTGATTAACTATCACATCAATACCTTGTGATAATAACCATCTAAGAATTAACAGATATGAGAATGCTGGATGTAGTGACAATGATTTATCAAATTTCCATACCTACAAATCAAAACTGTAATATTTTATTGAGTTTTTCTGCAAGATTGCATGTATTTGGGAAATTATCCAGCATGGCAACCCATTTTCCATCCACTGCAGAATACTGTGACTAATTCAAAGGTTATAAGGATATGGGCCATAACATATGAGACACCAATAAGAAAGTCTACTTAAATACATGATTTCATGATTTCAACTTCAAAATACATTGAAAGGATGCATCAGAAGAAATAGGTGTGGAAATAGAGAAAAAAAAATGTGTCTCCTTGGAATATAACTTTTAATGCCTGCAAATTGTAAACTTAGTCATGAAATTTCTCAACCTGGCAGTGATTTTCCTTTTATAAATACTAATATTTGCAATGAATAAAAATAATTATTATTTAAAATTTATACTGCCACATTTTTCAGAAATGTACATTATCATTGATCTCTTTCACTAAGCACATTTTTTTCAGATTCTTATTTTGCCTTAGGCTACCAGTCAATTCAGGTCACTGAAGTTGGAAATGAGAAAGAAAATTTAATTTTTATTCATATTTTAAGTTGTGTCATCAAAATGGAAATGGTTTCAAACAATTATCCTATATTCAGGAAAGGAGGCACTATACAATAGAACACAGAGGTGAGCTTGTCCTGAATTGAGGTTGAGTAGGAGGTTAGGTTCACATACACAACAGCAATTGAGCTGACAAAGACAGTCACCATGAGGATGTGAGGGATACAGGTGGAAAAGGCCTTTCTTCACTCTTCCCTGGTTGGAAACTTAATCACAGTAGAAAATATGTGAATATAAGATTTGGTGATGAAGGCAAAGCAGCCACCAACAATCATTACCAGAGAGATAAAAATTTAATTGCTGAAGGTGTCGGAGCAGGACAGTTTCAGTAGAGAGGGGGCATCATAGAAGAACTGAGGCACCACATTGGAATGACAGAAGTGAAGCCAGAAAGTCCTGCAAGTGTGGAATACACAATAGGCCAGACAAATGAATATAGAGGCCAGAGTCATCTTGACACAGATCTGAGGGTTCATGATCACAGGGTAATGGAGGGGCTGGCAGATGGCCACATAGCAGTCATGGGTGATGACTATGAGGAACAGCAGCTCTATTGCAGCAAGTGCAATCACAAAGAAGATCTGAGCTACACATCCAGCCATGGAGATCACCCTGTTGTCATGAAGGAAGATGACACATGCCGTGGGTATTGTAACAGAAATGTAGCACATGTCCAAGACAGAGAGATTCCTAAGAAAGAAATACATTGTGATGTGAAGACTTTGCTAGAGCATGGTTGCTATGACAATGAGAAGGTTTCCCCAAAGCATTGCCAAGTACATCAGTAAAAATATCATGGCATGTAAGACTCTGAGCTCCCAGACAGAAAATCTTGTAAGTAAGAATTCAGTCACTGTGGTAGAGTTGAGCATCTTAGGAAAACTGGCCTTGGTCAAGGAAAGACAGACCAATAATCCCTAAAAGGAACCATGGAGAATAAATTAGACTAAATATATTTATGTGATATTAATCCAATTTTAGTCTCTTTAATTTGTGTTTGGTTAGTAAAATATAACATAATGTTTCTTCTAGCTCTTTAGTCTTCCTGCTTGTAAATCTAATTTTCAGGGTAGAGGTAACAGTACAATATAATCTTTAATAGCTTGTGCCTATGTTTGCATATATTTCTATCACTTAATATTTATAAAATGCATCTATTAGAAGTTAAAGTATTGCCTGGAAGATTAAAATATTTCATATAGGTAAATTCTATGCATCCCCATATCATTAGTAATATTCACAGAATGTTAATATTTTTTATTATATGTTGACAAAACAGAATCTTAGTAGAGATAGGAGGTTACTATTTATTTGGGGCCTATCAATATTTTATAATCAACTATAATCCATTCTTTGGCCACCAGGTAGAAAATTGTTTTAATCTTCACTTCACCCACTATGACTTTTGATACTGCTTTCATTTGAAAATTAACCTTTAAAATGTCCACTCTCTGGTCACCACATATTCACTGGCTATACACATAATCTTCCTAGCACCTGTTAATATATATACTTTTTTCCACATTTTATTATTCAACATATCTTTGCAAATTTTAAATGCTTTCTTACATGCTTTCAGGCTTTATTGTGTTTGTTCAATATTCTAGATAAAATAATCAACCAAGTGAATTATATTAACACCACCTTCCATTTATTTATAATTTCTTTTACAGTTTACATTATTCACATACTATGTACTGCACTTCTCATTGTAATTCTGAAAACTAGCAAGTAAAATATGAAGAAAAAAAGAGTAGGTAACCGAAAGGTCAAGGACACTTATTAATCCATGAAAATGCAAGTGGAAGGGTGGGCATTCAATGTCAGATTTGTCTGCTCAGATAGTACATTGCCACAAGGCGCATTTCCTCCAGCACAACTCCTGGTCCTACTGAGATTCACTGTACCTCACCATGTCAACCCATACTCCTCAGCATTCACCAGCACAGCAACATTAAAGCCTTGTGAATACTGCAGGATCTGTGAGAACCCAATTTTGTCATTACTATTAAATCACAATGATTCAGAGCTGAAACATCTCTTCACTGATTTCCCACATGTTCATTTTTAGATGGCCCATGAGAACTGTTCAACACTTTTTCTATATTCCTTCATGTTTTAAGACTCTTTACCTTACTCAACACTAAGGTAAAGAATATTAAACTTGATAATTTCAACTCAGAAATATTTATTATGTTCTGTGTTTCAATCCATCTAGAAGAGTAAAATATGTGTATTGCCCCAGTCTCTACTCAATGTCAGTGTATGCTGTCTTTATCCATTTAAAAAATTCTGAGATTTTGCCCTACTACATTTAGAATTTCTATTTTAAGACATATATTTTCAATTATCTTCGCCTCTTATCTGTTTTCTTGGGGTGAGTGGAACCATGTATTTCTTAAGGCCACTTCCCCACTCCAGTCTTCATCCTCTTTTCTCTTTCAATGAAGTAAATGTTTCCCACTAAATGTCATCATAAGTTTCCCATGCTTCTCCATGTATTCCTTGAATTTAAATAGATGCTCAGGTTTCTCTGTTTAAAAAAGTCATTTTCTACTTTTGATATGTAGATATTACCTGTGGGGAAAATGCATTCCTTTAACAATATAAGGTTAACTACATTAAGTATATTGAGTCCTTGTTTTTTTATTAAACACTATTCTGTTTTCCCATAAAATCTGAACTTGTTTCAGAACTTGAATTATCTGATATAGAAAGATATTGCATGATGTGTGGGTCATTAATAAATGTTTTTCAATTATAATATTCCCTTTCACAATGGCCTTAGTTTAATCCTTACTTAATCATAATGTGAAAATGTTTTCTTCTGAAGTTGGTTTAATTGTCTGTTTTCCTTTTTGACTTGAAACCACAGAATGCACATTTTTTAGAATTGCTTACACTTTTACTCTTTAATTCTCAATGTTAATGCACATCATATATTTGTTTTTTGTTCCCATTTTCTCATGACAAATCAAACTACTTAAAACATAGAGAACCTCTGACAACTGTAGGAAAGCATGGCCTGTGTCCCTTTCAGATTTTCCTATTGATCTCAAGAAGAAAAAAAAGCTTTATCTCATTATGATACTCTTTAATTCAGGATTTTTCAAAATGATTCAATAATGCATGAAGATTTCACAATTAGAACACAGAGGGAACATCTTTTATTATTTCACAGTCACCAATTAATTGTAGGTTTCCACCTTGATTTACTGATTTTCCAGCATAGCAGAGTTAACTCTATGCAAACTTCAGAAGATATGTTTTCCTGATTCTGCCTTTTTTTTTTCTAAATAGCTATTGAGAATGTCACAAACACCTTGAAACTCAGTTTCCCTTCATAAAAAAAATTGCAAAAGACCTACTTCATGAATTCAATATTTGCAAATATATTCAGAGTTTCTCATAATGGTAGCTATATGAAGAAAAGTAAATCAATGAGTACTAAATGAAAAAAAGGGATTAAGCATAGGATTCCTTCAGCACTTACATTTCTTCCCTCTTAAATTCATATTACTAATTTTTTTAAAGCAAACAGTGAAGTAAGGAAATGCAAGCACAGAGCATTTGTTAATATGATTTTCTGTTGAAAGAAGTATTACTTAATATAAAATGTTCTGTACAGAGAAATAGAGATTGTAAAACCGATACTATTTTTAAACAGTATACAGTTTACAGGAGGATAACCAGCAAAGTTCTCCTGAGAAATCGAGATCATAGCATAGGTATGCCCATCAATTTGTAAAAACAAGTGATTGTTTGTCTTTTATTCAAAGACTTCAAGAATTAGAAGATATATTTTATCCATTAATATTTAATTTTTATATACTGATTGAGACATCCATGCAACTTCAATTTATTTATAATTAAATCTATCTTTCAAAATATTTTAGAGGAATTAAATGCAGAAATTTGTATAAAAGCTGTGTAAATCAATTTCCCACAGCCATTTTCTCTCAAATGGCAGGACCAAAATGACCAAGTTCTCTCCTTTCTTCTTCTCCTCTGTGTGTCTTTTTCTGTGTGTGTCCATTTATATAGCCCAAGGAGGTGGGAAATCAATGCTGAGTCATGCCCTACTGATATGTTCAATTCAAAGATGCTAAAATGATTTAATTCAGTAAACTTAAACCTTTGAATTTAATACAGTCAAAGAGTATTACACCCAAAGGAACAGACCAGTTTACAAACATAATCAATATCTATTTTTTGAATTCATAAATAATATCAAACTATTTCAGGCATTAATATCCTAAGTGTAATTTCTTCACATGGTGTAGGTTCAACATTGCCATCTTGCTTCAAGACGTAAAATTGGGAAACTCATTGACCTCTTATTCCTCCAAGCACCAACTCCCTGACTAATCTCTTTATTTGATAGTTGTTTTATAGTGTCTTCGAGTAGGCATTCAATTTTTTCCTCAAAATACAGTGATTATATCTTTGAGCACTGATCTTAAGGCATCAGCCTTAAGAAATGGTATGCTTGCTTTCTGTTTGTGTTTTGGGAGATGCTTCCTATCAGATTAGATCACTTTTAGTGTGGTGAACATTTTTAGCTTTAAAGATTTTTTTTTTTCATTTAAAAATGTACTGAGGAATAACATTCATTCATGAACATACATAAACAAGTGTATAGTAAAAGTTGTGAACTTACAAAACAAACATGCATAACATCATACAGGGCTCCCATAAATCATCTTACCACCAACATCTTTCATTGTTGTGAAACATTTGTTACAAATTATGAAAGAGCATCAATATATCACTAATAACTATAGATCATAGCTTACATTTAGAGTATTTTCCCCCAACCCACTCTATTTTTAAAACTCTGTATTAGTATTATTTATTTGTCATAGTTCATAACAGAGCATTCTAATATTTGTTCTGTTAACCAGAGTTCCACAGGATTCACTGTTAAACAGTCCCATCCTTATTTGTAAAATTTATTCAAAGTGTTCACTCAGTGGCTCTCATTTTGTTCACAGAGATGTGCTTTCATTGCCTAAGTCGATTTTAGAATGTTTTCATTACTCCAAAAAGAAAAATCCCATATCCCTTTATATCTCCCTATTTTGACACTTAAAATTGATATTGTATGTTCTTTGACATTGCTGTAAAATATTACACTATTATTGGTTACTATCACCCACAAGTTAGATTTGTAATTTTCCCATTTATCACCATATTCTTAACACCTTGTAATAGAAGAACATTCTTATATTTATATGTTTAACAACAATCTTCAGTCACCACCAAAATCACTATGTTATACAGTCTGAAGATTATCCTCTAGCTTCCTTTCATTTGACATTTACATCCCTAGACTACTCCTTTCAGCCACAATCACAATTTATAACTGAGCAGTGATAATTATACTCATTTCAATGGATTACTACCAAATCTATTCATTTCCACACTTTAAAAATAAACCTTATTAAAAATTCTAAGATTCAAGATGGTGGAGTAGGGAATGGCAGGCTGCAATCCTGCTCCAGAAAATGCAGAAGAGTAGGCAGGTTTACCTGGAAGAAGGGCAGCTGTGGAACCATGGGATCAATTGGAGGGGGCAGCTGGAGGAGGTGGCACAGATGGCAGTGGGGAAAGGCAACTCATAAGGTGACTCAGAAGGAGAGGGAGCTATGGAAATGACTTGGCTGGAATACCAGTAATTAGCCAGCTCTGATAGTGAGGAAAGCCAACCCCTCCAGTGACCAAGGGTATGTCCAGGCATCCAACAGGCTCTTGAGGTGGGGGAACTGGGGAGCAAACAGGTGTAGAGGACCAGCATCTAACCAAATTAGGGGGAGAGATATATAGAAGGAGGGGACAAAGGGCAGGCTGAGCAGAAAAAAGATGCCAGCTGTAGCTGAAACAGCTTCAGGGAGAGGAGAAGGGCAGCTGACCAGGCAGGAGCCCAAATGCCTTGGGAGATAGAGAAACTGGGCTAGTGAGGGGGTGGATTTACACACACATAACAGCCTGGGAGTGAGGGTAGCCTGGAGAGGCAACCAGCAAAACATCAGAAGCCCAAATATCCTGAGGGAAAAGAGGGTGGGCAGAGGCAGAAGCCTAACCTAACTGGTGGAGTTGGTGAGGCTCAGTGGTTGAAGGCCAGCTTCTCATATACAAGGTCCATGGTGCCATAACAGGTTCCTCCTAAAAAAAATAAAAGCCTAACAGGCCTGAGGTATATAGAGGTGGGTAGAGGACCCGCAGGAGCTGCACGAAGAAGGAGTTGAAGTACAAGCAGCCTTGGGACAGGGAACTTGGTTTGAGATTTTTTATGATTTTTGATTTGTAATTTTATATATATATATATTATTCTTTATCCTTTTCTCTACACCTGGATATATTACCTGGGGAGGGCAGATAGCAGGGTGATTGACTGGTTAACACTGGCAGCCTGAGATGCTTCCTAGTGCACTGAAAGGGAAACATCAAAAATTATAGTGATATAGAAAAATTAGAATCCAATGTCAAAAGAGGAACCTTAACGCAAAATAAAATGAAATAAAATCACAGACTAGAAAGAGAAGCTACCCAACAGAATTAGCCTATCAAATAAACAGATGCCTATATACCAGCAAAACATTACCAGCCATACTAAGAAACAGAAAGACATGGCCTGGTCTAATGAACGAACTAAAAATCAGGAGGATTCACAGAATGTAGAACAGCTAAACAAGGAAGTCCATACAAACATCATGAATGAACTTAATGAAGTGAAGGTAAAGATAAAGGCTATTAAGAAGACAAAAGGGGTACATACAGAAGAAATCATAAACACACATTAAAAGATAACAGATTTGATGGTGATGAAAGGTATGATGCAAGAAAATAAAAATACACTGGAAGCACATGACATTAGACTTGAACAGGCAGAGGAAAGAGTTAGTAACAGTGAAGATAGAACATCTGAAATTTCACAGGTAGTATGACAGACAAAAAGAAAAAAATTTCGCAGGGACTTAGGGAATTGAATGACAACATGAAACACATAAACTTATGCATTATAGGCATCCCAGAGTAAGAAGAGGTGAGGAAGAAGACAGAGGAATGTTGAAGGAAATAATGGCTGAAATTTTACCTACTATTTTGAGAACATGGATATTCATGTCCAGAAAGTACAGCACACTCAAAACAATAAAAATCCTAACAGGCCTACCCCAATATATATACTTATCAAATTGCCAAATATTTAAGACAGAGAATACTGAAAGCATCAAGAGAAAAGTGATCCAGTACATAGAAGAGGCCTCAACAAGTTACACACTGATTTCTCATATGAATGCATGTAAGCAAGAAGGCAGTGGTATAACATAGTTAAGGTGCTGAAAGGAAAAATTGACAGTCAAGAATTCTTAATCCAGAAAAGCTGGCATTTAAAAATTAGGGAAAGTTCAAAATATTCCTGAATAAACAGAAATTAAGAGAGTTTGTCAACAAGAAATTTGCCTTTCAAAAAATACTAAAGGGGTTGAGGATTGTGGGAATATGGCCAACAAGATAGACAGATAAAGCTTAGCTCTTACTAAAACAACCAAGAGGGTGTCTAGGGCTGGTTTGATGACCTCTTTAGGGGTACAGCAGACCACAGAACTGTTTCACAATTAACAGAAGAGTCGGGGTCAGAAAAGAGGAAACTGAAACAACAAACTGTGAATTATTGATCCTCCCAGGTGCTGGGAAGTTCTCCTCTCCCCTATCCTGAGATATCAGGTGAGGGTAAAACTCCTGACATAGTACCTGACTAAGAAGACAACAGAATACTTCCTCCCTGCTAGCACTTCTAGATACATAGAGAGAAGGGGTGTGTGCTCTGGGTCATGTAGGAGTGTGCTAGAAAGAAAGAGAAGCCATCATATAATCTTGAGTTTCTTCCTGCCTGTGGCTGGAAGTGGTGCTTATACCCTGTACTCAGGACAAACAGCCTAAGTGGACCTGCCTGCTTCCTCCTCCAAAAGGAGTGTGGTGGTAACCTCCCTGGGAAGAGGAGGGGTCAGAGAGGATGGAGAGTGGTCTCTTTGCTGTTATTTTATTCAGTTGAGACCCCCATTGGGTCCTTTATTCAGCTGAGAAAGGACACTGACTTGACAGGGATAGGGGAGGGATATCTCCTCAGGTAGGCTGCCATGCTCAGCAGCTTAGGTAAAGAGAGGAATTACATCAGAGAGGAGACAGGGATGTCTTCAGGTAGGCTGCCATGCCTAGCAGGCTAGGTAGAGAAAGAATTTACATCAGAAAGGAGGCAGAGATAACAGGGAGGGAATAGGCTCTGATAGCTTTCTGAAAAGCCTTGCTAACCTAAGAAAGGACATTAAAGGAAGAGCTCCTGTCTAGTACATACAAGGTCCCTGGTTCAATCCCCAGTTTATCTCTGAGAAGTGATATAAGGTTATCAAGCTTTCAGTGAAAATTTATGACAAAGAACATATTGACATCCTCTTTGTATTAATTTTCAATGGATCTCTTATTTCTTTATTTATTTTTTAAAAAGGTTCCTTTTTTACTTTTTATTTTACTCACTAAAATCTGGCTTAAAACCTGCAGAGAGGTTGCAGAGTAATGATTGTTGAATAGAAGTAGCCTGAAAAGACCACCAGGAGTCTAAGAAAAAGGGCTGTTTTTCCTTGTTTATCTTGCCTTTTTGATCTTTTCCTGCCTTATTCTTCTTTTTCTTCTTCTTTTTTTTTCATATATAAAACATGCTTTATTTGTAAGATATGAAATTTTTATATATTGATATTTAATAATCTATACAATTGTTTCTACTGTAAAATTGTTTTGTACCCATACAATTTTTTTTTTTGCTTACAAAAATGTTATTTATATATATATATAAATATATTTTAAGAGGTGCTTAGATTACCGAAAATATTACACAGAACCCCCTGGGATTCCCATGTTGCCCATGTCTCACACCTCCCACCACATCCCACATAAACATCTCCCACAAGTGTGGCCCACCACCTTCAAAGGACTTACACATCCTGGGGCCTTGCCACCAACCATAGACCACAGTTCACATCGTAGACCACCCTCTCTCCCACACAGTTCTGAGTGGTGTGTGCTGATTTAAAATGGCCTATATCCATTGCCACAACGGTACTCAGGACAACCTCCAAATCCGAAAGAAGCCCCTGTATTTCAACTACTCGTCCCCTCCCTGCCACAAAAGTGTCAAGTGGCCACTGGCTCCACCTCATTGTTATAATTTCTTCCATTGCTAGAATCACCATATGTGTACAATAGAATACCATCAAGTCCACTTTAGCCCATAGTTCTTCCCCCAATCCTGAGGGGACTGGGAGGGTGATGTCCACTCCACATCCAAGTTAAGTGGTGGTGTTCCTGGGTTTGGTGGTGCAGCACTGGCGGGTGGGTGGATTAGGAAGGGCAGGTTCAAATCCCCAGGGCATGTAACTGTGAATCTTGATATTCCATGGGCCGGGATAGGGTGGTATCATGGGCCCTGGGGGGCTGGGGGAAGGGAACAGTCAAGATCTAATGGGGTGTTTGGTGGTCATGGGGAAGGTTTTTCATTACCTTACAGTTATGGAAACAGGACATGGTAAATATCATCAAAATTATTAAACTGTATCATCTAAATTGTAAACTATACTGTAAATCATTGACAATGTTTAGTTGCTATATTTTGCTTTTTGTATAACAGTTATAACAATTCTAACATCCAAAAAAAGGGGGGGTTAATATGAGGTGGGGAAGTGGGGGGTGGTTTGGTATCTGGGAGTCTCCGGCACTCCGTGTGTGACTTTGCTCTGACCTAAGCTTCTTTGAAAATTAAATGAAAAATTGGGAGACAATGGGGATTGAGAGGGGGAAGATGTCATGGCACACCGGACATCCAATAACAGAGTGATAAACAGAAGGAAAAAAAATGAAAAGAGAAAGGAAAAAAAAAAAGAATATATATATATATTTTAAAGGCATTTCCTTTGCTTTTTTTGCCCATTTTTTTGAATGTCCCAATCCGCTAATTATATTTTGTTTGTTTGTTTGTTTGATTATTTGTTTTTGTTTTCTTGGTTTTGTTTCCTTCTCTTTTTTTTTTTCCCCTGAGTTTAATTATGTTTGTCTCTTGCATGTAAGCTTATCATAGATGTTTCTTTTTCCTAGCAAATGTATTTGATTATTTTATGGACTACATGTTCACGGAGGATTTGGATCACAGAAGGGTTACAATGGGTACTGCAGGGGATTATTGGTGGGGGGTGTCTGGGAGGGGGGATTCATGGGAATTAGTTCATCTTCTTTTTCTTTAAAAAAAAAAAAAACAAGTAGTTACTGTCTTGATTTCTTGTTTTTGTATTCTCCCTTCCTTTGCTTCTCTGTTTTTCTGTTAGTTTTTTCACTCTTTCTTTTCCCAATTTTCTCTACCCACACTCTATCTTTTCCCTCCTTCATCTTTATATTTTCTGTTTCCTCTTGTTGTTCTTCCATTCAACCTCTTTGCGCTTGTTCTTTATTTATTCTTGTACTCATTGCTCTCTTTTTCCTACTTTCTTCATGTTTTATTTTTTCTTTAAAAATTTTTTTCTTTCTTTCCTTCTCTCTTCTACTTTTCTTTTACACTCTTTTTCTTATTCTGAACTTTTAATTCATTCTGTATTTTCTGCATTCTGTTTCATGTTTCATTGTTTCTATTCTACTCTTCTAATTGTATTCTTCTGTACTTCATACTCGGGTTAACTATTCAATTGCCTACATCTTGTGTGGTCCTTCTCCTATATTTTACTATTATCACTACTATGACTCATTCTCTCTTCTTATCTCTTCCTATTTCTCTGGTACTAACATTTTTTTCCAAGGCACATTGGCAATGGCACGAAATAGAATAAGAGGAACAAAGTGTCAAACTGAAACTTTACCACACTCAAAAACAACAAAATTAAAACATAGAGCAATCAACTGATCATAAGCACCAAGATAAACAGACGACTAGATACCAACAACAAAAAACATACAAGCCACACTAAGAAACAGGATGACATGGCCCAGTCCAATGAACAAAACAAAAACCAGGAGGAGATGCAGAACATAGAAAAAGTAATCAGTTTTGTCCAAACAAATATCATGAATCAACTTAATGAAGTGAAGGAAGAGATTAAAGATATTAAAAAGACACTGGGAGAATATAATGAAGAAATTGTAAACATACAAAAAACAATAATGGATATGATGGTGTTGAATGGTGCAATCCAAGAAATCAAAAATACAATGGAAGCATACAACAGCAGATTTGAACAAGCAGAGGAAAGAATTAATGATGTGGAAGACAAAATATCTGAAATCAAACAGATAATAGAACAGATAGAAAAAAGATAGAAAAAAACCAGCAAGGAGTCAGGTTCTTGAATGACAACATGAAATGCACAAACATATATATTATAGGCACCACAGCAGGAGAAGAGAAAGGAAAGGGGACAGCAGGAGTGTTGGACAAAATAATGGCTGAAAACTTCCCAACCCTTTTGAAGGAGATGGATGTACATATCCAAGAAGGGCAGTGCAGGCCAAACAGTATAAATCTCAACAGGCCTATGGCAAGGCATATACTTGTCAAATTGTCCAATGCTCAAGACAAAGAATACTGAAAACAGCAAGAGAAAAGAGAACCATCACATATAAGAGAAGCTCAATAAGATTAAGGGGAGGTTTCTCATCTGAAACAATAGAGGTATAATGGCAATGGTATGACATAGTTAAGGTGCTAAAAGTAAAAACTTCCAGCCAAGAATTCTCTATCCAGCAAAACTGGCATTCAATAATGAGGGAGAGTTCAAAATAGTCACAGACAAACAGAATTTAAGAGAGTACATCAATAAGAAACCTGCCCTTCAAGATTCACTACAGGGAATTCTGCAGGTTGAAAGGAAAAAACAGGAGAGAGAAAGTTGGAGGAGTGCTTAAGAACAAATAAAGACAAAAAGAATAATAAAAACAATATATGGCATACATAAAACCAAAGAAAATACGGCTAATCTAAGTAAATCCATGACAATTATAACAATGAATGTTAATGGACTAAACTCACCAGTCAAGAGACACAGACTGCCAGAATGGAAAGGAAATATGACCCATCCATATGCTGTCTAGAAGAAACCCACCTTAGATCCAGGGATTCAAGAAGGCTGAAAGTGAACCATTGGGAAACAAGTTTACAAGCGAATAAAAACCAAAAAAGGGTGGGGGTCACTATACTAATATTGGACAAAATATACTTTAAATGCAAAACTATTGTGAGACAAAGATGAACACTATATATTAATAAAAAAGGGTAATCTTTCAAGAAGAAAGAAAAATCATAAACATTTATGTACCTAACCAGGTGACGGCAAAATACATTAGGCAAACCCTGGAAAAAATAAGTGGGGAAATAGATGCCTCTACAATTATAGTGGGGGAATTTAATACACCATTATCATCATTAGACAGGACATCTCAACAGGGAATCAATAAAGAAACAAAGCTTTGAATAATATATTAGAGGATCTGGACATAATAGGCATATATAGAACATTACACTCAAACACAGCAGGATATACATTCTTCTCGAATGCACATGGATCATTCACCAAGATAGACCATATGCTAGGCCACAGAACAACACTCAATTAATTCAGAAATATTGAAATTTTACAAAGTAATTCTACTGGCAACAATGGAATGAAGCTGGAAATCAGTAAGTTCCAAAGAACCAGATTAGGCACAAAGATATGGAATTTAAGCAAAACACTCATGGGCAAACAGTGGGTTCAGGATGAAATTGCAAAAAAAAATCAGTAACTACCTTGAAACAAATGTAAATGACAATACAACATATCAAAATCTATGGAACACAGTGGTACTGAGAGGTAACTTCATAGCCACAAATGCATATATCAAAAAAAATAAGAAAGAGCTAAAATCAAAGACCTAACCGCACACCTGGAGAAATTAGAAAAAGAACCACAAACTAACCCCAAAGGAAGTAGAAAGAAGGAAATAACAAAGGTTAGAGCAGAACTAAATGAAATTGAAAATAAGAAAGCAATAGAAAAAATAAACAAAACCAAAAGCTGGTTCTTCAGGAAGATCAATAAAATTGACAAACCACTAGCTAGGGTAACAAAGAAAAAAAAAAAAAAGAAAGAAGATGCAAATACACAAAATAAGAAATGAAGAAGAGGATATCAACACTGACCCCAGAGAAATAAATACTATCATAAGAGAGTACTTTGAGAAATTATATGCCAACAAGATAGATAATTTAGAAGAAATGGACAAATTCCTAGAAACACATAAGCAGCCTACATTAACAAAAGAAGAAATTGGTGAGCTCAGCATAATAATTACAAGTAGCAAGATTGAATCAGTCATCAAAAACCTCCCATCTAAGAAGAGCAGAGGGCCAGGTGGCTTCACAGATGAATTTTACCAAAGATTCTGGAAAGAACTAACACCAATCCTGATTAAACTCTTCAAAAAAATAGAGGTGGTAGGAACTTTGCCTAACTCATTCTATCATGTCAACATCACCCAAATTCCAAAGGCAAATACACCACAAGAAAAGAATCCTATAGACCAATCTCCCTAAGGAATCTAGATGCTAAAATTCTCTACAAAATACTTGCTAATCGTATTCAACATCACACCAAATGAATTATACACCATGACTAAGTGGGCTTCATCCCTGATATGCAAGGATAGTTGAATATAAGAAAATTAATCAATGTTATACACAAAATAAATAAATTGAAAGAAAAAATCACATAATCATCTCTATAGATGCAGATAAATCATTCAACAAATACAGCACCATTTCCTGATAACAACACTATAAAAGATAAGGATATCCTCAACATGATAAAGAGTATATATGAAAAACCCACAGCGAACATCATATACAATCGTGAAATCCTAAAAGCTTTTCCTCTAAGATCAGGAACTAGATAAGGATGCCCACTATCACTGCTCCTATTAAACATTGTGTTAGAAGTGCTTGCTCAAGCACTTAGGCAAGAAAAATATATAAAAGGCATCCAAATTGGAAAGGAAGAAGTAAAACTTTCACTATTTGCGGATGACATGATCCTATACATAGAAAGCCCTGAGAAATCTACAACAAAAGAATATAAAATTCCCATCCAGGGGAGCTCTACCACATTCTCTAATGGAATAATAAAAATACAGCAACAATGATTTGTGAAGGAGGATGGTCCACTGAAGGACCTTTGATATTGATGATTTTTGTTATGAGCCTTTGCTCTTGACACTGAAATTTAGCCTAGTGATGTAGGATGCCTAAGAGTTACCTGTGGGGAACCTCCTTGTTGCTCAAACATGGCCTCTCTCTCTAATCTGAACTGAGCATATAAAAGGATAACTGCCCCCCCAGCATGGAACATGACTCCTGGGGATAAGCCTCCCTGGTACCAAGGTATGGTTTCCAAGTACCAACAAGCAATGCATCTGGAAAAAAACAAAACAAAATAAAACACCTTGACCAAAAGGGGGAAAAGCTCAAGACAAATGAGTTTGTATGGTTAAGAGACTTCAAAATGAGTCGAGAGGCCATCACAGAGCTAGCACTTATGCATATCTCAACAGGATCTCATTGACAGCCAAAGTAGAATCTACCCCAAATAGGGAAGCTCCTCAAGGATATGGAGATATCCAGACACTATAGTCAGGGCAGAGAGCTCAGGAATTTGGCCCCTTCCCAGTAGGCCCTAATCTGGTATTTATACTCCCCAGTGTGACTGAGTTATACTCAGTAGTGGATTCTCTATGCATGACTCTTCTGTTCTTCTATTTGAACCTATAATTAGTACTAGAGTTGGTAGGTGTACATCCAAGAGACTTAAATCTTTGGGCTGTCCATGTGCCAGCTGAGCCCTGAATCTCAACAGAGTTACAACACCTACTCTCCAATTCAATGGACTCACCCAGGACAACTAAGAGGGAGTTGATGATGAACAAACATACCAAGGAACTGAGAGTGCCTACAACTGAAAGCAAGAGAGTCCCATCCTTAGGATGTATGGGATTGAAGCTACCCTCAATTGATGGTGAAGAGGGCATCACCATCCCAGAATCCTCAGGATTGGGAAATGAACTATGGACCAAATAAACTCACTAGTATTCTACTATGGACTACTTGTGATTCTAGCAATGGAAGAAATAACATTGTTGTGGAGGCAGTGACCTATGGATGTTCTGGGGTTAGCGAGAGGGAAAAACAGGTATAATATGGGGACATTTTTGGGACTTGGGAATCATCCTGAATGACTTTATAATGACAGATACAGGCCAGTATATATCCAGCTATAACCTACAGAGTTGAATGGGGTAGAGTATAAACTACAATGTAAACTATAATCCATGCTAAGTGGCAATGCTCCAAAATGTGTTTTTCAGTTGCAATGAATGTACCACACTGATGAAAGGTGTTGATACTGTGGGAAAATGTGGGAGGTGTGGGGAGCAGGGCAGTTGGGAATCCCCTATATAGTCTCTGTAACATTTATGTAATCAAAGTATCTTTTAAAAAAGAAATACTAAAGGGAGTTCTGCAGGTTGAATGGAAAATAGAGGAAAGGTAGGGTTGAAGGAGAGTGTAGAAAGGAGGATTATTCATAAGACTAACTAAAAAGACATAAAGAGAAAGAAAAGGAAAATATAGCATATATAAACCTAAAGAAAAAAATGACTAATTTAGTACTGCCTTGACAGTAATAACATTGAATATTAGTGGATTACACTGTCCAATCCAAAGACACTGGTAGGCAGAACAGATATGGAAATATGACGCATCTATATGCTGTCTACAAGAAACCACTTTATACCCAGGGGAACAAAGAGATTGCAAGTGAAAGGTTAGAAAATGATTTTACATGCCAAAAATAACCAAAAAAGTGCAAGAGTAGCTCTACTAAAATTGGGCTAAATAGACTTTAAATACAGAAATATTTTAAGAGACAAAGAGGGGCACTGTATATTAATAAAATGGGTAATCTATTAAGAACAATCATAATCATTTATGCACTTACCCAGGGTGCCCAAAAATACATGAGGCAAACATTGGAAATCTAAGTGGAGAAACAAATGCCTCTAGAGTTACAGTGGGGGAACTTTAATACATCATTATCACCATTCAACCAAACATCTCAACAGAAGGTTAATAAAGAAACAGAAAGCTTGAATAATATGTTAGAGGATCTAGACCTAAAAGTCATATACAAAACATTACTCCCAAACACAGCAAAATCTACATTCTTCTTGAGTACACATCGATCATTCTCTAGGATAGACCACATGCTAGATCACAGCACAACCTCAACAAATTCAGAAAGATTGAAATTATACAAAGTAATTTCTCTGACCACAAAAGAAAAAATCTTGAAATTAATAAGGGTCAGAGAACATGAATAGGCACAAAATAAGGAAGTAAAACAACACACTGTTAGACAATCAGTGGGTGAAGGAGGAAATTGCAAAAGCAATCAGCAACTACCTTGAATTGAATGAAAATTAGAACACAGCATATCAGAACCTATGGGATGCAGCAAAAGCAATGATAAGAGGGAACTTTACAGTCATAAATGCCTATATTAAAAAAGAAGAAAGAGCTAAAATCAATGACCTAGATGCATACCTGGAGGAACTAGAAAAAGAAACTAATCCCAAAGCAATCAGAAAGAAGGAAATAACAAAGATGAGAGGAGAACTAAATGAACTTAAGAATAAAAAAAACACTACAGAAAATTATCAAAATCAAAAGCTGTGCTTTTCAGATTAATAAAATTAACAAACCTTTAGCTAGACTAACAAAGAAAGAAAGAGAGACGATGCAAATAAATAAAATAACAAATGAGAGAGAGGATATCACCATGGATCTCACAAAAGAGTATCCTAATAGGATACTTTGAAAAATTGTATACCAACAAGATAGATAACTGAGATGAAATGAATAAATTTCTAGAAACACACAAACAGCTTACATTGACAAAAGAAGAAATTGATGAACTCAGCAGACCAATGACAAGTAATGAGATTGAATTAGTCATCAAAAACCTCCCAACTCAGAAAAACCCAGGACCACATGGCTTCACAGATTAATTCTACCAATCATTCCAGAAACAACTAATACCAATCTTGCTTAAACTCTTCCATAAAATAGAAGTGGAGGGAATAAGGCTTAACTCATTTTATGATGCCCATATCACCCTAATATCAAAGCCACATAAAGACACCACAAGAAATTTACAGTCCAATTTCTAACTAACATGGATGCTAAAATCCTCAAAAAACTACTTGCTAATCATACTCAGTTACACATCAAATGAATTATACAACACGATCACGTGAATTCCATCCCAGGTATACAAGGATGGCTCAATGTAAAGAAAATCAATCAGTGTAATTATCACATTAACAGATGGACAGAAAAAAAATCACATACTTCTTACACCTAATAAAATATTGATTAGACTACATCAGGTTGATTCTCTGCCCCCCAAATGGGTCTGATACAAACCCAGTGACAGAGAGAGACAGACAGATGCAGAAACACAGGAAATTGAAGGAAGCCACCATATTTGATCCTGCCACATAAGAGAGGTTTGTCCATAGCTGAGGCCCTGAGAGGCTCAAAGAGTGGAGGCCCAGAGAGAGAGAGAGAGAGAGGGGAAGCCTGGTAAGAGACAAGCATTGTGCCATGTTTGCCTACAGCTGCAGAAAGGCAGAGAACTCTGCTGAGATCAGCAGCCAACTTGCTTTGCCATGTGGTAGCTCAATTTGGTGAGAAAGCACCTCTTTGATGCCCTGATATGGATTTCTCATGGACTGGGAACTGTGAGCTTTTACCCCAAGTAAATTCCTCTTATAAAAGCCAACCCATTTCTGGTACTTTGCTTTGGCTGCCCTTTGGCAAAGTAAAACACTGCACTAAAGCTTTATTATAATTCACATCATGCAATGCCAACTCTTTGGTTTAAGCCTCTCTTTCAACCTCAAATTATCATTATTGATATTTATCCATATTTTTATTGTATCAGTGGACTTTGTTTTTAAATTTTAGTAATATTTCATTATATAAAATATTTCATATTTGTTTAAATATTTCCTTTTGTTGGACAACTGCACCATTAACACCTATTATTTAGCATTATTAGAGCTGCTACATGCATTCTCCAACAAGTTTCTTTTCAATTATCCACTCGGTTCTCTTGGGTACAAATGAAGATTGAACCCACTGGTTCATAGCATATATCTTTGTCAAATGTTGTAGCACTTGTAAAAAATGATATAAATAAAATGCATGAAAAGTTTAGGTACACATTATCATTTCTGTCACCAGGTTTGTTAAATTGTAAATAATGAAGTTGTGTAGCAGAAGATGATTGTGGTTTTAGTTACCCTTCCCATTGAGGATATGCCAAGACACAGGACATACTGAACCCTTACAAAAGACTCAGTAAATTTAAAAGTATTAGTTTAAAAAGTATGTTCTCACCAAAATTGATTAAATTTTATTTCAACAATATAAATTTTGGAAAATAAACAGCACATACAATCTGTGAATGAAAAAGATATCACAAAGAAGTATTTAAAATAATTTTAAATTGAGGGACAGTGAAAATACAAAGCATAGAAAATAGTGTAGGGCATTGAGAGAAGTTTAACACTATAAGCCCTTTTATTAGAAAAAGAGAAAGGCCTAAAGGCAATGACCTACATTTTCAATTCCAAAAAGGAGGAAAAGTAGAGTAAAGTGACCCTCCAGTAAGTAGAAGGAAAAAATTAATAAAGAAAACATTAATATAAAGAATAGAGTAACAAAAGAAAATTGATTAGGGTAAAAAGGTTAAAAAGGTTTCATTGAAAAGACCAACTTGATTTAAACCTAGCTAAATATATCAGAAATGAAACATAGCAAACCAAATATTAATATCAGGAATGAAATAGGGATTTACTGATAGAGACTACATCTAGTGAAAATGAATGAAAGGAAAACAACAAAATTTATTGCTAATTTTAAATTTGAATGGAAATTAGATTTTAAGAAAATGTGTACTACCATGAGCTTGATAGCTTTCCAATACTTAAAGATTTTACTGGTAGAAATACTAGTGTTGTTAACAAAAGTGATTTACTTTGTACTTATTTGTTGCAATATGTCATATTTGGAAAATCAGCATCAATCTTTGAATCAATATTTTCCAGATGAGTAAAAACAACAACAGCAACAACAGCAAAGTCCCTAAATAGTTCAATTGATTTAAATTGAATAGATTATGAAATTTCATAACTATATATTCCAACTGTAAATTGCAAATATTCTATAAGAAATTAGTACTTGCTGAATATTTGGGTATAATATTAGAATTAAAGAAGACTATTAATGTTCACCAGAAAGTGCTAACCAAATATACCTTCCATATTCTACTAATATGTCTGTGTGAGGACATTTTATCTTCATATTCTTCAACCAAAAAGAGAGGTTGCAACAGGATAAATCAAGAAATAAATATGAAGATTCAGCTGTACCTTAATATGCCAAGATGATTATATTTTTCACAACTGAAAAACAATGTTTCTCTTCTCATGGATTCATTATTTTTAACAAATTAAATAACCATAAATATTTCAATTTCAATTTTTAAAAAGGTAGTTTTCAAAAGATATAATCCTATTAATTACAATATCTTTGATAATTTTTAGATTTTTAAGTATCACAGAAAATGAAAAACAGGAAAGTGATTTATGTATATTTTTTTTCATTTCTGATATATATTCAGGAATCTGAGATAATATGTTCTGTATGTATTGTATCTACTGCTATCCTCTTCTGAGATCTATGGTTCCAAGAAAATAAAAATACTATGGCATTAATAAATGCCTGTTAATTATTTTTCCTCATATTCATCTCAATCTGGCAAATCAGCCTAGCTCTCTATATATTTTGATTCATTCTGTCTTATCCTTGTTATATCAGGGGCAGTTTGCACCCTTCATCAACCTGAGTTTTGGTATTTGTCCAAAATACACATACAGAAAATGAGATCATGGGGTGATGATGATGGTAGATAAATATGTTCTGGGGTAGGTGAAACCATTGCCAAGCATTTCTGATACTTTCAAGTAAAAAATATCCTTTGCCGAGTCAAGGGGTATTTGCTTCTATAGATTTTACTTCTTTTCTCTATGCAACAAAATTTCTGTGCCTATTTTCCAGGATTGTGTTGACATACTGTACAGGTTCATAGTGATTTTGTATTTTTCAGCTGTTATTTCTTAGATTTTCCTCAGATCATTTTAGTGTCCCCAGTTATCTATCTGATTATCTCCAGATTGGTAGATATTACTAAAAATGTTCATGATGAATTGCTTACTCTCCTATAAACTGCTTCTGAGGGTTAGTATCAAGCATTCTGAAGGATGCCAAACATTATAGTTCATTTCCCATGTGCCAAGAAATTTTCTAATTTCTTGTGGTGAATAAGTGCATGACTTCTTTTTCCTTTTATTTCCTCTCCTTCCAAAACACATTCTGAAATGTAATACATTGTTCTATAATTCATTAGGTACTGGACATTTATTTTTTCTATTTATGTGGTTCTTGATTTTAAAGAGTATATTATATTTCTTCATAATTTTAGTTTAGAAGTTTAGAAATATATTTTATTAAGGCTGATATAATTATATGTATAAATTATGCTTTAAGCAAATTATATTTATAGGCAGGTATAAAATTGCAAACATATTGAAACACTAGGGAACTAAGAAACATTTTTACTTTTACTTTTTTTCTTTAACAAAAAATATCTTTATCTAGTTTACTGCTAAGAAACACTATTGCATTTCAATAATTTCCAGAGCATAGCCATAGAAACCTGACCAATCAATATTTGAAGAGAAAACTTGCCTCTGGAGGATAAATCACTATTTCTCTAGGATGTGTCAGAAGCATGACTGATATACGTACATCTTAAAGAATAACCATGTTTATAAACTACAGATCTAAAATTGTTCACATGATTTAGGATAATGCGACTTTCTCTGAGAAGTGATTACTTGCATTTTAAAGAAGATAGGGGTAATACATTAGATTTTCTGAAGACTGTGAAGGGTGCAAAAGAAAGATTCATGTTACAGAAGATAAATTTGTTACCTCATTTCTCAAGTATATGTGTGTGCATTAATTCATGTGATTCTTTAATAAAAGCTAATTTTAAACATTACTGATATAGCTGGATGTCTCCATATCATAGCTTACTTAATCTTCCCCATAATCTAAATATATACCACTAATAAAGACTGAATTTTTTTATTCTTGCATTTATTATAGGCAATTAGTTTTAAAAATGGACAAGAGGAGATATGTATGAAAAGATCTAAAACATAATATACAAAATTGCTTAGAAATGAATTAGCATAAGTACTATGAATGAAACATTATGAGCTAGATCATAAAGGAAAATTGAGAAAATTACAATCATAAGTTTCAAATAGCTTTCATGAAAACTAATCCTCATAAGGAAAAGTAGTCATTAAAATAGCAAAAGATATGGAATATCCAGTGTAGTTTTTACTAGGAATAATTTCTAAGGGTTTGCAGCATATTAAGAACCACCTATGGTCTATCCATATTTTAATACATTATTAGAATTGGAATCTTACTAATTATGTTTTCCATAGTTTAAATTTTGAAAGAAATAGCTTCTAAATATCACTGGGGTAATAAGAGGCAGATGTAAATCCTGAATCTCACTTTTGACTAACCCCATTTATTTAATAATCATTATACTGTGTGAATGGTAAGATGTAATGTACCTTTAGAATATGGATAGTTGAGAATTTGTACATGTGGAGGAGAAAACTGCAATACGAAGAGATGGAAAATATGAGATTTCTAAGGATCAATATCAATGCATAGTTTGGATAAAACAAATTTAAAAATTATTAGGAAGTTTGGTTTGGTACAATAGCTTTCACTTAGGTCCATACTTTATTACTGGCTATTGGTATTATATTTAATTAAACAGTCTGCTTAAAGTATTTTCTCTGTAAAAACAAGGATATAAGAAAAGGATGCATATTTGATAAGATTATTCTAGAAAACCATTTGCATGAAATATTGTACAATGACACTAGAAATTCATTGGAATATAATGCAATGAAATCAACATCTCATTATTAATTTTTTCACAGAAAATATTAACATTTTATAATATTTTAAGACAAACTATATATAAATACATTATGATTTATGTATTGAAATTTAAAACTCTAATATTTTATAGTTATAACTCCTCTAATTCATAGTTGCCAAAATATGAAAATTAAAGGGTACTGAAATAAGACCCCCTCAAAGTGAAATTATTTTAGAATTGAAATGATAAGTAAGAACAAAAGATTTCCTTATAACTTGGAATATTTCAAGACAAGCTCAAGTAAGATAATTGTAATTAGAATAGTTATTTTGAATGAAAAGAATTTAGCAAAATCTGAAAGATCATAGTTAAGATATCTAGAAAGAATGTTAGCTCTTTAAATATTCTAATACATGCAGAGCAGAGAGTAGGATGATGTCTGGGGGAGAGAATCAGGTGAGATGCTTTCCTTAACTGATATGCGCAATGGAGAAGGTGAAGTAGAGTGACAGAAAGGGAATTTTGGTTAAAGAATGCGAAGGAAATGGGTACTATTTGATTCTGAATCAATTGACACATTTTACAGACAGTGGGACAAAAGTGGAAAGAAAGGGCCCACATTAATATATTATAAAACAGCTGAAATGGAGGGCTAGGAAAGCATAATCTGTCTGGTTTCAGTTGGATTAACCTCTTTCTGAGAAGATCTTTAGAATCATTTATGAACTTTGAACAGAAACAAGTCCTAAGTCTGCTGGCCAACAAGGGAAGACATTAGAAGTCATTCTGATTCCATGCAATAATTAGATTGTCCAAACAAATATGCTGATAATGAGGACCACTTACAGAGCACACCTGTGACAGCTATTTGATACTGAAGAAAATAAGAACAGTTACTGGGTGTGTCCAAGCAGAGTTTGAAAAAATATTTAGAGAAATAGTGTAAGTATGGTTCAATAACTGAAAGATTAGTGTGTCTATATTTCATTTAAAATTCATTCATGTGCTTAGAGTCTCTGGTCCTATGATTATTGAAATTAATATATATCATCAGAGTTAGGAAAGAAAATGAAAAGAGAAATATGTACATTCGTTAATATCAGAATATTCATTTTTGTGCATTTCTTCCATAGAAATTCTTCTTTGAAGCCATATATTGATACCAACAGCCACAGTTTACTTTTTACTGATGTGCATTGTCTCACACTGGTTGTTAGCAGCACCTTATCATTTTACTTCCTTTGACTGTAGGATATCATAAGACCTAGAAAACCTCACCATCTTCATGGAAATCCTCTACATGGATATCTCAAGTTCTTGGTGAATCCAAGTTTCTAAAGGTCTACAGTTATTAGTGCTTTTTCTGGGGGCACTGACTGGAAATCTTCCGTTTTTGTCATTGTAACTGATCCACAGCTACACTCTCCAATGTCCTTCTAATATGCAATTTATCCCTCATAGTTCTTTGAATTTCAGTTACAGTTCCCAAACCATATATGATTGTATTGAGTTAATAGGTTCTGCCTTTATGTTTATATCACATATTAATATATTTTCAGTGGTACTTTGGATGTGTTAGGTTAAAACCTAACAAAGTTTTAACCAGCCATAATAACTCTCAGCTGGCAATTTTCATTTTGTTTGCTGTTTTTGTTCTGATTGCAAATAATGCATCTCTTAAAAATCTCTTCACAGCCATATTCTACTTCATGGTGTCCCCTTTCATAAACCCCATCATCTATAATCTGTAGTATAAGGAAATTGGCACTGCTCTAGGCAGAACATTCAATACATGTTTTGAGATCCATTACAAGGATTTTGGATTAAAAAATTCTTAAAATAAAAATCTGAGAGAAGTTTCATTTATACTTGACATGTGTTTTTAAGTTTGAATTTCTTCTTGTAAATGTCTACTGTTTTGTTGTTTGTTTATTTTGCATTATGTACACATGTGGTAGTAATATCTCTGTTCTTTAGAACTTTATATTTAATACTATATGTGAATAATTCATCTAACCTTCTTAAAAATAATTCCCACATTGTTAAAATGTTTGGGGAAATGATTGGGATTATTTTGAGCAAAAAACAAGAATGACATCATATGGAGAAGACTACATCTTCTGTATCAATATTTTTTGGATCAATGCTTAGTTATACCTTTGAGAGGATTTCAAGGTACTGCATATTGACAAACATGAAGATACTATTGAGTGTGTGGTCTTAGAGAAATATGTTATTTAAATTTCTTTTGTTGAATTCACTTTCATACAGTATCTTGACTGAGTAATAAAGCAAATAGAACTGAGACACAACTGCAAAATGAGGAAAATATTAGGTTATAGCACTGAAATCTGACTTTAAATTTATGTTATTTCCTGATGAATTTTTACTAAGTTTTTAAAAATTTTTAATCACCAACGTTATTTCTACTAAGCAGTAGGAAAACATATATTCCTGCATATTTTCAATTTTAATTTTATATTATGAAAATATTCTTCAAATCACTTCAAACATGCTCAGTGATTTTAATGCTTGAAAATATGCACATCTTATATCATTTCTCTTAGCTTTTTTAAATATTAGATTTATTTTTCTCATGGAAAAATACAGATTCACAATCATCTTTTATCTCTGAGTGTTTTAACTAGAAGCTATAAAATATAACTCTGTTAATTAATTTTCTCACTAAATTTGGAGTTATTTAAAATGTTTCTCTTATTATTCAAAATTTTGATTTCTAATCCTGAGATGTCTCTTCAAAATCATAATAATTTTTGAAAGTTACTTATATTGTCTGTACCCTGGAGCTGTTTGTGTGGTGAGACTTTTTAAAATAATGCTGTGTGTGTAGCTGGCAATTATTTCATTACTTGTGGGTGGCTTCTCAACATCACTTTAAGGAACTATTCTGCTCAGTCTTTAAGCCACAAAAGCTGTGCATGTTTTCCCCTGAAAAATTTTGTTTCTATTTCAATAAAGAGTCACTCTCAGATATTTTAACCCTCACATGGCTGCCTGCTAGGTGTTTTTTGTGTTAAAACAGGCTGAGGCAAAGATAGTTGATATTTCTCTAAGCAAAATCTTAATCCATGTATGAGGTATCAATTTGATATGTTCTTTCCCTCTCCCATAGGCTATATGTTTCTGAATTGTATGATGTCAAAATTCCTTCCTTCTGCTTCCATAAATCTTATCACCTAAGTCTTCCTCCCCCATTCATTATCTTCTGTTTTTCATTAGTTGTCTTCTAAATGATATGAAGATCAATTCAAGTGAACCTTCCCATTGTCTTCATTACTGATGGTCATAACTTTTTAAAAATTTCTTTATTGCTATTTGGATGGCTTCTTAATCAGATAAAATTAAGAGATAAGTGCACTTATCTTGGAATAAAACTGTACTGAACATTTTAAGGGAAGATATAAAATGAAGATGCTTTCATTTCTTATGAAATACAATGATTTTTAAATTTGAAATACACATCTTTAAAAATGGCTGCAATGTGGCTAGAGCTCATTTATTTGCTCCTCAGAGCAACTCTGATGCTAATGCTGAGAACTCCAGAGCATTGTATATTTGTCCTGAAATCTTTATTTTCAAATTCTTGCCCACATTAACACTTTACGTTCATGGCTGCCAGCTTACTAGATCTCTGTGCCACAGAATAGAAACATCACTGCAACAGCCCAGCTAGAAACTAGGAAAAGTAGAAATTCAATTTGTTATGGCAGAAAGCACAAAATCCTCTGGTGAATTAATGGATTTGTAAAATTCTGTCACAAGGTCATCTCTGGTCCCATAGTCACATTTTGTTCTAAAAAGCACAGGACCAATGAACAATTATATTACAAAGGAGAGAAAATTGTAATAGAATTCTTAGAAATATGAAATGATGGAGTGAGACATTTTTAAAAGGATGAAATAGAACATTTAGCAATAACAATATTTCCATTTTCTTATAGGTACCTACATTTGATTGTAAACTTCTTCATTAACTTATGACCCATTGTCTCAGTTGCCAACAATAGCAAAACACCTCTTGCTCATAATACATGCTCATAATACATGCTCATAATATATGTTGACCTTACAAATATTTACTTTTTATAGAGCATGCTTGTGTAAATTTGTATTATTCTTAATATTTAGTGCTCTAAAGTCCCTGGCCAGCAGCTGAGGCACAAGCATATCACCTGCTTTTTCAGAATCCCAGTACCAACTGCCTTTAATAGTGGCATGTTTTTCTTTCTAAAAACTATTTAGTGATATTTTTACGGACTGTTTTTCTCTGTGCCTGTTAAAAGCTGTGCTTTTCAATCTAAAAGCTTAATTTTATAAAATTGATTTTTCTAGACTAAATTGTATATGCTTTCCGTAATGAGGAAGTCTGAGAGTGTTGGATGCTACTTGTTTGTTGCCTTATGTTCTTCCATAGTTCTAAGCTTTTCTAAAAATTGTTCTAACATATAACATACAATGTTGCAATTTATCTACTTACACCTTAGCAAGGGATTGGTAATATTTTGGGGGAGATACAGGGACTTAAGGACAAACTTAATACCAGCTAATTGTAATAAAATCCTATATGAATTTGAATTAAACTTGATTATTTAGCTTTTATATTGGAATTTTCCTTAACTTTTTAAATGAATAATCTTTTCTAACTCATTGTTCCCTTCTTTTTACGTGTCTGTGTTTCAGAAAATAGTTAACTTAATTCCTCTGCTTCCACTCCAGTTGTGACAAAATAGATTTGTGAGGTATGATTTAAATCTTAAAGAAATAAAACTAATGGTGTCCGCTGCCACTATGCTACCGCCGAGCTGCTCTGCAGCCAGGTCTGGGCCCCCTCTTGCACCTGGTGCCCGCCCGTGCGGAGGCCGCCGGCGCCCTGGGCCCCGCCGCCGCCCGTGACAGACATCATTCACTTTGGCCTCGCCCACGCAGGTGATCTTCAACTGTGCCATCTTCTGGCAGGTGGACCTGCCCACGCAGAAGGGGTCTTGGGCACCCTGGCGGCCCACGTGCCCACACTGCAGGTCCTGCGGCTAGGGCTGCTTGTTGTCCTTGCTGAGGACGTCACCACCTCCCAGGGCCTCATCTGTAGGGGCTACCTCGCTGTGAATCCCGACTCTCCAGTGCAGCTACTGGCTCAAGAGGTTGTGACGCTGGACATGTGGGACCTGGGGGTGGCAAAGGAAAACCTGGAAAACGCTCAGTGGGAGTTGCCAGGGCAGCCGATGAGGCTGTGCAGGTGTAGATACAAACTCGCATCCAGGCCAAAGAGGCCCTGGTGAAAGACATCGAGTAGCCCGGCTGGACGCCAAGACCTCCGTCCTCAGAGCCCCCTCCAAGGAAGTGCCCGGCCTGCTCCGCCCCCCATTAAAGAGCAGCAAGCCCGCAAACAAACAAACCAAAAAACCCTAATAGAACCTTAAAAAATATAAGAGATTAGTCCTCCAGTACTCCACTGATATAAATATAGGACATCTAGCTGACTTAGGCAATATAAATGGGAAAGGTATGGCTTCAAGAAATGGATGATTCTTTGTCGTAATCTGTATCTATTTGAAACGTGGGCAGATGCTACTCCATTAATATAAGTGAAATTTCTTTTTTCCATTATGTTTGTACAGTTGTCCAAGCACCATTTATTGAAAAATACATATTATTGTTACTGTACTATTTTACAGAATCTGTCTCTTATATGAGGGTTCCTGTATAAGGGATTTGTAGTTGTGTCTTTTATTCTGTTGTTTTGTTGTCTATGTTTATTTCTGCAACCAAACCATATAAATTCAAATGAATTTAACATAAATTATATTTTGGAAAATTATACTTAAATTGAAAACATTTTATTTTCTATATGACCCAAAATGCTTCATGGAAACCGTGTTGAAATTGTTGACTTTAAAATATGTATTTATTAAATTAGATATATACTATTTCTATTAAAAAATCAAATAAAGCTTTAGGGTAATATTTCTATGCAGAGTGCAATATTACTATTATGTTATTGGATAGAATTATGATTTCATGATAAATACATACCATATGATATGTTTTTATTAGAAACTGGGATTAATTCAAGAGGAATTAGAGTAATAAGCTTTTTTTTTTCATTGACTGAAGGAAAGGTGCAATATTTTGGTAACAAGTTGGGGTTGATGGTGCAATGATGTGATTGGGTTCAATGGTGTTGGACTATGAGGGTGAGCAGGGTGGAGGGTAGGACTATCCATGGAACTGGGGGTAGGACTGGAGAAAGGAGCAGGTGGACTCTGGGATTTGTAGGTCTCTGGTTAAAGCTACAATGGTGAGAATGTTCTTCTGAAAAATATGGTAAGGGAGGGCACCTGGTGCAGGGAGTTGGGAGTGGGGGAATATGTGGGTTAGGGCACACTTGAGGCATGCTTCTGTGGAATATGAAAGTGTTCATCATGTCATAGTATGTTATCTCAGTGGGTGGAGACCTACACAATAAACAAGAAAATATTAAACTCTCATCCTAGGGATTCCAGCTATGCTTTCAGAAAGAAAAGAATCTCTCAAGAACATAGGCAATGCCTAATAACAGAAAAAAGAACAATAAGTCAAGCCCTCAATATTATTGCATGTAGCTATGAACCTTATTCTTCAAAAACTGAAACTTAGTGGTTACCATAGGTTCTGAGGAAAGGGGAAGGGGAGAATAGAATAGATGGAACATATAACAATTGTAGGGTATTAGAATTGTTCTGCATGATCTTGCAATGACAGATATAGACTATTTAAAATTTTGTCAAACTTATTAAACTGTACAGTGAAAAATGTGAACCTTAATGTAAACCATTGATAATGGTTAGTAGCAATGCTTCAATATTTGTATATCTATTGCAACAAATGTACTATACACATGTACAATGATAATAGGGGAGATTGGAATGGAGGAGTGTTTTGGGTATATGGGAATCCCCTATATTTTCTATATGATTTTTCTGTAACCTAAAGCTTCTTTGAAGATACAGTGAAAAAAATGATACTGGGGGAAACTACAAAAGAATTGTCACTATATATAAAAGGTAAAAGATCTTGTGATGATGAAAGTTATATTCAAAAATTTTATTTTACTTTTTAAAAATGTTTTATTTTAACTTTTATTTTTGCTTATGTATTTTATTTTTATTTATTATTATTTTCATTTTATTTACTTATGTTTATTTTTTGGTTTTGTTTTGGGGGGCTTTGGATTGCAGAAGAGACACAACTGTGGCAGAGGAGGATCACTGGTGTAGGTGTGGTGATAGGGGATTTGTGGGGAGGGGTGCACTTGGACATAACCTCTATATTTTCAAGTGCTCATGTGGTAGTCTCTTGTTGGGTGGAGACTCACACAATAACCAAAATAATATTGAATTCTCATCCTGGGAAGTCCTGCTACATTCTCTAATATAACAGCAAGAATCCCCAGAGTGCAAGGGCAGTGCCTAGCAAAGGAGGACAAAGCATTACTCCAGGACCTTGATGTTGATGGTTGTACTTATGAACCTTTTCTTGTGAAAATTGAAACTTAGCCTAGTATTACATATTGCCTAATATTTACTGCCGGAAAGAATTCTTCTTGATCAAATGTGATCTCTTTCTAAGCCAAACTTAGAATATAAACACCTTAACTTCTCCCCATCATTGGATATGACTCCTAAGATAAGCCTCCCTGACACTAAGGGATTATTACCAAGTGCCAACTAGTGTTTCATTTGGAAAAAGGCCTTGACCAAAAGGAGGAAATAGTAAATACTATTCATTTTTTATGGCTAAGAAATTTCAAAGTGTGTCTGGAGGTCATTCCAGAAGTTACTCTTCTGCATTTCTCAGCAGGATCTCAATGACTGCCACAATAAACAGCACCTCAAACAGCAGATCTCCTGGCATCTCTGGAGACATCTGGACATGATAGGGAGAGCAGACAATCTCAGAAATTTGGAACCCTGTCAGTGGGCCTTACTGTGGAATATACGCTTCCCAATGTAACAGAGTTAGACTCAATTATAATTTCCCTACAATTGACTCTTCTGCTTCTTTTATTTGAACCTGTAATGAGCACTATACTAATTAAATATATGTTCCAGAGACTTTAATATCCTGTGTGTTCATATGCTGGTTGAGCCCTGAATCTCAGCAGAGTTGCAACACCTACTCTCCATTTCATTGTACTTGCCCAGGACAACTATTAATAACAAAAGGATGATGATGGACAATTCCCATCCCCCAAAACAGAGTTATCTATAATTGCAAGCAAGACAGTTCCATCCATCTGCCCCATGGGATCTCAGTCCCCTCTCAGTCAGAAACAAAGTGGGCATCACCATCCCTAAATCCTTAAGAATGAGGAATGAACAACAGAAGGGGGAATGAAACTATGGACTAAAATAGAATTATTGTTATTCTAGCAATGGAAGAACTTGTATCATTGATATAAAGGCAGCAGCAACCAGAGGTTCTGAGAGGAGGGAGAGGGAAGAATAGGTATTACATGGGACATTGTGGGTTCATTGGAATTGTCCTGCATGACATTTTAATGATGGATTCAGGCCATTTTACATCTTGCCAAAACCTATAAAATTGTGCAGTGCAAAGCGTAAAACATAATGTAAGTAGACCTTACTTAGTAGCAATACTTCGGTATATTTTCATCAATAGTAACAAATGTACAACACTAATGAAAGATGTTATTGGGGAAAATTGTGGGATGGGTAAGGGGTGGGTTATATGGGAATCCTCTATATTTTTTATGTAATATTTGTGTGATCTAAAGCTTCTTTAAAAATAAAGAAAAAAACAATTAAAAAAGATATTTGAAGATCTGTGTATGGTAGATAGTCTAACTATAATAACTGAAAATATAACGATATATATTACCTTGAAATTGTGCTAGTGTAAGCACTATGAATAAAATATTGCTTGAGACAGATAGAGGATCGTTAGGACATTTACAGGTAAAAAAGTGTTATAATTGTATATTATTGAAATATCCATTTAAGCAAAATAATCCTCATATAGTAAAAGAAAAATTGAGATACCCAGTGAAGTTTTTACTATGAAAAAATTTCTGATATTTAATTGCTGGATAGTAGTAACCACCTATGCTCTATGTAAATCTTTAATATGCAATTGTATTTCATCTCTTTAAAACTTGATAAAAATAAGAACCACAATTATTATACTATTTTCCACATTTTAAAATTGTTTAGCAAACAATTTCTATATGTCCCTGGAGCAATTTGGACCAGATAAAATAACCCTGAACTCTCTCTTACATTCAAGGTTATTCATTTAATCATCATGATACTCTATGAAGGAGCAGTTGTATGGTAAATTTAGCAGTGGGAAACAAGTATTTCTACAAACTCAGGGGAAAAAATGCAATCTGAAATTATGGAGACTAGGAAGGAGACTTCTAATGTTTAATAACAATGTTTTTGATAAAGAAAATAAAAACTGCTGTAAGTCTGTTTTGGTCCATCAACATAACCCATAGGTCAATAGTATCAATTTAATCACTAAATACTGTTTTTTGTTTGTTTCTTTAACTTTCCAGTATTTTTTATTAGTGAACTTGTAGTTATATAGAAAAATCATATGGAAAATATGGAGGTACTTTTCCCTTATCCCCCTCAAATATTAGCAATTTGCATTAGTGTAGAAAATTTGTACATTGTAGAAAGATTATTACTGTACCATTAAATATAGTCCATAGTTAATACTAGGATGTTCTTTGTGATGTAAAATGATGAAAGTTGGTTTTTATAATATTTTTCTTGGAACATATATACAACCTAAAATTTACCCTTTTAGCCACAAATGGGTAATTCATTAGTATTAATTACATTCACAATGTTGTATTACTATTGCCACTGTCCATTACCCAAATTTTCCATCACTCCAAACAGAAATTCTGTACCCACTAATCATTAATTCCCTATTCCCTAGCCTCAATTCTTCCTAGGTAATCTGTATTGGAGTTTCTATCTCTATGTATTTGCTTATTCTAATTATTTCAAA
Organism: Tolypeutes matacus; assembly: GCA_026826555.1. NCBI lineage: Eukaryota > Metazoa > Chordata > Mammalia > Cingulata > Chlamyphoridae > Tolypeutes > Tolypeutes matacus. The sequence continues at coordinate 1,900,372 of JAKSZT010029954.1, read as the reverse complement.
TCACGTATATCATACACTATTTGTCCTTTGTGTCTGGTTTAGTCCACTAAACATGATGTCTTCAAGGTTCATCCATGCTGTCACAGGTATCAGAACACCATTTCTATTAATTACTAAATAATATTCCATTTTATATAAATGCCTCATTTTATGTACCCATTCTTCGAATGATGGACACTTGTGTTGCTTCCTTCTTTTGGCAATTATGAATAATGCTTCTATGAAAATTGGTGTGAAAATTTATGTTCAAGTCCCTGCTTTCATTTCTCTTGGGTATATATGTTATAAGAGGAATTACCAATAATTCTATATATTATTTAACCCTCTGTGAACCTAGCAAATTATTTTCAACAGCTGCTATAACATTTTACATTCCCATAAAAATGATGAGTGTTCCTAGTTTTCCACATCCAGTCCAATACTTATTTTTTTTAAAGGTAACCATTCCAGTGGGTGTTAAATAGTATCCCATTTGCCATCTTTTGCCATTTTTTATAATTTGTGTTATTTAATTTTTTTATTGTTGATTTGCAGATTTCTTTATATATCCCAGATATTAAACCATTAATTTTTAGGTATTTTCCAAATATTTTATCTCATTCTATAGATTGTATTTTTACTTTCATGAAGTTCATTGAGGAAAAAGTATTTAATTTTGATGAAGTCCCATTTATGTATTATTTTCTTTTGATTTTCCTGCTGTTGTTGTGAAGTCTAAGGAACCATTATCTAAAATTGGGATCTGAAAATGATTCCCTGTTTTTTCTTCTAAGTGTTTCATATTCCTTGGGCTTATATTTTTAAGATTTTGTTTAATTTTGAGTTAATTTTTGTATATGGTATGAGGTATGGTTCCTCCTTGATCTTTTTACATATGGATATAAAGTTTTTGTTTCACTATTTGTTGAAGCAACATTACTTTCCCAATTGAGTGGGCTTGGTATCCTGGCCAAAAATCAATTGGCCATAGATATGAGCATTTATTTTTGAACTCTATTCAATTCCAGTAGTTTATATGTCCGTAGTTGTGTCATACTCATGTTTTTAAAAATATTTTATTGAAGTATATCATTCATTCATGAACATACAGAAACAATAAGTTATAGTAAAAGTTGTTAACTTACAAAATAAACATGCATAACATCATATAGGGTCCCGTACATCACCCTACCACCAACACCTTGCATTGTTGTGAAACATTTGTTACAAACTATGAAAGAACATCGTCAAAATATTACTAACTATAGTCCATATCTTACATTTGGTATATTTTTCCCCCAACTCACCCTATTATTTTTAATATATTTTTATTACAGAGGGTGTGAACTTACAAAACAATCATGCACATGTGTAGAATTCCCATACAACACCCCTTCACCTACACACCACACTGTGGTGGAATATTTATTACAGATTATAAGATAATATCATCAGATTATTACCACCAACCATGGCCATGCTGTTTTGATCACTGTAGTATTTTATGACAAATTTTAAAATAAGGAACTGTGAGTCTTCAAAATTTGTTCTTTATCAAGATGTCTTTTGGCTATTTGGAAGCACTTATGCTTCCATATCAATTTCATTAGTGGATATTCCTTTTCTGTAAATTGGAATTTTGATTGAGATTCCACTGAATCTATGAATCAATTTGGTTATAATTTTTTTCTTTAAAAAATGTGTCTTTGAATCCATGAACATGGATTATACATTCGGGTCTTCTTTCATTTCATTTAACAATGTTTTTAACTTTTCTGTGCATTAGTCCTTTGCCTCCAAGGTTCAATTATGTCCTAGATATTTGATTCATTTTGACATAAATGTAAATAGATTTTTCATTAATTTCCCCTTCCAATTGTTCATTATTATTTTATAGAAACACCATGATTTTTTCCTCTTGATTTTAAACTCACTAATCTGCTGAATTCATTTAGTAGCCCTGGTAGCTTAGTTGTGGTTTTATCATGTTGTTATGTATATAGGATCCTGTCATCTGCAAATGGGGAAAGTTTTACTTCTTTTAAAAATTTTGATTCCTTTTATTTCTTTTATTTGCTTAATTGCTCTGACTAGAACTTTCAGTACAATGTTCAATAAGATGGTGAGAGTAGGCATTCTGGCCTTGTTCCTAATCTTAGTGGGAAAGCTATTTAATACTATTGACTATGATATTAGATGTAGGATTTTCCATATATTCCCTATATCATATTGAGGAAGTTTCCCTCTACTGCTAGTTTTCCAAGTATTTTTTTCTCAAAGGGATACTGGATATGTTGAAAACTTTTTTGGCATCACTTGAAAGCATTATGTGTTTTTTCTCCTTTCTTCTATTAATGTAGTCTATTACATTGAATGTTTTATTATGCTGAACCACACATGTATATCTTGGAAAAATCCCACTTGATCATGATGTATAATTATTTTATACAGCTGTTGGATTCATTTTGCTAGTGTTTTGTTGAAGATACTTACATCTGTATTCAAAGGAGTATATGTTTGTAATTATCTTTGTTTGTAGTTTCTTGATCAAGCTATGATATTAGGGTGACCTCATTGAATGAATTAGTAAGAGTTCCTGTCTCAATTTTTTGGAAAACTTTAAAAAGGATTGATGTTAATTCTTCTTGGAACATTTGTTAAAATTCTCATCTTATGTCATGTGGTCCTGGACATTTTTTTGTTGGGTGGATTTTGATGACTGATTCAAAGTCTTACTTAGTATTGAACTGTTGAATCTTCTATTTCTTCTTGAGTCAATGTAGGTAGTTTGTATATTTCTAGGATTGTGTACATTTCATTTAGGTTATCTAACTTGGCTTACAGTTGCATATATTATCTTCTTATATGATCTTTTTTTAATTACTGTGGGGTCAGTAATAATGTCCTTCCTTTCGTTTCTGATTTCATTTTTTGTGTCTTCTCCTTTTTTGGCAACTCTGACTTAAACTTCTCAATTTTATTGATATTTAAAAGAAACAACTTTTGTTTTTCTTTTTAATTCTCTATTTCATTTATCTCTACTCTTCTGTTTATTATTTCCCCTTCTGCTTGCTTTTGGTTTGTTTTGCTATTCCTTATCTATATCCTCCAGTTGTGAGGTTAGGTCTCTTATTTGAGCTGTTCTTTTTGGATATAAGTACTTAAGTCTATAAGTTTCCTTCTCAGCATGAACCTCCTATATCCCATGAGATTTGTTATGTTTTGTTTGTCTTCATTCACCACAAGAAATTTCCTAACTTCCTTTGTGTTATCTTCTTTGACAGTTTGGTCATTTAAGAATGTGTTAATTTTCATATATTTTTTAATTTTCCAGTTCTCCCTTTCTTTTTGATGTCTAGCTTCATTCTATTGTTTTTGGAGAAATACATGCTATAATTTCAGTATTTTTAAATTTATTGACAATTGCTTTGTAGCCTAATATGCATTAACCTGGTGAAATGTCAACATTTATTTCATATATTTTGGAGATCTACTATATGTTTGAATTGACCTCAATATCAGTAATTAGTGACCTTCTTTGTCCCTCAAAACCATTTTTGACTTAATGTCTATTTTACCAGATATTAGTATAGCTAGCACAGTTCTCTTTTTGCCACTATTATAGTCATATTTTTCCCTTCTTTTCAATAACAGACTATTTATATCTGAATTTTAGGTGAAACTCTTGTAAACAGCATATAAATGTGTCATGCTTTTTTGTTCATATGGCTTTAATAATGATTAATGTAATGAATGCACAACTATGTGATTATACCAAATACCATTGATTGTACACTTTGGATATATTGTATGTTTTATTAATATGGATCAATAAAATTGATTTGTTTAAAAAAGTGATTGTGGTTTAAAGGTGTAGTCTAGGGATGTAAATGTCAAATGAAACTAAACTAGAGGATAATCTACTGACTGTATAATATAGTGATTTGGGTGGTGAATGAAGATTGTGGTTAATCATATAAAAATAAGAATGTTCTTTTATTACAAGGTGTTAATGGTGATAAATGGGAACATTACAAATAATCTAACTTATGGATGATAGTTAACAGTAATAGTGTAATATTTTGCAGCAATGCCAAAGAGCATTTGATATCAATTCTAAGTGTCAGCAATAAGGTGGTATGAGGAGTTATGGGATTTTACTTTTGGATAATTGAATCATTCTAAAGTTGACTGAGATGATGAAAGCACATCTCTGTGATGAAAATGAGAGCCACTGAGTGTACACTTTGAATGGATTTGCAAAACATGGGATTGTTTAACACAGTGAATCCTGTGGAACTGTGATTAACAGAACAAATATGACAATGTTCTCTCATGAAGCATAACAAATATATAATACTAATAAAGGGTTTTAATAATAGGGTTGGATGGGGAAATACCCCAAATGTAAGATATGGACTATAGTTATTAGCGATATTTTGATGATGCTCTTTCATAATTTGTGAAAAATATTTCTCAACAATGAAAGACATTGATGGTAGGGTGATTTATGGGAGATCTGTATGATATTATGCTATTTTGTTTTGTAAGTTATACAGCTTTTACTATACACTTATTGTTTATGTATGTTCTTATATGAATGATAGTCCTAAAATCATTTTTAAATGAAAAAAAATTCATTAAAGCTAAAAATTTTCATCACATTAAACATGAAGGGAATGTTTTTAATCTCATAGGATGCATCTCCCAAAACAAAAACAAACAGAAAACAAGCATATAATTTCTTAAGACTGAGTATACTACTACAGGATCAATGTTCAAAGATATAATCATTATATACTTGAGGAAAAATGAATGACTACATGAAGACACTAAAGAGCAACTATCAGGTAAAGAGATTATTGAGGGAGTCAATGCTTGGAGGAATGGGATGTCAATGAGTTTCCCAATTTTACATCTTGCAGCAAGATAGGAATATTGAACCTACGCCATATGGAGAAATTACACTTCACAATATTGCTTACAATATAAGGCTTAAAATATATATAAGACCTGCCTGTTGATAAGATTATTTGAAATATATGCAAACATATATATTGATAATAAATTTGAAGCCATACAGATATATAGGGTAGATATGAAAGAAAACTGATGTAGCTATATAGCTGTGTGCTAATCACACAGTATACACTGGAAGGCATTGATGTATGACTCAGTACTAGGGTATTTTGCATCATGATAGACAAAACAATGCTAAATTTATATACACCTACGACCATAGCTTACAGATATATAATCCCTAATGTTATATATCACAAAGGAGAAATTAAAATATCCAAAATTATACCTAGATATGTAAAAACAATTCAGCTAGTATAATAATCACAAGACAACCATAGGTAAAGGTATAAAAGTTTTGAACAGTACAGTTCAAAACTAATGGTGTAGAATGTGCATTCAAGTGTATGTTGAGTAGTTTGAAATTATAAAGTGTACATTGAGCACACTTAAATAAAACTGAAAATCAATGACAGAAAGGTACCATAGCAACTATAAGAAGCATGTGGGGCTTTCTACCTTCCTAACGTGATAAAAATACCTACTCATACCATGACTGTGAAGACTGTCCAACAGTTATTGTATCATTTCCTAATAGGCACTCTGTGCCATGTATTAGTCTAAATGGTTACATGTCCCATTTAGTCCTACTCTGAAGTGGCACATGAGGGTGGATACCATTGTTAATGTGCTAAGAGGTGGAGAAAACAAATCATCAGAGAAAAAGCAACGCTATGATGATCATCCAGCTGGGCTCTGGCACGAGGTTCTTATACACTTTGGGAAATTTCAGAGGGACTATTTTGTCATTTATCCGTTAGCATACCATGAGTTTGGCCTAACTATTGAACATCGTCCCATTCCTGAGAGGAAAACCCTGAGGCTGAGCAGGAAATCTCAATGTCCCAGGAATGGGCTGAGGCCAGCCTCTGGGTCTCCTACTCTGCTCCCTTATCTCAAGATCCACAGACATTTCACCTTAAGATCCCTCAGAATATTAGGGGAACTGTGATTTTCTTTCTAAGAGATTATCCATTTAATCATCACCAATTCTTTCCATAAGTTCAAAGACACAAATATATTTCAATATAGAAAAGTTCTGTTCATAGACAGATTTTATTTGGGTCCTGTTCCCTAACCATCTAGAACCAATTATCTCATTGAAATTAGTTGTGGGTACTGGCTACTATTGGTGTCAAAGCCTATGTTCCCAGGAGTTTTCTTTGATGTTACTGGAGACAACCACTTAGAAATAAACACATGAAATCTCTTGTTATGAGGGAAAGACTCCATTCAGTTTCTTATTCATCTCTACTGAATATGCCTCATCTTTGCCTACAGATGAAACATCAGTGGACCCTTACCAGAAATCCTGACTTATCTATCCAATGTAAGGAAAAACAATATTAATTTCTGGGTGGGTTGTTAACTCTTTTTTCTTTCTTCTTTTCTTTTCCTCCAAGAATGACCCCATTTCTTTTTCCACTGCTGGACTTATTTTTTGAGAGAAATTTTCAATGGGACTATTATTAAAAATATAAATATGGAAGTTACTCAAATAATGTGGCAAACAACTTTTTTATTCAATGCAGTAAAAAACTTCAGTTCAAACAGTTTTAACACCATTGATTGCCTTTACAAATTGATGGGAACACCTGTGCAAGGATCTAGTTCTCCCAGGAGAACTTTGCTGATTATCCTCCTGTAACCTGTACACTGTTTAACAATAGTATCAGTTTTACAATCTCTATCTGTACAGAACACTTTATGTTAGGTAATACTTCTTTTAACAGAAAATCATATAAACAAATGCCATGAGCTCACATTTCCTTAGTTCATTGTTTGCTTTAAAAATAATAATTATATTAATTTAAGATTGAAGAAATGTAAGTGCTGAAGGAATCACATGCTTAATCACTTTTTAATGTTTAGTACTCATTGATTTACTTTGCTTCAGTAACTACCATTATGACAATCCCTACTTTAATTTTTTTCACAAATATTAAATTCATGAAATAGACCTTTTCACAAATTTTTTATGGAAGGAAACTGAATGTGAAAGAAATTTGTGAAGTTCTCAATAGATACATAGCAAAAAAAAAAAAGTCAGAGTCAGGATGTAAAACCTATCTTTTCCTGAAATTTGCACAGATTTAACTCTGCTATGCTGAAAAATCAGTAATTGAAGCTGGAAAGCTGCAATTATTTGGTGATTGTGAAATAATAAAAGTTGTTCATTCTGTGTTCCAATTGTAAAATATTGATGCATTATTGAAACATTTTGAAGAATCCTGAATTAAAGACTATCATAACAAGAAAAAAATTTTTTTCTTCTTGAGATCAGTAGATCTGTCTGAAAATGACACAGGCCCTGGCTTCCTACACTTAGCAGAGGTTCTCTCTGTTATAAGTAGTTATATTTGTCATGAGAAAATGGAAAGAACAAAGCTAGTATATGACATGTATTAACATTGAGAATTAAAGAGTGAAAGTGTAAGCAAGTCTAAAAATGTGCATTCAGTGGATTCAAGTCAAAAAGGAAAACAGACAGTTTAACGAACTACAGAAGAAAATGTTCTCACATTACTATTAATAAGGGTTTAGCTAAGGTCAATTGTGAAAGGGAACATTATGAAGGGATTTGATACAAATATAACATCTTTAATGACCCACACATCATGCAATATCTTTCTAGCTCACCTTATTCAAGTTCTGAAACATGTCCAGATTTTATGGGAAAACATGAAAATAAAATTAAAGAATCAAAATACTTAATGTAGTTAACCATATATTGCTAATAAAGGAATGCATTTTCCAGAAAGGTAATATCTACATGTCAAGAATTGTAAATGACTTTTTTTTTTGAACAGAGAAATCTAAGCATCTATTTAAATTCAAGGAGTACATAGAGAAGCAAGAGACACTTATGTTGGCTTTTAGTGGGAAACATTTATGTCAGTGAAAAAGGAGAGAGAATGAAGATTGGAATGGTGAACTGGCCTTAGAAATAAATGATTCCATTCACCCCAGGAAAACAGATAAGGGAGATATATGCGTGAAAGTATATAAGATTTTTAAAATATTGAAATTCTAAATGTATTAGGACAAAATTTCTTAGAATATTTTAAATGGATAAAGACAGTGCACAATGATATTGCATAGAGACTGGGCAATACACAAATTTTACTTTTTTACATGGGTTGAAACTCTGATCATAATAAATAATTCTGAGTTGAAGTTATAACATACTGTTGAGTAAGGTCAAGAATATTAAAATATAGAATATAGAAAATAGTTTTGAACAGTTCTTATGGAACACCTAATGATATATATGTAGGAAATCAGTGGAGAGACATTTCAGCTCTGGATCATTGTGATTTACTAGTGGATGCAAGAATTGGGGTCTCATGGATCCAACATTATTCATAAGGTTTGAATGTTGCTGTACTAGTGATACTAAGCCTGAATGAGGGTTTTGGATTGATGTGGTGGGAAACATTGACTCTCAGTAGGATCAGGAGTTGTGCTGGAGAAAATGCTCTTTGTGGCAAAGCACTGTCTGAGCAGACAAATATGACACTGAATGTCCACCCTTCCACAGACCTTTACATGGCTTAATAAGTGTCCTTGACTTTTCAGTTACCTACTGTTTTTATGCATATTTTGATTCACAATTTTCAGAGTTGTAATGAGAATTGAAGTACATAATAATTGAATAAGGTAAACTATTAAAGAAATTAAAAATAAATGAAAGGTGGTGCTAGTATAGTTCACTTGATTATTTTATCAAGGATATTGAACAAACACAATGAACCTAGGAAACATCTAAGAAACTATTAAGAATTGACAAGGATATGCTGAAGAATAAAATAACAAAATAAAAAAATATATATTAACAGGTGCTAAAAATATTATACGTATAGCCAGTGAATATATGGTCATCAGAGGTTAAATTCCAAATGCATCAGTGTCAAAATTCATAGTGGGTGAAGTGAAAATTAAAACCTGGCTGCCAAGGAATGGATTATAATTGTTGATAAAGTTTTGAGAGGTCCTGAATAAATAGTACCCTTCTGTCCTTAGTCAGATTCTGTTTTGTCATCATATAATCATAAATATTAACATTCTGTGAATACTAATGATTGAGGGATGCATAGAAATTACTTATATGGAATATTTTAATTTTCCAGGCAATCCTTTATCTTCTAATAGATCCATTTTATAACTAGTAAGTGATAGAAACATATACAAACACAAGCACAAGCTTTTTTATTTATTTATTTATTTTTTATTGTGGGTAAAAATACAATTTTTCACAATACATACTAATATCTGTAAAATGATATATAAATATATATGCATATATGTGCATTTGCTTATAAAAATGTTATATATATATATACATATATATATATTATATATATATATATATGTATTTTAAGAGGTGCTTAGATTACCTAAATATTACACAGAATCTACAGGGATTCCCATGTTCCCCACCTCCCACACCTCCCACCACATCTCACACAAGTGTGGCCCATCACCCTCAATGGACTTACACATCCTGAGGGCTTGCCATCAACCATAGACCACAGTTCACATCGTAGACCACACTCTATTCCACACAGTTCTGAATGGTGTGTGCTGATTTAAAATGGCCTACATCCGTTGCCACAATGGCACTCAGGACAACTTCCAAGTCCCGATAAAGCCACTGTATTTCAACTGCATATCCCCTCCCTGCCCCAAAAGTGTCCAGTGGCCACCAGCTCCACCTCACTGTTATAATTTCTTCCATTGCTAGAATCATCATATGTGTACAACAGAATACCATCAAGTCCACTCTAGTCCATAGTTCTTCCCCCAATCCTGAGGGGACTGGGATGGTGATGTCCATTCCATCTCCAAGTGAGAGAGGGCTTATATCCCATGGATATGGTGGGTGGGATGATCCTGCCTGCTGATGCAGGCCCTCTCCATTCCCTGGGATGGCCGTAGTCCATCGTTGTCTCCTCACCAGGTGACTTGGATGAGTCCATTGAGCTATAGGGTAGGAATTGTAGCTCCACCGAGATTCCATGCACACCTGGCACATAGGTAGGCCAGAGGCTCCAGTTTCTGGAAGTATACCTAAAAACTCCAGCATCACATATAGGTCTGAATAGAAGGGACTGATGAACTATGTGCAGGGAGGACTTATTTGAGTCCAATTCTGTCACTCTCATGAGCACAGATTCCAAAACAGAGCCCACTGATAAGGCATCAGTCTCTGGGGCTATTCCCCCTTATATAGGACCTGGGTGTCTCCAAAGCTCTCAGGAGCCCCTCTGTGTGGGGTGATATGTAAGCACAAGCTTTTAAAGATTATATTTTACTCCTACTCTGGAAATAAGTTTCAGAAGCAGGGAGACAAAAGAGCAAGAGGAAACAATATTTTATATCCTATAACCAAAAATAAACTAGAGAGATTAAAATTGGATTACTATGAAATGATGAATGTATTTAGGCTCATTTATTCTCCATCATTATTTTCCTTTTTTTTTTTTTTTTTAGGGATTATTGGTCTTTCTTTCCATGACCAAGGACAATTTTTCTAAGATGCCCAACTCTACCACAGTGACTGAATTCTTGCTTACAAGATTTTCTGATGTCTGGGAGTTCAGAGTCTTACATGTTATGCTATTTATACTGATGTACTTATCAATGCTTTGGGGAAACCGTCTCATTGTCACATTAACCCACACTCCAACAAAGTCTACATACACCCATGTATTTCTTTATTAGAATTGTCAATATTTGACATGTGCTACATTTCTGTTACAATACCCAAGGCATGTGTCATCTTCCTCCATGACAACAGGGTGATCTCCATGGCTGGATGTGCAGCTCAGATCTTTTTTGTGATTGCATTTGCTACAGTAGAGCTGCTGTTCCTCACCAACATGGCCCATGACCACTATGTGGCCATCTGCCAGCCCCTCCACTACCCTATGATCATGAACACTCGGGTCTGTGTCCAGATGACTCTGGCCTCCATACTCAGTTGTCTGGCCTTCTCTGGAATCCACACTAGCAATACTTTCTGGCTTCACTTCTGTCAGTCCAATGTGATCCATCAGTTTTTCTGTGATATGCCCTCGTTACTGAAGCTCTTGTGCTCTGACACATTCACAATGAAATTTTAACTTTTATCTGTGTGGTAGGGATGGGTGGTGGTTGTTTTGCTTTCATCACTAAATCTTATACACACGTATTTTCTACTGTGCTTAAGTTTCCAACCAGAGAAGAGCAAGGAAAGGCCTTGTCCCTCATATCCTCATGTTGACTGTCTTCATCAGCTCAGCTGCTGTTGTGTATGTGAACCTAATCTCCACCTCATCCACAATTCAGGACATCGTCACTTCTGTGTTCTATTGTATAATCCCAGCTTTCTTGAATCCTATTATCTATAGTCTTAGAAACAAAGAGATAAAGGAGGATGTAAAGAGAGCTATAAGGAGAATGATTTATCCAGGAAAAAGTACAGGATAATTGTTTGAAGCCATTCTCATTTTGATGATGTGACTTAAAATACGATTCAAAATTAAATTTCCTCCTCATTTCCAAATTCAATGACCTGAGGTGACTGAAAGCTGAAGACAAAAGAAGAATGTGAGAAAGTGGTGGTCAGTGAAAGAGATCAGTGATAATGTACCTTTTTTAAAATGTGTCAGTATAAATTTTAAATAATTATTTTTACTCTGCAAATAAAATGAAGTGACTGCTATGTTGAGAAATTTTAGGATTAAGATTACAAATTACAGGCATTAAAATCTCTATTCCAGGGAGAAAATGTATTTTTTCTCTAGTTCCACCTATATTGCTTCTAATGCATCTTTTCAATGTATTTTGAAGATAAAATCATGAAATTGTGTATTTAAGTAGACTTTCTTATTGGTGTCATGTATGTTATGGAGCTTATTCATATAATAACATTTGGATTAGTCACATTACTCTCCAGTGGATGAAAAATGGGTTGCCACACTGGATAATTTCCCAAACACATGCAATCTTGCAGAAAAATTCAATAAAATATTACAGTTCCCATTTCTAGGTATGTAAATTAGGTAAATGATTGTCACTACAACCAGTACTCTCACTTCTGTTAATTCTAAGATTGCTATTATCACAAGGTACTGATGTGAAAAAATGATCAGATTTATTACTTGGCAAACTATTACCCTGCCTGAAAATATTCTTTTTATTACAAAGTATTTTCAGTAAAATAGTACTGTGTTCCCTCCTATATGACTGTGCATTTATACATTATTTCCATTTATGTTGTAGGACAGCATTATTTAGTAAGCAATGTGTAAATAGTAATGTATTTAAGAAAATGTCAGCACAATACATTTAAACAGAAGTTCTTAAATTTTATTTTTCTCATATCAATCAATACCCCATTGTATAAGATTCCATTTAGAAACCTATTCCTTAATTGAAATAATCATTTTTAACATGACACTTTATCAAGCTCATTTTGAAATGTTGATGCAAATAAATTCCATAGTAATTTTATGGGCATAATAATATAAAATCACAATAAATAAAGCAAAATTAAGAGAAATAAAAGAAGAAGTGGGAAAACAATACCATAATTAAACATTTTAAAGTTAAGGCTCAATGTCCTGGTTTGTCATTTGTGGACTCCAGAAAATTATGTCCTTTATCTAATCCAATCTTGTACCTGTAGATGGGGACTTTTGATTCAATTCAGTTAAGTGAACTTTAATTAGGTCAGTTTTGTTTAGATCACTTTAGAGCCTTTGATTGGACTACCAATCAAAGTGAGGCATGACCCAAGTTAGGTCTCTGCCCTCTTGCTGTGGTCTTATATAAAGAAAGAAAGCAGATACACACAGAAAATGAGAGCCAACATTTTGACCCTACCATTTGAGAGAGAGGACTCCAGTGATTGGCTGCCATCTTGCCATACCATGTGACAGGAATCCAGGATCCAGCAGCTGCCCTTCGTTGAGACAGCATCTCTGATGATGCCTTGATTTGGACATTTTTACAGCCTTGGAGCTGTAAGATTTTACCCCAGATAAATTTCCTTTGTAAAAGCCAACCCATTTCTGGTATTTTGCCTCAGCAGCTTCAGAAAAACAAAATACTCTGTGATGCTTAATTTCATGTGTCAACTTGTTGTCAAGTTGTTTGGCAAGCAAGCACCAGCCTGATTATTACTGTGAGAATAGTCCCTGGATTTAAATCATTAGTAAGTTGATGGCATTTTTGGCTGATAACATCTACAGTCAACTTAGGAGGTTTTCTTCAACAATGAGGAGAGTCTCATCCAATCTACCAAAGGACTTAAAAGGAGGACAGATGATCACAGCAGTCAGAAGGAAGAATTTCCATCTCTATTTCAGCTGGCCAGCTTCTCTTGGGGATTTTATCAAAAACCTTCATAGGAGTTTCCAGCTTTTTACCTGCCTTTTGGAATTTGAACTAGTTCATACCCATGGTCACTCATGAGATACAATTTCTATAATAAATGTCAAAATATTTACATTACATGTCACTTTTGTTTCACTGGAGAACCTTACTAATACAAGGTCCAACAACTGACAAAATATCAGATAAAAATAAGGACAGCTAGAAGACTTGAGCACTGTAGTTTTTCAAGTAGACCTTACTGATATTTGTAGAACTCTATTTCCCAATGCTACATATTTTACATTCCTCAAGTGCACATTGGTCTTGCTAAATAGACAATATAGTGAGCCATAAGGAAAATTTGTATGAAGTTCAAAAAATAGAAACTATTACAGAATATTATCTTTGTTCTCAGGTGTCAATGAAGAGAGGGTAGGTATTTTAAAAATATCTCCAATTCTGAGTGTTCATATGTGTATTTTTCTTGCAGTTTTACCAGGTTCACATTATTTGTTTATAGTTCTATTATTTGGTGCATGTTAGTTTGGGATTTATTTATAACCCCAATATAATTTTGAAATAACTTTCATTATCCCCCTTAACATTTTCCTCTGAAATCTACTGTATCTGATACTTACTTAATAATTTAACAATTCCAAATTTCTTTTACTTAGTGTTAGCATTATATACCTTTATTTTTCAACTTTTTAAAACTTTAAAATGCATTTTTGAAAGCTATATAGATTTGAGTTGTGTTTTTGAATTCTATCAGAGAATTACTTTTTTTTAAGTTGTTATTTATACTATTTGCACTAATTATATAATTATAATTATAATATTTTTAGGTTTAATTATATTATATTGCTATTTTTTATGTTTTTACTATATGTGCCTTGTTTATTGTTAATACTTTTTGGCTATAATTTGGATTAATTAAGCATATTTTATCTTTTTCATTTCCTTGTTAAATGTAGTTCGTTGTTTCATGATATTAGTTTTTGCTTTAGAATACATTGTATACATGTTTAACTCATATAAGTCTACCTTCTTTGATTTTATACCACTTCACTCTTAGTATAAGAATAGCGCAATGATATACTTCTAGATATCCCCTCATGGCATTAGGACTATTTTTTTTCATACATTTGACATAAAAATATAAGACTTTCAAAATATTTTTGCTATTTTTATTTGTGAAGTCAATTATCTCTTACAGATTTTTTAATAATAGAAGAGATTATGTGTTTATCTATATAGTTACCTTCATTGATGTACTTAATTCCTTTGTGTAGATCTATATTTTTAACCATATAATTTATCCTTCTTCTTAAATGATTTTCTTTTAAATTCTTATAATGTGAGTTTTCTGAAGATGAATTCAGTTAATTGTGAATGTCTGTAAAAGTCAATATTGGACATCTGGGAAGATGATGGACTAGTAATCTCTTCTCCAGAAAAATAGCTATAGGACAGGCTGAAACAGCCCCCAAAAAATATCTTCTAGGGTTTAGGATAGCAGGTGAAGGCTGCACATCACCCAGAGGAGAGAGGGACAAAAAAGGGGAATTGCGACAACAGAGCTGTGAGTTGGAACCAGCAGCAGGTGCTGCTGCTGGCACCCTCCCTCACACTAAAGACTCTTTAAAATTCTCAGGCCTCTGGGCCTACAACTACATACAAAGGGGGCTCCAGTGATCTACAATTCCAGGAAGGGGAGATAGAGGGACACAGTCTAAGGCTGACTCAGGTTCTGACTCAAATTCTGCAAATTTTGGCTGCAGTGCCCCATAGACCCTTCCAGGCCAGGTGGGACCACACAGTGGTTTGCTCTGGATGTCGACAAAGGACTGGAGAACTCTAACCCTTGCAATCTCCTTCTCTTCTAGCTTGTACTAATTGTTGAGGATTCCACAGGAAATGGGACAGAGAGCCTGGGGCTGACTCAGCTTTTGACTCACAGGATTGGTCTGCCATGTCCTGTAGGCCCTTTCAGGCTGGGAGGATCTGCACCATTGTTTGCCTTGGAACCTGCAATGGGCTAAAGATATATAAACCTCCCAATCTCCTCCACTACTAACAGAGACTGATTGTTGATGACTCAGAGGGGAGTAGAAATATTTCCTAACTGGGAAAAGGGAGGGGACAGCCAGAGAAGAGTGGAAAACTGTCTCAGAAAGTTTGAATTACTAGGCTCTTAGCCTCCAGACAGGAAGCTCTATCACATTGATCTGGTCTGTGTCACAACAAATAAACTCTGACCAGGCATTGAATTGAGAGCTGCCAAAGAGCACCATCTCCTGGCAGACCAAGGAAGTGCACATAAGAAAATTAAAAATAAGTAGGAGAGGCTAATCCTGGCCTCTACACTCTCCCTGCCCAAGGCCCTAGGAAGTGGCTGTACAACAAATTACTGGGTCCAGTGCCCAGTTTTGAGCAACCAGCAGGACAATCCAAACAATCCTGATCAAGCCAAATATCAAAGAGTTGTGGTAACTCACAGCCTCCTGCCACTAAATTCCTATAAAAGAGAAAGAGATTGAGCATCTGAGTAAACTACACCCTAACCAGATACCTAAACACCAGCAATAAATTATGAGCCATACTAAGAAAATAGAAGACATGGCCCAAGAAAAGGAATACACCAAAGTCCCAGAAGAGATGCAGAATTAGAGAGAACAAATCAGCCAGATGAGCACAAACTTCCAAAATCAAATTAATGAGTTGAAAGAGAGCATAGTTAAAGAGATAAATGGCATCAAGAGGACATTGAGCAAACAAAAGAAGAATTTGAAGTCCTGAACAGAAAAGTAACGGAGTTCGTGGGAATGAAAAACACAATAGGTGAGGTCAAAAACACATTTGAGGCATACAACAGCAGACTCGAAATGATAGAAGGAATAATATGTGATATCAAAGACAGAACAGCTAAAATTGAAGAGTACAAGAACAGAGAGAGAAAAGAATGGAAAAAATTGAGCAGGGGCTCAAAGAGTTGAATGACAACACAAAACACAACAACATACATGTCATGGGAGTTTTGGAAGGGGAAGAGAAGGGAAAGGGGCAGAAAGAGTATTTGAGGAAATAATAGCTGAAAATGTCCCAACTCTTACCAAAGAAATGAACTTACATGTCCAAGAAGCACACCGTATCCCAATCAGAATAAATCCAAATAAACCTATGCCAAGACACATACTACTCAGAATGTCAAATGTCTAAGATAAAGAGAAAATTCTCAGAGCAGCAAGAGAGAAGCAAATGATCACATACAAGGGACATCCAGTAATACTTAGTGCAGATTTCTCTTCAGAAACCATGGAGGCAAGAAGACAGTGGTATGATACAATTAGGAAACTGAAAGAGAAAAACTGCCAGCCAAGAATTCTTTATCCATCAAAACTGTCCTTCAAATATGAAGGTGAGTATAAAATGTTCACAAACAGAAACTAAGAGAGTTTGCAAAAAAGAATCCACCTTTGCAAGGAAATATTAAAGGAAGTCTTAGAACCTGAATGAAAAACAAAGGAGAGAAAGGCTTGGAGGAGAGCATAGAAGAAAGAAAAGCAGAAAGGGTAACCAAAAGAGTAAAAAGAGAGACAAAAATAAGAAGACATATGAAAACCAAAGAATAAAATGGAGGAAGTAAATAGTGCATTTACAGTAATATCATTAAATGTGAATAGATTAAACTCCCCAATCAAAAGAGGCTGATAAAATGGATAAAAAAACATGAGCCATTCATATGCTGCTTACAAGAAACTCACCTTAGACCCAGCAATATAAACTGGCTGAAAGTAAAAGGTTGGAAAAAGACACTCCACATGAGTAGTAATCAGAAAAGAGCAGGGGTAGCTATATTAATATAAGACAAAACAGACTTTAAATGCAAAAGAAGTTATAAGAGATAGAGAAGGCCATTATATATTAATAAAAGGGAAGATCCACCAGGAAGACATAACAGTCATAAATATCTATGCACCTAACCAGGGTGCCCCAAAATACATGAGACAAACTGGCAAAACTGAAGAGTGAATCAGACATTTCTACAATAATCATTGGCGACTTCAAGACCCCACTCACATCATAAGATAGAAAAGCTAGACAGAAGATCAACAACGAAACAGAGAACTTGAGCAATATGATAAACAAGTTAGACTTAACAGACATATACAGAACACTGCTTCCAAACACAGCAGGTTATACATTCTTCTCAAGTGCCCATGATCTTTCTCCAGGATAGACCACAGGTTAGGTCACAATTCAGCTCTCAATAAATATAGAAAGATTGAAATTATACAAAGCACCTTCTCAGATCATAACAGAGTGAAACTAGAAATCAATAATAGACAGGAAAACAGTAAATTTGCAAATGTGTGGATACTGAACAGCACACTTCTAAATAATCAGTGGGTCAAAGAAGAAATTGCAAGTGAAATCAGTTAATATATTGAGACAAATGAAAATGAGAACACAACGTATTAAAACTTATGGGTTACAGAGGAGGCAGGCTTGAGAGGGAAATTTATAGCCCTAAATGCCCATATTAAAAATCAAGGAAAAGCTAAATTCAAAGATTTAACTGAACAACTAGAGACACTAGAAAAGAACAGCAAACAAATCCCAAAGCAAGCAGAAGGGAAGAAATAATAAAGATTAGAGCAGAAATAAATGAAAATGAGAACAGAAAAACAATAGAGAAAATCAACAAAACCAAAAGCTGGTTCTTTGAGATGATCAATAAAATTGACAAACCCCTACCTGGACTAACAAAGAAAAAAAGAGGAAAGATGTAAACAAATATAATCAGAAATGAAAGAGGGGAGGTTACAAATGACCTTACAGAAATAAAAAGAAACATGAGGATATTATGAGAAACTATATGCCAACAAACTAGACAACCTAGGTGAAATGGACAAATTTCTAGAAATGCACAACAAACTTACACTGATGCTAAAAGGAATACAAGAACTTAAGAAGCCAATCACATTTAAGGAGATGGAATCCATCATCAAAAATCTCCCAGCAAAGAAAAGTCCAGGACCAGATGGCATCAGAGGTGAATTCTACCAATCATTTCGAAAAGAATTGACACTAATCCTGTTTAAACTCCTCCAAAAAATTGGAAGGTGGGAAAATTACCCAACACATTTTATGAAGTGAACATCACTCTAATACCAAAACCAGATAATGATTCTACAAGAAAATAAAATTACAGACCAATCTCTCTAATGAACATAGATGCAAAAATTCTCAACAAAATACTTGCAAATGTAATCTAACAGCATATTGAAAGACTTATATATCACGACCAAGTGGAATTTAATCCTGGTATGCAAGGCTGGTTCAACATAAGAAAATCAATCAATGTAATACATCACATTAATAAATTGAATGAAAAAATACCACATTATCATCTCAATAGATGCAGAAAAGGTATTTGACCAAATCCAGCATCCTTTTTTGATATAAACCATTCAAAAGATAGGAATAGAAGGAAAATTCATCAATATGATAAAAGTCATATTTGAAAAACCCACAGACAACATCATACTCAATGGGGAAACGTTGAAAGCATTCCCTCTAAGATTGGGAACAAGGCAAAGATGCTCACTGTCACCATTGTTATTCAACATTATATTAGAAGTTCTAGCTAGGACAATTAGACAAGAAAAAAAAATTAAAGACATCCAAATAGGAAAAGAGGAAGTAAAAGTCTCACTGTTTGCAGATGACATGATCCTATACTTGGAAAACCCTGAAGTATCCACGACAAAGCTACTTGAGCTAATAAATGAGTTCAGTAAAGTGGCAGGATACAAGCAAAAATCAGTAATGATTTTGTACACTAGTACTGAACAACCTGAGGAGGAAATCAGGGTAAAAATTCCACCTTTGATAGCAACAAAAAAGCATCAAATACCTAGGATTTATTTTAACCAAAGAAGTACAGGGCCAATATGCAGAAAAGTACAAAACAATGCTAAAAGAAATTTAAAAAGACGTAAATAAATGGAAAGACATTCTGCATTCATGGATTGGAAGAATAAATATCATGAAGATGTCATTCTTACTGAAACTAATTTATAGATTCAATGTAATACCAATCAATATCCCAACAGCTTACTTTACAGAATCTGGAAGGGTAAGTGCACCCAAATAGCCAAAAGCATTCTAAAAAAGAAGAATAACATGGGAGGAATTTCACTGCCTGATCTTGAAACCTATTACAAAGCTACAGTGGTCAAAACAGCATGGTACTTGCATAAAGATAGATATCTCGATCAGTGGAATAGACCCTCACCTATACAGTCAACTGGTTTTAGACAAACCTACCAAGCCCACACTAATGGGAAAAACAGTCTCTTCAACAAATGGTTTTGGGAGAACTGAATATCTATAACCAAAAGAATGAAAGAGGACCTCTATCTCACCCCCTATACAAGAATCAACTCAAAATGGATCAAAGATCTAAATATAAAAGCCAGGACCATAAAACTACTAGAAGAAAATGTAGGGAAACATCTTCAAGACCATGTAGTAGGTGGTGGTTTCTTAGAGCTTTTACCTAAAGCACGTGCAATAAAAGAAAAAATAGATAAAAGGGACCTCCTCAAAACTAAACACTTCTTTTGTACCTCACAGGACTTTGTCCAAAGGGTGAAAAGCAGCTGACTCAATGGGAAAAAAAATATTTGGTAATCACATATCTGATAAGAGTTTAATATCCAGGGTATATAAAGAAATGTTACAACTCAAAATTAAAAAGACAAACGACCCAATTAAAAAATGGGCAAAAGACTTGAATAGACATTTCTCCAAAGATGAAATACAAATGGCAAAAAAATACATGAAGAAATGCTCAACATCATTAATGATTAGGGAAATGCAAATCAAAACTGCAATGAGATATCATTTCACACCTATCAGAATGGCCACTATTAAAATGACAGAGAACTACAAGTGTTGAAGAGGATGTGGAGACATAGGAACACTTCTTCACTGTTGGTGGGAATGCAGAATGGTACACCCACTATGGAGGACTGTTTGGCAGTTCCTAAAGTAGTTGAATATAGACTTGCCACATGACCCTGTAATACCACTACTGGGTATACACCCAGAAGATCTAAGAGCAGTTACATGAACAGACATCTCCACACCGATGTTCATAGCAACATTATTCACCATTGCCAAAAGTTGGAAGCAACCCAGGTGTCCCTCAACACAAAAATGGATAAACGAACTGTGGTCTATTTACATGATGGAATATTATGCAGCTGTAAGAAGAAAAGAAGTCATAAAGCTTATGACAACATGGATGAACCTGGAGGACATTATGTTGAGTGAAGCAAGCAAGACACAAAAGGACAAATACTGTATGAATGCATTACTACGAACCAAATATATTGTGTAACATATTGTTTGATTAAAAAAATTATATTTAATTGAGAAATGTATATATTTATTCATCTGTTTACTTTTAAGCTTTTAATTGTTTATATTTTCAATTATTATATGTATAAAATAAAGCAAAAATGTCAATATTATCTTTATTTTAAAAAGTCATTTTTAATGAATATATAATTCTATGTTGATTTTTTTCCTTTGGGCAATATAAAGATATAGCTCCACATTTTCTCTTCTACATGTACAATTTTAAAGATACATGTTTATCTCAGTTGAAATTCATAAAACAAAATTGTTCTTTGGACAGAAATTAAACAGTATCCCTCTTAGTTTGCAAATTTAAATTATGTAGGTTTCCAAATTACAAAGAGTTTGAAAAAAAATGGGGTTATAATCTTCACCTTGACAAAATAAGAGATATAAAATATGGGAGAGACTGCATGAAATCATCTCAACTTCAAGACAAAGAAAATGATTCAACATATTATTTCCTCAATTTGATATGACATAACTATTCCCATTTTAGATATAAAGGTGATTAACTCATAACACACAATGGAGACCTTTCTGTACTAGGACTTATATCTCTGAAATTAGTGAAAAAGATTGATAAACTTTTTTTTGTATTATGGATCACTGTGGCAAAAAGATGAATCACAGGAATCATCTCAGTTTTGTAAAGTGTGAACAATATATAGGATGACATGATAAGTCAATTATATGTAATAATATTCTGTCCAGAAACTCCTGGCTCTCCATCCCCTCCAAAGAGTCTGTGGATCTCCTTATAAAAATTGCAATGACAGCAGATACAGGCCATTATACATTTTGTCATAACCTATAAAATTGTGCAGGTCAGAGTGTAAACTCTAATGTAAACTATAGTCCACAATTAGTAGCAATGCTTCAATATGTGTTCATCAGTTGTAGCAAATGTACCACACTAATGAATCCCCTACATTTTTATGCAATATTTATGCAATCTAAAGCATCTTTAAAAATAAAAAATAAAAACTTTATTTTGAAGGGATGGTTCCATTTCACATTTTATAACTTAAGTTCTACAAACAAGTTTCCTGGAGATTTATTGTAGAAAAAGTTTTGTATTCAAACAAATGTGACAAAAACAGGACACAGTACAAATAGTAAGTTTTTTTATATGTCTACTCAGAGTTTCAATATATCAATTGACACTTTGTTTAACTGAAGAAAATATGCATATTGAGTGAATGAGGGGAAACGGCAGTCATTAACAGCAACCTTCTGGAGTTAATTAGATTGTCTGGGTTTAACTGTTTCTCTATCACTTTTTACTAGGGTGATTGGTAAAAGATATATTACCTTCCCATGCATCATGGGAAAAAGAATGTGTTGGAAAGTCCTTTGCTCTCTTACTGCACAGACAAGGGTATACATAATATTAGATATAATAACTAATGTTCTTCCCCCAAAAGTTTTGAGTTGGCAAACTAAAAAAAGAAAATGTAGAGAGAGCATTATAAGGTAATAAAATTTAGAAAATGCTGAAGAGGAAGATAGGCTATTAAGAAATGTGGCAGGAAGTAAAAATTCAAACTTGTGAATGTTGGGAATGTGTATGTTGCTTCTCTTTCACAAGCAGTAATTTAAAGGATAATGGCTAATTATATGGGGTTGATTAAAATCCACTATATCTGCAAAATCTCTCCAAAATTTCTCCCAGCCCCACATTTGATTCACTTGCACAATTGTTTTAATTTTCAACCAATCCCTTATTCTAAAAGATTTTCCAAATGTTTAGAACCAATGCTCAGACATTGGCTCAAGTACCTCAGTACCTCAGACAAAATGACCTTTGTTAATATCCTTTGGAGATAATATTTCAATGATCTCCTCTGTAGAAGGAAATATAAGAATGATGACATTCACTTATAATTTTCCAGATGCTGTTCTATGCATCTTAGGTGTATAAAATCAAATTATATTTAAAATTCTCCTAAGAAACAGGCCCAAGTGTTATTTCAATTTTATAGTAGAGAAAAATGTTGTAAAGATGGGTTAATTAATTTGCCAAATGTTATAGAGTAAATGAATAATGGAGCCCACTTGTGAATTCCTCCAGTCTTCTCTAAAGACTGGGTATTCACACACTACACTATTCCAGACTCTCTAGAAGGGTAATAGGGCTAAAAGTGATTTCTATAAGAACACACATCACAAGAGATTTGTCAAAGACACAGGAAATTTACAGGAAAATAGTTGTAAATTATCTAAATAAATTACAAGTACCAGAATATCTGAAAAAGAAAACAAACCAAAAAAAAAAAAAAAAGAGCTTATGTAAAAACTGGTCAAATATGCCATTTTGACACAACAGAATAAAATGGATTCACAGGATTACTTCAGAAAAGAAATGGGGAAAGTGAAGAAAAGTACAGTGTTAGAGGTTCCTTATTACAAGGTTCACAATATATGGTTAACAGACTGTGACATAAAGAAAGGCAACCCCCATCCATGACCTACATAATTGATTGAACAAACCATAGCCTATGTGCATAAATACCACCAATCATTTCCTCACAAGAACAAAGGAAACAGAGCAGAGCAAAATAAGAATCTCCACTCCCTCCTGACCAAGGCTCCATCAGCCCCTCTTATATTCCAAGAGTACATTGCTCCCTAGCCCATTACCCCATTAACCATACAAGGGAAAGGATTCACTTCTATGGTCCCCTATTTGTCCTTAATTGATACCCATATACTAACCCCCTCTTGCTGATTAACATTTCCTCACCTTTTGAAGTACTGTATAAATTCATAACCCCTTCCAGGGGCAGGCTGAAGTCTATTCTTCAGACCTCCATTGCTGAGAGAACTCCTCAATAAATTCCCTGCCTGCAATCATCAGTCTTGATATCCCAGTGAGTCCTGTTTATACTAACATACAAAAATAAAAATAAAAAACATTTGAATCGCAAAATAGTTAACTATACATACTAAATCACTCAGGCATCTTGTTAGATTATATTTAGAAAACAGTCCAAATGAACTAGAAATAAAGAAAAAAATTATATAGGAGAAGATAATATGTAGGTCTGCAATGTCAAATTAAATGAATGAAGATTTTCAAATTTGTTTCATAATTTTCTAAGCAACCAAGGTTCTATATTGTTAGCATTAAATATCTAAGGGAAATCATCAGCCATTCAATATAGTGGAGAAAATAATAAATGAGTCAATATTAATACAGTAATGGAGACCCTTCTAGTATTTTGGGGATAAAAATTGGCATTGCATGTTATATCATTTTTTAAAGATTTATTTATTTCTTTATTTCTTTATTTCTTTATTTATTTATTTATTTATTTATTTATTTATTTATTTATTTATTTATTTATTTATTTCTCCCCCCACACCTCATTGTTTTTGCTCACTATCTGCTCTCTGTGTGTTCTTCTGTGTCTGCTTGTCTTCTCTTTAGGCAGCACTGGGAACCATGTCTGGGACCTTCCAAAGTGGAGAAAGGTGTCCAATCTCTTTTGCCACCTCAGCTCCCTGGTCTCTTATTATCTATCTTCTCTATCTCTTTCTGTTTCATCATCTTGCTGCACCAGCTGTCTGTGTAGGCCAGCACTCCATGCGGGCCAGCACTCTGCATGGGCCAGCTCTGCCCTCAAACCAGCTCACCACACAGGGTTTGCCTTTCACCAGGAGGCCCTGGGAATTGAACACTGGGCCTCCTATATAGTAGACAGGAGTCCAATTGCTTGAGTCACATCCACTTCCCTGTGTCATTTTTAATGTAGAGAAAAAAGATTAAATTATCCTGCAAGGTATGATAAGTTAGAAAGTAAATGTTAAGTTTGTGATAACATTCAAATAATTATATAAATAAAATTGTAAGTGGAAGAGGATAAGAATTATAGCTATGATTTTTGTTTCTTTAATCTCTGATAGCAAAATGAATAGATTTGAAGTATTTAGATAAATATAAAAACACACTACATTTCATTATTCATTTCAAAATATAGTTGTTTAACATTGAAAAGATAGATTAGTAATTAAAATACAATCTATTAATTCATTTGTTTCAAATTCTAATTATTCTTGTGTCTTTTTGTTACATTGTTAAGTAAAGTTAATTGTAGCATATAGAGTTTTAAAGTTTCCTCTACCTGTTTTCCTTTCTTTCTTTCTCCCCTTCTTACTTCTTTCCAGGATGTGTTCTCTTGATCTGTTTCTGTCTGAAAATATATATGTGTTTAGGCAAAGAGAGATCTCTTTAATTATATTGGTCAGCATTTTGTTTGCTCTTTTACATATTTATTTTTTAAAAACTGTGTTATTTTTCCAATAGGAAAAAAAGCTGTCTTTCTTGAACACAGATATCTTAATCTGAAAGAATGCGTTTGAGTTTATTCAATGGATGATTTCTTGTAATTTTTGATCACTTTCTGTCAATAGCTAAAATTACTCCTTATATTTGCAATAAATTTCAATATTTCCAACATAATCACATAAAGTATATATATATGATAAAGAGACAGAGAAATATAAATCAAATTCAGTAGTGACTTTAAAATGACATATTCATGGTTGAATTTTAATTTCATCTTTGTAGTTCTGTATTTTTCTGTGAGTACCTATTTGGCTTGCCAATTTCACTCCCATAAAAGCCATATTTAGATATTTTAATTCAAGAAGGATAATTACTGGATCTCAATGTATTAATCAATAATTTAGTCTTGTGTCTCAAGATACAGGATAGGACTCCAAAATCAAGGTATTGGTAAGCAATGTTTTCTGTGAGTCTGAAGCATTCTGGTGGTTGCCCAATCTCTGCTTTCATAACTTGGCAATTTGTTGAGAAGGAAATAAAACAGTACCAGGAAATTCCCAGTAGAAAAATCCTCTAACAATTGCAAGTGGAAACCAGGTGCCCATCCAGGTCTGAAAAGAATCAGTACGTCATGCCTCAAAGATCAACCACTCCCCCTCCCTGCTGGAATGCTAAAGGCAAGCATCAGCTTTTGGAACATTGCTTGCTTGCTTTGCTATAGAAATATGTATGATGATTAAAACAATCCTGTTTTCGGTTGCTATAGAAATATGTATGATGATTAAACCAATCCTGCTTTTGGCCATGAAGGAAGGAGTTCTATAAAAACTGCAGTCACTGGACCTTAGGTGCGACTCTCACTAGGGAGTGTGCCCTGGCCGGTAATAAAGGTTTCATTGAAATTTTCTCCTGGGAGTCATTATTTGCATGAAGCGTTCCATTTCACTGTCTGATTCTATCTTCTCTTATGGATACTTCCTCTGTGCCCAAATATTCTTTGCTTATAAGAAATCCAGTCATACTAGATTGAGGCCCACTCTCTTTACTTTTGCCTAATTTTAAGAGTTTCTTGAAAATCCCATTTAGAAATGGGTTCACACATATGGGATTGGGTTTTGGATTTGAACATGAATTTTTGGGGATCTTGAGTCAATATACCACACCACTAGAAGGGATATTAATGTCACTTTCTCCTATTCCAAATCCTCTTAACTTCAAACTACACAAACAATATTGTCAATAGGTCCTATTTACAATGGTTTTTACATCCACAGGAATAAGATTTAAATTAAGAACATGTTCATTTGGGGTGATAGTAAATAATCTAACCTATTGCCTCCTTCAAGGTCTTTTTCCTATCATATTGCCAGTTGGCACTTGGTATTAATTCCTCATTGCCAGGGAGGTTCATCCCGGGAGTCATGTCCCATGCTGGGGGGAAGGTAATGCATTCATATGCTGAGTTTTACTTAGAGAGAGGCCACATTTGAACAACAAGAAGGCTCTCCAGTGGCAATCCTTAGGCACCCATAACAGTAGGCCAATTTTCAATTTCAAGAGCAAAGACTCTTAAGGCTGGTCATCAATAACAAGAACCCATCAGTTGTCCATCCTTTTTGGCCAGACACTGCCCCTACACTCAGGGGATGTTGTTGCTCCCTTAGAGAATGTGGCAGAGCTCTACAGGCTAGGAGAGCAGCCCCCATTGTAACCCTTCTGTGATCTAAATCTTCCTTGAAGATGACACCCATATAATAGCCAAATACAATTAATAGGAAAATGAAATAATCATAAGCTTAAATGAAAGAGATAAAATACATGGAAACTCAGAAAAAAAAAACCTAAAAATAAAAATAAAATATAATTAACAGATTGGGACATTCAAAAAATGGGGAAAAAAACAAAAACAAAATTTTTTAATTATTTTTTTTCCTTTTATCACTGCATTATCAGGTGTCCAGTCTGTACCATGTCACCTTACCCCTCTCATTCCCCAGTATCTCTCAAATTTTCATTAATTTTCAAAGAAGTTTTAGGTCACAGCAAATCACACACACAATAATAGAGACTCTTATATAACCAACCTCCTTCCCCTTTCCTCACCCCATATTAAAACCTTTTTTTGGGTGTGTGTGGATGGTGGCATTGTTATAACTGTTATACAGTTAATGAAATATAGCTACTAAACATTGTCAATGGTTTACAGTATAGTTTACAATTTAGATGGTACAGTTTAATAATTTTTATGATATATACCATGTCCTGTGTTCATTACTGTAAGGTAATGAAAAACACTTCTCATGACCACTAAATACTCCCTGTTTGATCTTTTCTGTTCCTTCCTCCCCATCCCCCTGTGGCACATGACACTCCCTTGTCTTGACTGATTGGATGACAAGATTCATGGTTACATGGGCTGGGTATTCTAACCTTCCCTTCCTAATCTACCCACCTGTCCACCACCAAACCCTGCACCACCAAACCCACCTATCCTATCTTCAATATGCAACTATACTCTATCACTTTACCATAGATTATGTCCATATGGGTGATGGCTCACAACCTACTCCTCTCTTTCTCTCCCTTGTTAACCTATCTTTCAGACAATGGTTCTCAGAGACTGCTCACTTTCCTCAGTTCAAATCAGTGAGGTCATATACTGTTCCTCCTTCAATGCCTGGCTTGCTTCACTCAACATAAGGTCTTCAAGGTTCATCCATGTTATTCCGTGTGTTAGCACTTTATTCCTTCTTACAGCTGAGTAATATTCCATTGTATATATGTACCACATTTTGTTTCTCCACTCATCTGTTGATGAGCACCGGGGCTGATTTCAACTTTTGACAATTGTGAACAATGCCATTATGAATATTGGTGTGCAAATATCTGCTCGTGTCTTTGCTTTCAATTCTTCTGGGTATATACCCAGCAGTGGAATCACTGGATCATATGGAAGATCTATTGTTAGTTTTCTGAGGAACTGCCAAACTCTCCTCCACAGTGGCTGGACCATTCCACAATCCCACCAGCAGTGAAAGAGGGTTCCTATTCCTCCACATCTTCTCCAACACTTATATTCTGCTGGTTTTTTTTAATAGCTGCCATTCTGATGGGTGTAAGATGGTATCTCATTGTAGTTTTGACTTGCATTTCCCTAATAGCTGGCGATGTCGAGCATTTTCTCATGTGCTTTTTAGCCATTTGTATTTCTTCCTTGGAGAAGTGTCTTTTCAGGTCACTTACCCATATTTTAAATGGGTTGTTTGTCTTTTTATTTTCGAGGTGTAGGATTTCTTTATATATGCAGGATATTAGGCTCTTATCAGATATATGGTTGCCAAATATTGGTAGGCTGCCTTTTTATTTCCTTAATAACATTCTTTGAGGTGCAGAATTTTTTTATTTTGAGGAGATTCCATTTATTTATTTTTTGCTGCTCATGCTTCGGATGTGAAGTTCATGAAACCATGAAAAAGATTTTATATATGCAGTAGTAACCATTGTCTTAGCTTGCCTCAGGGCTGCAGATACAAAGTACCAGATATGTATTGGGTTTTATAATGGGAATTTTATTAGAGGAAAATTTTACAGTTTCTATGCTGTGAAATATCCAAACAAGGTACCATCAAAGATGCTTTTTCACTAAAGTCAGCTACTAGTGAGCCTGGCATCATGCCATGTGGCAAGACAAGATGAAAGCTGATCTCTTCTGAGGTCCTTGATTGTCAAGGCTCACTATCTCCCAGAGCTCAGCTGTGGGCAACAAGTCATATGGCTTGTCTTCTTCTTCAGCCTTGGCTGGAGTACTTTCTCTGAGAATTCAGCTGTGTCCAATCAGACATATGGCAGTGCTCACTCCCTCATCATTAGCTGCACTATGCCTCTCAATTTGATTATATTGATCAATGTGTCTACCTTATTATATCTAGGTATTATGCCAATACCATGATATTTTGACCACTGTGTCATAATAATACATGTCAGGGTAAGAAAGTGTGAGTCCTCCAACTTTGCTCTTCTTTATAGGATGTTTTTGGCTTTGGGGGACCTATTTCTCTTCCAAATAAAACTGGTAATTGGCATTTATATTTCTATAAAGTATCTTGTTGGATTTCTGATTGGGATTGCATTAATCTATAAATCATTTTGGGTGGAATTAAAATCTTCTTGATGTTTAGTCTTCCATAGATGAATAAGGAATGTTCTTGCATTTGTTTAGGTATTCTTTAATTACTTAAAAAAATTATTGAATTATATCACTCATACATGAACATTCATAAACAATAAGTGTATAGCAATAGTTGTGAACTTACAAAACAAACATACATAACACCATACAGGGCTCTCATACCTCACCCTACCACCAACACCTTGCATTGTTCTTAAACATTTTTAACATGATTAAAGAGGCTCCTCAAAACATTACTACTAACCAAATTGCATTCCCCCAATCCACCTTATTATTAATATAATTTTATACCATTTATATATGAATACATAAACAAAAAATTTATAGTAAAACTTGTGAACTTTTCTTTAATTACTTTTAATGATGTTTTATAGTTTTCTGAATATGGTTCCCTTGCATGTCTGGCTAAATTAATTTCTAGATATTTTAGACTTTTTGGTGATATTGTAAATGAAATGTTTTCTTGATTTCCTCTTCAGCTTGCCTGTTATTAGTGTAGAAAAACAATACTAATATTTCTGTATTGGTCTTGTATCCTGCCAATTTGATGAAGTCATTATTTGCTTTTGTGGTAGTTTGAGATTATTTTATGAATTTGAAAAAGAGAAAGATTTTTTGAACTATTTTATTCCTGTGAGTGTGATACCATTTGATTGCATTAAATTTGGTTGGTGTCCTTTGATTAGATTACTTGATAAGATCATTTTAGGGATTTGAATTGAGCTATATCAGTGAATTGTGACTCAGGTTGAGTTTCTTACCCCTTGCTGGGTCAGATATAATTGGAAACAAAGAAAGAGACAGACAGACACAGGTTAAAGGGATCTGCAATGTTTGATACAACCATTTGCTAGAGGACTAGAAAATCACTTAAACAGGAAGCCCACAAGAGACTGGGTTCATGGATCAGCTCAAGAGGAGACAATCCCTATGCCAGGTTTGCTTACAGCTCCAGAAAGCAAGAACCATGGATGAGATCACAGTCTTCTTGTTTCCTCTCATGGCAGCTAACTTTGGCAAGAAATCACTTCTCATGGTATGCTGCTTTGGATTTTTCATGGCCTTGTAATTGTACATTTTACCTTAAATATATCCCCTTTATAAAAGTCAAACAATGTCTGGTACTTTGCATGGGCAATCCTTTGACAAACTAAAGAAATTGTGCCAATGGTGGGGTTGTGCTGCAGCAATTACCAAAAATGCTGGAATGGTTTTATAAATGGGTGAGGGGTATTTTTTGAAGAATTGTGAGATGCTTCATAGATTGCTTTGAAGAGACTTTTGATAGGAATATGGACCCTACTGTTATTTTTAGTGAGGCCTTTGAAGGAAATGATGAAATTATTTTAAAATTGCAGAGAACTTAACAAGATTGACTCATGATGTTAGATGAGAGACAGAATTTGAAAATGACAGTCTTGGACATTTAGCTGAGGATATTTCTAAAGTAAATAAGGAAAATGCAGACTGACTTCTCCTTGTAGCTTATATCAAATGCAAGAAGAAAGAGACTAACTGAGAGCTGAATTCTTGGGCACAAAGAAACCAGAGATTGATTTAGGAAATTCCAAGCTTCTCGAAAACAAACCTCCAAAAAACAGTGGTTCACATAAAGACTTCATTAACTTGGAACTTGTAAGTCAGTATTGGAAATGCAGTTATCAAGGAAAGACTTGCAGAAAGGTTTACTGTCTGATGGTTTGGATCTCTGTTCCCTGCATGCTAAACTAAAAAAATTTTTGTAGTAATTGTATGAATCTAACCACTGTCAATCAGGACTGAAATGTATAGGGAAGGGAGAGGTGGATGGGAAAATGACTTCAAGAGGAAAACTGAGCATGCTGAGGTTTAGAATTAAGAAATCTTCTTGGGCCAAGAGAGGGACCACACCCATGTGTATGGAGAGGATGATTTTGCCCAGGGATTTAAAAAGTGTGGATGTTCAAGCCCACTGTTTAGGAAGAGTTTTGCCACCCCAGGGCTGAGATAGTTTGCAGCACATCCCCCATTTGTCCGGGAGAGTGAATTGCCACCCCTTTCAGAGGGATGTGGGCCTGTTGTTCATAGGTTAGGGAATGTTAGGTCACCACTCTACTGCTCTGAGGTTGTTGGGCCTAGGCTTCATTGATTGAGGAGAGTCAGGTTGTCACCCCCTATTCTTAGCGTGTTGGGCCTGTATGCTAAATATTAGGGAGAATGTTGCCACCACCTCATTATAGTAAAGGGGTTAAGTCTGTGCTCCAGATATTGGAGAAAATGTGGCTATCACCCAACTTTCTTAGAGGGTGAGATCTGGAGCTCAGTTGCCACCCAGATGTTTGAAGAGGGAGGAAGCAAAGGGCATTGGTTAAGTCCATGGAGAGGAGGTCCCCCATGAGGCTTTGAGGAGGAAAAAATACCATTTTAAGGATGACCCTAAGAATTTGAAATCTAATGGATTATGCCCTGTAGATTTTCAGAACTTTTAGGAACCCATGAATGTTTCCCTCCCAATTTCTTCTTATGATAATGAAAATGTTGATCCTATGTTTGTTCTTTACTTGTATATTGAAAGCAGATATCTTATTTTGTAAGTTTCACAGGGCTACAGCGAGAGGTGACTTTTGACCCCAGACAAACTGTATTCTTATAACTAAATTTGCTGTGATTCTGTACTTAGCATTGCTACTAAAATGATTTAAGTCTTTTTGGAATAAGTCTTTTGGTGATTCAGAGTGTGGAGTGTGTCAGACTGAAATTATCTTATCAATTCCAAAAAAGGCTAATATGCTTATTAACTAATCTATCCTTCTGGGTGAGATAAGCTTTGATTGCATTAAAATCAGTTGAAGGGCCTTTGATAAGTTACTTGATAAGATTATTTAGGTCTTTAGTTTGGATTACATCAGTGAGCTTTGACTCAATTTGAGTCCTTGCCCCCTTGCTAGGTCTGATATTAATGGAAACACACAGAAAGGCAGACTTAGACAGACACATGAATAAGGGAGCTGCTGTTTGATCTGGCCATGTGAGAGGGGAGTAGAGAATGGCTTAAAAATGAAGCCCCCATGACACTGGGCCCTCAGATCAGCTCAGGAGGAGACCAACCCTATGCCAAGTTTGTCTACAGCTAGAATGTTAGACATACAAGCAGAGATAGGTGTCCATCTTACTTCCCTATGTGACAGTTAGCTTTGGTGAGAAAGCTCCTATTATGGTGCCCTGGTTTGGACTTTTCACATCCTTGGAACTGTAAGCTTTTACCCTATAAAAATCCCCTATATATAAGCCAACTCATTTCTGGTTCTTTGTTTCAGAATCCCTTTGGCAAACTAAATCAACTCTACTAACTTTAATCATAGATAGATATTTTGATGTCTTCCAAATATAGGAGCATTTCATCTGTGAATAATGAGAGTTTTATTTTCTCTTTTCCAATTTGGATGCTTTTCATTGACTGATTGCTCTAGCTAGAACTTTTAGCACAATGTTGAATAACAGTTGTGGCAGAGGGCATTGATATCTTTTCCCCATCTTAGAGGGAATGTTTTCATGCTTTCTATTGTTTGTTGTTGGCTGTGGGATTTTCATATATGCCCTTTATCATATTGATGAACTCTCCTTCTTTTCCTATCTTTGAAGTATTTTTGTCAAGAAAGGATGCTGTATATTGTCAAATGCCTTTTTTTTTTGCACCAAATGAGACAATCATGTGCTTTTTGCCCTTCAACTTTTTAATGGTGTATTACAATTTATTGGTTTTCTATGTTGAATCATTCTTGTATACCAGGAATGAAACCCACTTGATCATGGTGTTGGATTTATTTTGCCAAATTTTTTTTTTTTTTTTTTTTTTTTTTAGATTTTCTGCACCTATGTTCATTAGAGATGTTCATTTGTAATTTTCTTTTCTTGTAATATCTTTATCTGGCTTTGGTATTAGGATCATTTTGGCTTCATAAAATATGTTGAGTAATTTTCCATACTTTTCAATTTTTTGTAAGATTGTAAACAAAGCTGATATTATTCTTCTTGAAATGTTTGGTAGAATTCACAGGTGGTCATCTGCTATGATCTTTTCTTTTTGGTAGATTTTAATTACTGTTTCAATAGCTTTACTTGAGATTACATTATTTATTTCCTGTATTTCTTATAGAATCAATGTAGGTTGTTTTTGTATATCCAGGATTTGTTCATTTCAATTGGTTGTATCATTTATTGGCATACAGTTTCTCATAAGAACCTCTTATGATCCTCTTTGTTTATGTGGTGCAAGACATAAAGTCACCTCTTTAATTCATGCTTTTATTTATTTGCATCTTCTCTCTTTTTTCATTTGTTGATCAAGCTAAGGGTTTGCCAAGTTTATTGGTCTTCAAAGAACCAGCTTTTGTTTGCATTGAGTTTCTCTTGATTTTCTTTTGTACTCAATTTTGTTTATTTTGCTCTAATGTTTGCTATTTCTTTCTTTCTTCTTGCCTTGAGATTGGATTGTTCTTTTTATAGGTCCTTCAGGTGTTCAGTTAGCTCTATGATTATAGCTCCTTTTTCTTTTTTACTATAGTCATTTACAGCTATAAATTTGCCTCTCAGCACTTCCTTCACTGTTTTGCATAAGTTTAGGTAAGTTGTGTTTTCATTTTCATTCACCTCAAGATATTTATTAATTTCAGTGACCCAAAAGACATGAGGCAAACTCTGACAAAACTGAAAGTAGAAATAGGTATCCCTAAAATAATAGAGACTGTAACACACCATTCAGATAAAAAATATATAACAACTAGAAAGAAGATCAACCAAGGAAACATAAAAACTGAACCATGTGATAAATTAACTGGACCTTACAGATATACACAGAGCATTGCATCCTAAATCAGGAGGTTATACATTATTCTCAAGTGCTCATGGATCTTTCTCCAGGATAGACTACATGTTGGGCCACAACACAGCTCTCAATAAATTTAATTTTGAAATTATACAAAGAACCTTCTCTTATCAAAATGGAAAGAAGCTGGAAATCAGTAATAAGAGGTGAGGGGGAATTTTGCAAAAATATGGAGGCCAGACAACACATTCATATACAATCAGTGGGTCAAAGAAGAAAGTACAAGATAAATTAATGTATTTTATTTCCTTAGCCACATTGTCCTTCAAATCCATGATTTGATTTAGGAGAGTTGCATGAACATCATTAATTGGTTCAAGTCTTGTGTATCATCTGGAGCTTTGATTTATTGCTTTGTCTGAGCCAGGTTTTCCTTTTTTTAGTGTGGCTTGCAATTTTTTGCTTATATCTAGGCATCTAATCATGATGGTCAGCTTATTCTTATGTTCAATTTCACCCTCTTGCCTAGGGATTACTGCTAAGTAGCTATGTGCAACCACTGTTATTTGATCATTGGTTCAACTTATTCTAGGTCTTTAAGATTAACCCTGTTTAACTGCTCAAACCAGGGCTATGGACCCTTCTTTGCATGCACTGTCTTTGTCTGTCAGGTAATGGCACTTGTCAACAGATCTCTCTACTCAAACCTCAGATGCAGGGGGGGAATATATTCACTGTATGCACACCCAGATTGGTGGAAAATAAGCAATATCCCTCAGGGCAGGCTATTCATAGCCAATCCTCACAAATCAAGGTCTCGTAGAAATTGGTCTGCTACCTTGTCCAGCTGTACCCTCCCTTGGATCTATGTAATCAGCAACCAGTCCAGTTCAGTAGGGAGGGTGGTTCAGAAGGCAGATTATCTTTAGCTCTCTTTTGGCTCTCAGGGCAAACTATGTCATGGGCTCACCGTCTTGGAAGTATGAGATCCTTGGGATGCAGCAAAATTCACTGGCCAAAATCTGAATTTGTTTTAAGCTGTGTCCCTCCCTCTCCCCTTTCTTGAGGAAAAGTACCCCAGCAAACTCCTCAGACAGTAACCACTGGCCAGGGGCCTGAAGACCCACTGTTGTCTGCTCCAAGTTTGGGGGAATGGAAACCTACAGCTGCTACTGCAGCTTTATTCATGGGATCTTTCTGGTCAGCTATGTTTCCTTTCCTTTGCCCCTCACTCTTCTGAGTGTTTCCCAGCCTTCGCTTCATGTCATAAGCCCTAAGACTCTTTTCCTGACAGTTCCTGCCTATCCTCTAGCAATTTTTCCCACTGCTCTACAGTATCACTTTTTCATTAATGAAGTAGTTGTTCTCCATTTCTACTCTCAACTTTGTTGCCATTATCTATTTTCTTATACTTTTATAAAGAATGTACTCTCCTAACTCATGAGTTACATTGGTATATTTTTGCCCTCTGCATTTCACTATATATCTTGAAATCCATATCATTTCTTTAATATTAAGTAATTTCAATTCATGGCTAGTGTATTATTGGGTAGTGTTATAAGTCGGCTAGGATATGTATGAATATAATTCAAATCAGATTCAGCATTTCAAGATTTAATACAAATATTCATAGTTGGGAGTAAGTGTACACATTTACCCTTATTCTGTGAAGAAGAGATTTACCTGAATGTTTACACTACAGGGGCAGGAGTTTTGTTTTAATTAGAGAAATACCACTTATATGATAAAGATTTAATATCTAGAATATATAAATAAAACTTTCACTTTAACAAGAAAAAGAAAACCAATGCAATTAAATGATGAGCAAAAACTTGAATAGACATCTTTCCAAAGAAGATAAACAAATGCCCAAAATCATATTGAAAAATGTTCAACATCATTAGCCATCACAGAAATACATATCAATACCACAATGAGAAACCATTTCACAACAATTACAATGGTTGGTATATATTTCTTTTTTATGGAAGATTTCAAGTGTTCAAAAGGGTCCTGAGAGCCACATAGCAGGTAGATCTCAGGGCAGGTAACAGAGAGTAAGAACTGTACATTTCACCCTGGGAGAGATAATTAGGTACCGTGGCAAGGGAAAGGGCTACCAATATCATAGGAACTGACAATTGGACAGTTTTTGTATACACATTCAATAAGAAACCTGTGAAATAATCATGACCCTTTACTCTGCAATTCCTATACTAGCAGCTTGTCTGAAGATAGAATTGTAAAAAAATTTATATGAAATAAATAATATAAACTATCTCATTAATAGATTTTATACTTATGACATTTCAAAATGAAAATATTTTTGATATATTGTATTAATGCAATATATACTTATAGCCAATTTTATCCATTTCTTTTCACTTTTTAAAATAGTAGCTTCATGAAACTTTCAAATGTATGTGTGGCATTCATTACATTTCTCTTTGGCAGCCCTGGAGTATAGTGTGCTATCATGAACACATGCACACACATTTGTATCATGCATTGAAAAGTTCTGGGAGGATACACAAGCAACAATAAACCCTGGTTAGCTCTGGGGCAAAAGTTTGTGATCTTAATGGAAGGAAGAATTGCTTTACACTAAATATATTTTTTTCCATGTTTACAAAAGGAAAGAGCCTGGATATACGTTGGAGTAATGCTAAGGGAAATTTCAAGGGTGGCACAGTGCTAGTGTTTTCCTATAGCCCCATAAATCCTGGAAAGGAGGCAGAACAGGGGTCATCACTCATGTGACAGGTGTGGAAACTGAGGTCCAGGCAAAGGAAGTAAGTGGATCAGGTCCCAGATCAGGGGTGTAAGAATGGGCACAAGTGCAGTCTTCCTGCCTCTGCATTCCTTCTCCTCCCTGTGGCCCATGCTGACACACTGCTCACATCTCTGCAACCTGCTCTGCACCATGGTGTACCATGGTTGTCCTCAGCTGCAGGCAGGGCAGAGAGGAGCAGCAGCTTCCACCTGCCCACAGGGCCCAAGGAGAAGAAAGAAGAGAAAGTGGTGAGGCAGTACTACCACAGAGAGCTGAGATCCCTTCTTGCCAGGAGAAGCTGCTCTTGTATGCCATTTGCAAGAGACACATGCTTTGTGCAGGCAAACGGTGAAGGTAAGAGTGTAGGATGCTCTAGAGAGGTGGGAATTGCACTTGGGCTTCCTGTAAGAGAGAGAGAGAGAGAGAGAGAGAGAGTGTGTGTGTGTGTGTAGAGAAAGAGAGAGAAAGACAGAGAGAGAGAGAGAGAGAGAGATGCATTAGATGCATTAGATCTTGAAAATTCAACTGGTGTCTAGATGCAGTTGCTCCCTAAACATGCAGGGTCATCCTATTTTCTCAAACTGCTGTCATTGAGGCTGATGCTTTTGTATCCTTGACCCGGTCCCCTTGATGGACCCAGTCTCCTTGAAATTTAAAGGGAAAAGTTTGAAAAGTATGCCCCAAAGATCAGAACAAGAAAGCAATGTCTGCATTTGCAAATTTTATTTCAATGTTGTTCTGGAGGTCCTAACTATGATATTAAGCAAGAAAATGAAGGGGGAAAAAAGTATAGGGGTTGAAAAGGAATAAATAAAACTATCTCTGCTGAAAACGATATGGTCTTATATGTAGAATTTCCCAGAGAATCACATGAAAATTTATTATATCTAATAAACAAGTTCAGCAAGTTTGTAGAATATAGTATCAATATACAAAAATTAGCTTTATTTTGTACACTAGCAATGAACAAACTGAAAATGAAAGTAAGAAAAATAATTCCATTTACAAGAGCATAAAAATGAATAAAATAATTAGGAAAATATTTAACAAAATAAATGAAATTCTTGTAGACTGAAAACCATAAAATATTGTTGAAAAATTTAAAGGAAACCTAAATAAATGGGAAGATATTCCATGTTCATGGATTAGTAGATTTAATATTGTTATGATGGCAATGTGGCCCAAATTGACCTACAGATTAAATGCAACCATGAAAAAATCCCAGCTTATTTTTTGAAGAAATTGAAAAGATAATCCTAAAATTGATCTTGAAATTCAGGGGACCCAGAATAGCCAAACAATCTTGAAAAAGAAGAACAAAGTAGAAAGATTGCCATGTCCCAATTTCAAAATATAATCAATGCTACAGAAATGAGGATGGTGTGGTGTGAGCATAAGTATAGACATATAGTTCAATGGAATAGAAGTGAGAGTCCAGAAAGAAACCTTCACATTTACAGTTAATTCATCTTCCATAAAGCTTCCAAACCAATTCAATGGAGGAAAAAGAGCCTTCAACACTGGTGCTGGGACAGTTAGATAACCACATGCAAAAGAATTTACATTTGTACATAGAAAATATACAAGTGTTCAATAAATACATAAAAAATGTGTTAACCAAAAGAACCAAAAGGGAATAAAAACCTCAATGACATATCAATACTACTAGGATGGGTATAATATATTTTTTAAAAAGAAGTTTCTCTTATGACTATTTGAGTAAAATCTCTCAACAAAATAATGGGAAATCAAGGAATGAAAAAAGCAAATAAACAGAAACACTGGAAAATCACATCCAACAGCACATTAAAAGAATTATATACTATGACCAAGTAGGTTTTATCATAAATATGCAAGGGTGGTGCAACATAAGAAAATCAATTGATACAGTACACCATATTTATAAAAATGAAAGGGAAAAACCCATGATCATTTTGATTGATGAAGAAAAGGCAATTGACAGAAAACTACCATGATTTCTTGATAAACACTTAGAAAAATAGGAGTAGAAGTTGTTTTAGTTTGCTAGTGTATAAAGCAGATGCTATAAAATGGGTTGATCTTTTCTTTATTTAGTAGGTACCAGGGATTGAACCCAGGACCTCGTGCATGTGAAGTGCACACTCAATCACTGAGCTACACCTGCTCCACAAAAATGGGCTGACTTTTAACAATGTGAGTTTATTCCCTTACAGTTTGAGGCCATGACAATATCCCAATCACTACACCATTGATGTGATGCTTTCTTCCTGGAGACCTGATGAAAGCAGGCCTTGTGTCTTCTGCCACATGGTGAGTCAAATGGCAGCACCTATTGATCTCTTCCTTCTCTTCTTGGTTTTGTTGCTTTCAGTTTATTGCTTATATTACTTTTATCCTCATTTGAACTTCTTTTTCTTACTCAGGGTTCCAATAAAAGACACACAGATTAAATTTTAAAATTTTAAAATTCCTACCTTGGGGATTCCTACTATGTTTTCTAATAGAGTGGCAAGAATCTCTAGAATACACAGGCTTTGCCTAATAAAATAAAACAAACCAAGACTCTGAGCCCTTTATATTAATGCTTGTGCTTATAAACATTATTCTTGTAAAATTAAAACTTTGCCTAACAATATCTATTGCCTAAGAGTTACCACTGGAAAACCTTTTCACTCAAATGTGGCCTCTTTCTAAGCCAAACTCATCAAATTTACTCACTACCTTGCTTGCTGCATGGGACATGATACCTGAGGATAAGCCTCCCTGGCACTGACTAAGGGCCAATCAATGATATATTTGGAAAAAGACCTTGACCAAAAGGGGGAACCATTAAATGCAAAAGAGTTTTTATGTCTAAGAGATTTCAAGGTGAAACCGAGGTTGTTCCAGAGTTTATTATATGCATATCTCAGGTAGATCTCACTAACTGCCACAGTAAACAAAGCCTCAAGCAAGGTGCTCCTAGGGCTTTAGAGACATCTGTGGACTATATGCAAGGCAGAACACCCTAGGAAATCAGCACCCTATTGGTGGGTCTGAACTTGAAACATATGATAATGTATTGCCCCACTGGTACAGAGTTAGGCTCAGTTTTTAATTTCCCAACACATGATTTTTCTACACCTTTTATTTGAACTTATAATAAACCATATACCAATTAAATGTATTTCCAGGGACTTATATCTTCAGTCAGTTCATATTGTGGTTGAATCTGAAGCTCAGCAGAGTTGTAGCTACCTACTCTCTAGTACATTGTACTAACCCAAGACAACTCACAAAAGGATGATGGTGGACAACCCCATCCCAAGAAATGAAAGGTATCTACACCTGCAAGGAAAACAGTCTTTCCATCTGACCCATAAGATCTAAGTTCCCTCTCAATCTGACTCAAAGCAGGCATTGCCTTCCCCAAATCCTCAAAACTGAGGAATAAAGAAACATAAGGAGGGAATGCAACCATGGACTATAGTAAACATATTATTATTGTAGTAATGGCAGAATTTGTAATACTGATATAAAGATAATTGTTACCAGAGGTTTTGAGGGGAAGAGGTGGGAATAATAGGTGGAACATAAGGCTTCCTTAGGGCATTGGAATTGTTCTGCACAATATTATAATGATGGATACAGGCCATTATATATTTTGTCAAAACATATAAAATTGTATGGCAAAAGGGTAAACCAAAATGTACACCATAAGACCATGGTTAGTAGCAATGATTCAATATTTTTTCATCAATTGTAAAAAATGTACCAAACTCATAAAATGTTATTAATAGGGGAATATGAGAGGCAAAGTGTGTGGGGTATATGGGAATCCCCTATATTATTGATGTAACTTTTCTGTATTCTAAAACTTCTTTAATAATAAAGTTTAAAAAATAGAAAACAAACAGAAACATATCATTTCATACCAACTATAATGGCTGCTATTAAAAAAAGAGAAAATTACATGTATTGGAAAAGATTTGGAGAAATAGAAACATTCACTCTTTGCTGGTGGGAATGTAAAATGGTGCAACTGCTATGGAAGTTTGATGATTCCTCAGAGCTTACCATAGAAGTGCCATAAGATGCAGCAATCCTGCTACTAGGTATAAACCCAGAAGTATGGAAAGCAGAGTCTGCAACAGATATTTGCACACCAGTGTTCATAGCAGTATCATTCACAATTGCCAAAAGAGGGAAGCAACCAAAGTGTCGATCCACAGATGTCTAGATAAAATGTGGTAAACACATAAAATAGAATATTTTTTATTATAAAGATGTTCTGACGCATGTGACAATATGGGTGAGCCCTGAGTACCTTTTGTTGAATGAAATAAGCCAGCCACAAAAGGACAAATATTGCATGATCTCTCTGATATACGTCTAGTATATAGAGATATCAAATATTTAATAATATAAAAGGAAATGAAATTATATGACAAACACTAACTAAATAAACCTAATAAGACAATTAGGTTTCCTGACAAAATAAACTTTAGTAATGAAATATCAGTTTCACTAAGAGAGATATTATTTTATAAAAATTTATTTTTCTGATTGATACAAAGAAATCTAAATTTGTTATTCCACCACAAGCAGATTTATGCCCAGAGAGACTTATTGACCCCCGTACCTGAACTCAATGGAACTCTGATATCCAGAATAGTAAGATAATAAATTTGTGTTGTTTTAAATCAACAAGTGTGTGGTGATTTGTTACAGTAGAAATAGGAAATGAATACAACATGGAACATTAATGCAATTTGATATGACCATGACTAAGACCATTTTCCAGACAACTATCCCAGTGGCAAGAAATATTTTCAGCTGTGTGAGCTGGCATGTGGGGTTCAGACTCTGGTAAATGCAGCAATATCAAGACATTCAGTCCCATCTAAGTGCTTCCCTCCACAGTCTAGTATCCAGAGTCCATTCAATAACTACACAATGTGAATTCACTTTTCTCTTTGCTTGATTTGAGCAGTTAGTAAGTTTTTTAGGGTAAGTAGTCTTTTTCTGTTATAATCAACCCTCTTTAAAGGGCATATTTGGATCTGATTCTCATTTTCAATGTGACTATAATGAGGTAGTCTTGGTAAGGCATAATAGTTGGCTTTCCTTTGCAAGATTATCTCCTCAGGGATTTCCAGGAAGAAGAGAAGAGCCTCATCATTCAGGCCCAGAGAGAGTGCCTCAACTGACAAGAGGAATTTGCTGGAGGTTGGGATTTAGGGTACTTACAGTCATCAGGATTTCTGTCAGATATTTCCTTTCTGACTCTAATGCTCTAGCCCTTTCCCAGCCCCTGCCCTAACTTCCATTAAGAGACTTGTTTAGGATGTTAATTCAACTGGTGATTAGCATAGTTATGGCAGGTTCCACATTTTTAATTTGAGGCTTAATCTGATGGTTCCTAAATATTTTAAGATCTTCAACACTATTAGGTGCAATCTCTTCACTTAATAATCCCTGATTTCCTCATGTCCTCTATATTGACACTTAGCTCTCCAAATCATTGTCTCCAATCCTCAAAAAGTATTCAGACAACAGAAGTGATATAAAAATATATTAAATCAAAGCATATTTGTTCAATTAAGTCATAAAATATGGCTCTATTTATAAATATATAGGACTATATGAAAATATGTAGCATCCCATATTTGAGGTAAGATCACTGAATGTGGCTTTTATTTGTGAATTTATTAGAAATTCTTAATTTTTAAAAAAAGTTATTTAATATACTATAAGATCTGAATAAGAATCACCATTAAGTTTAAGTTGTAGATTTCAGAATCAATCAATTTTCTTATGAGCAGGGATAGTTGTCATAATTAATTCTCTGTGTAGACCTCTCTAATTCTGACTTTTTAAAAATTTTGCATGTTTGTTTTGTAAGTTCAAAAATTTTACTCTATACTTATTGTTCATGTACATTCATGTATGAATGATATACTTTAATAAAGGAAAAAAGTGTTTTACAAAGCAACAACTAATCAAAACAAGATGGCAATGGCATAAGGATGGACACTGAGTATAGGACAATGGATTAGATTTGAGAGTACAGAACTAAACCCATCCACGTATGTTCAATTGAATTTAACACGGTGAAAAATCCATTCAATGGGGAAGAATAATCTCTTCAATAAATAGTGCTTGTCCAAATGAATATTCTCAGGAAAAATAATCTAATTACACCCTGCATTATATCATATAGAAAACAACTCAAAGAGAACCAAAAACCCCAACATAAGAGCTAAAACTCTTAGGAAAAACATAGGGATTAAATGTCATTTTTTTAAGGCTTTTTTTTCTTCAAGGAGCAAATTACATAAATGTTACATCAAAAACAAAGAGGATTCTCACATACCCAACTGCTTTCACTCCCACACTTGCACCCACTAACATTTTTCATTAGTGCGGTACATTTGTTACAATTGATGAACGCATACTGAAGCATTGCTACTAACCATATCCCTCATTGTGACTTCCTCACTCGCATGATTTTAGAGAAAAAGAAGATTCCACTCATTTTAGGAACTTGCACATTTCTCCCTTCCTAGTGCCTGCTTTTCAACTTCAGGTAAAAAGATGGTAGCCTTTCTGCCAAGAAACCAACATTTGTCTCTCCACCTGCAGGTGTCCCTAAAATCTTCAGGCAAAACATTCATGGGGACAAAGTCAATTACTTGCCTATGGCTCCTTTATCAGAAATATATAATTAATTAAATGTTTTGTTGTTAATCAGATTAAAGAGAGGTGAATATTATTTTTTTAAGTATTTTACCAGAC
Organism: Tolypeutes matacus; assembly: GCA_026826555.1. Taxonomy (NCBI): domain Eukaryota; kingdom Metazoa; phylum Chordata; class Mammalia; order Cingulata; family Chlamyphoridae; genus Tolypeutes; species Tolypeutes matacus. Next base: position 1,856,706 of record JAKSZT010029954.1, on the reverse strand, counting down.
ACATATATATGCTTCACTTATTTGAGTTGACTAAAAAAACTATTTGTATAGAGATCCCATACTATTAGTCAGTATAATTCATGGAGGAAGTGATAATTAGAAAATGTATTATCTGAATAGGATGCTAATATCATAAACAACTGTGCCCTCTTTCAATATATGAATGTACCTTATTCTGTAGAAGAAAATAACTTTATGGATCATTTATAATGAGATTAAATTCTTAGGAACTATAAAGTAATTGTTTAAGATATCATTAAGGGAGTAAAAATGGATTGTCCACATTGTGAATGTATATCCATAAATAATTTTTGGAGTCATCAGCCCTACTTTTATTTTCTACCTTATTCTATATTATGGTCTTGTTTAAGAGTTTCCCTTGCCAAGAAGAAACTTGAAGATGGAAGCATCTGACACAGCTGCAACCATGATGCAACTTCTCTGAGTACCTTAACTTGATTCAGAAGGAAAATCTCTGGAGGTGAATGTCTTTCATGATATCTAATTTATTCATGAAGAACTGTGTTAATTTTGACAGGATATAAAATTGAGCCAGAAGACAATAATCTTTTTAGTTGTCTTTTTATTTTTAAAATGAATTAAGTGTAGAGAAAATGTGAGATTGGTGGACAAACAAGTGTGTGTTTGCATGTATTTGTGAATTGTCTGATTTGAGATGATGGCTAATGCCATTATGTAAGATTGACAGGAAATAACTTGTAGAGAAAGCAAAGCAGAGAGATGGAAAATACATATTTTCTACCCATGTCTTGGCTATATGGCCTTATTAAAACATATTTATTGCTCTTTCCCACAAGGTTCTTATGCATGGTAAAGCTAACTGTAATATAGGGAAAAATAGATATAAAAGTCAGTGTGTCATAAATACAGAATGACTGCTAAACACACACAAACTCAGAAGCTCACAGAGCAATACAGGAGACCAAAGTTGAGGTCAAATATGAAACTACATTTTCAGTTGAGAAGCCTGGAAAATGGTATGCACTATTTTCAAGGAAGTCATCAAAAGGCTTTTGTGGTTGGAACTTGGATTTATTGCTAGATACATTGAATTAAAGGTGACATTAGAATATGTATGCATAAACACAAACATACTAATATACAGTTTCATAATCAAAACTGATAAAACAAACTTAAACTCATGGTGTCAGGAGCAATGAATTTTAGTCATGTGATTGGGTGAGAGATTTGAGAACTGACATATAAATAGCAGAAAACAGACATTGAAAACAGTGAGTGACAATAACGGGAAGAGGAAGAATAAAATTCAATGTAGAAAAGAAAAATCTGTCATAATGGAGGTAGAATTACACTGTTAAGAATTTCATAATGGTCAGAGTTTAAAGAATAAAAGCACAGTTGTCAGCATATTTCATCTTTAAGAATAATAAGGCAGAATGGAATTTTGGTAAACCCATTGGATTTACTGTTATGAGATGATTTGTGAGTTCTGTTTCAGTAAATCAAAAGGACAAAAAACATATATAGGGTAATATTTTGGGTAATCTAAGCACCTCTTAAAATATATGTATATATATATATATATAAATAACATTTTTGTAAGCAAATACACATATATGCATATATATTTATATATCATTTTGCAAATGTTTGTATGTATTGTGAGAATTTTTATTTTTACCCATAATAAAAAAATTAAAAAAAAGATATTATGAAAAAATAAAATAAAATAAAAATATAGTAGTGCTTTGTACTCGTCTAAAAGTTGGAAATAATTTCAAAATAAAACAATTCTCAAAAAATTAAAAATATATATATAGGATAATGAAATGTTGTAATGTGGAAAGAAGGGAACCTCAGCTGCTGTGTCCTACAATAGTGAAATCAGAAAATCAACCCTTTTGATTACATGTTGATAATGAATTCATATAACTTTACATACTAATTTAGAACAGGATAGCAGGAAGTAAGTGAAGATAACAGAAAGGACAAAATGAAGTCTATAAGCAAGAATAAGTTCTAAAATTGAGGATTTACGTGTATGTTTGGAGGCAGAGGTAAAGAAACAGAAAAGAAGAAACAGAAGGCGCACACGGGCTATGGACCCACTCATGGATAGGGTCGGACACGACTTGCCCAGATTCCCTTCAGACCGCGCTTCCAGCGGTCCAGCAAGAGCCGGCCCAGGCCGCCTCTGGTGCATTATGGGTGGGGACACCCCCAGTGCTGGGGGAACACCCCGCCAGGCCACTCGCCATCAGCCCGGTGGTCCCAGACAATCACCATCGGAAGTGCAAGCGAACAGGCCATGGAGTGACACCGCCTTTCGCGGTGTTCCCGCCTTGTCGCTGGAGCCCTGCCCCTGCAGGCCCGGATTAGCCCTGAAATTCGCGCCCCATTTCCGTTGCCAGGCGCCCTTTCAGTCACCCCACCCCACCGGCCTGTTCCCTTGCTGCAACCGGACCACGCGTTGATTGGCTGCCCAGCGCTGTCCCTCATGGAGCGGGTCACGCCCTCTTTGGGGTGCAGTGTCTCCGAACACGCTCAGACCTCATTGGCCCCTGGAGCTTGTAGGCGTTCCGGGCCCCTGAAGTCCGTCCCAGTCGGGGCGGGGGCAGGGTCGGGGCAGCCAAGGCCTTAAGAGCTGCGGGGTGTTTTGGGATCATGGCCACCGTGACATACTGCACGTGTTTGGGCGAAGACGCAGTGAGGGGATCCAGGAGTGCAGTGAGGGTCGGCTTATCTGGCCCCCGGTGCGGACCGGCTGCAGAGCGAGCGGCCCCTGCCACTTCCCGGCCCCATGGTAGCGGTAAGTTTGCGGATCCAGCTTGGCGTTGGCGCGGGACTCCGGGACCTATGGACAACACCCCCCCTCCCCCCTCCCCCCCTCCCCCAAAGCGCGGAAAAGTCGGGGGAGCGACACTTGCAGTTGCTGCGTTTCAGGAGAGCTCGTCCTACGCCCCCCCCGGAAAGTTCCTGCTCACTCACCGTGCCAGAGGCACGCAAGAGTACGGAAAGTTGTGCGCCACTCCGTCGCGTGTCGTGGGCACCCCCAGGCCGGGTTGGGGACCAGCCAGTCCGCACCAGGCTGGGAGTGTTGCTTACAGGGGCGGCACGTGGGCGGGTTAAGGGCGCGGAGTCTTGCAGGGTTCCTGGCCCAAACCTGCTCTTTTCAATTCTTTCCTAAAGGCTTTTCACTTGGCTGTGCAGAAAGGAAAATGACCGTCCTTTTACTGATGGAGAGTAGGCTTCCATACCACCATGGAGAATTTGCAGTGGTCATTAGGGATTACATCCCCACTGTGTTGTCATGGTCCCATTGGGATCATTCAGAGATCAGAAGTTTGTGCCCATGTTAGAGGAGGTGTGTTCATCATTTTCACATTCAGTATTCCTTCCACAATATGGAAATTCCAAAAGTGCCCCTCTAAAATTGACAAGAAAACCAGAAAAAAAATAATGAACTTATAAATATTGGAATTTCCACTACCCACTTTATTTCTTCAGCCAGAAATGTATGAAGCTTATTGGACTCTGGTTCTTTTTCATGTCTAATCAGCCACTAAAGCCCACTGTTCCTTCCCAGTAAATCTCATATTAGTTTGCCATTTTTCTAGCCTAAATTAGAAAAGAGTGTCAATTGCTTACTAAAGGTTTTATAAATATTTGTTGAATAAATGAATGATTTAAAAGCGGGACACATAAATTAATAGTGATTATAGTTCAATAAGTTGACTATTTAGTAATGATATATTAAATTCAGTAGATTCATTTGCTCAATTATTTCATGAATCTAAATTGTGCTTTAACTATTTTATTATTTTACTATCATTTTTATGTGACGATGAAAATTGTACTCAGAAGTAGCAGTGACAGCATGCATCCTTCTTCATTTTAAAGGAATTGTGTTCAAGATCCTCACACTAAATATGATACTAGAAGTAGGTTTTCATGGGTAACTCAGAAGTTCTCATTCATCTTTGGTTTTCTGAGAAAAAAATGAAAAATAGTTGTTCAACACAAACAAATCAACATGAACAAGATCAATATGTATCTGCATTTATTTGGAAAGTTAAATTTTTTTTAAACCATTATTGAGATGAATTGTATTCTTTTTTATTTTACAGGGGAGAGTGCGAATGCAGTCCCTCTCTACCACAAATTATGCAGTAGAGTTCCCACATATGGGGAAATCACAGGGGTCAGCACATCCAGAGTGTAATGGATAAGCCCTGGGAAAACCACCTTCATGATCATGGTATTTACTGAGTCATGCTTTTAAACCTGGGCTAAGCACTATTTCATCATTATTTTTAAAAGAAATATTTGACTGGATTTAGTGATGATAGAGTCTATGATCAGTGTTCACAGTTCTTTCTGGACTATGTCTTTTCTAGGAATATAATTCTAATGACCAGTGAAGAATATCATACATGTTGTCCCTACTTTCAAGAAGATTACAGTCTAGTGCTGAAAAAAATGTGTGATGATTTGAAGCTGGGTGGACCCCTGAAAATCATGTCCTTAGAGTTAATACATTCCTGTTGTAAACATACTGTAGGTGGGACCCTTTTATTTGATTCCTTCAGTAGTGTGTGACACAGGGTGGATCTTAATCCTTTTTCTGGAATCCTTTATAATCAGGATGAAAATGGAGATAGACAAAAAGAGAAACCCACAGAAGCACAGAGAGGAAGCAAGAAGCTGAAAGCAACAAAACACAGAAAAGAAAGGATCACCAGCAGCTGGTCTGGCATATTTCATTTTGGCAGCCCAACAGAATAAAACAAAATGAAAAATAATTCCAAGATAGAATGATGGATAATGTAATATTGAAGTTATAGAGGAATGCAGGAACTGGCATCTGTGGGAAGTGTCTTATTCCTTGGGGAAATTTCATTTAATGTTGTGACAGTTTGGGGATATCTGTGGATCCCAGAAAAGATCATGTTCTTAGAGTTAATCCATTCCTGTCAGTGTTGGACCCTTTGATTGGATTGGATTCAGTTGGGAGGGACTTTGATTTGATTTCAGTGAGCCATAACCCAGGATGTGTTTTACCCCTCTTGTTGGAGTCCTTTGTAAATAGAGAAACATACAGTGAGACATAGAAAAAAGTAGGGAAGGAGAAACCCCAAAAGGCAGAGAGAGAGGACCTGGAGGCTGAGGCTGTCATCAGTGGAGCACAGAGGCCCAGAAAGAGACCCCCTGTGAGGCTGAAAGAGAGTTCTGGATGAAAGGGGAGAATGGAGCCATTTACCTGATTGTCCACAGCTGACTTTGGAGAGAGATTTGCTTGATGCCTTGATTTGAGCAGAGCTGCCATTATGCACTGCCATGTGCCGGATTGCCCATAGCTGTAGCTTGTGTGAGACAGCATCTCTGATGATGCCTGGATTTGGACACTGCATAGACTCAGAACTGTAAGTTTTAACCTAAGAAATTACCTTCATAAACAACAACCCATTTCTGGCATATTGCTCCCAGTATTTTTTAGCAAACTAAACAAATTTAAAACCTGTAATGAAAGAATGAAATTGGGGGTAAGAGGGAATCTGACTAACAGAAATGGGTTGTAATTCTAAGGCAACAAGGAGAATGGAGGGCTAGTGAAGTCCTGATGTGTTGGCTCAGTGGCACCACTAGGTTTCATTTAAGTAGCAGGTAGGATTCCGGCATGTAAGAAAGGTCATCTCTGGTGATTAGGGTGAAGGATATATTTACAATTTTGAGCAGAGATGTGAGAATAAAAAGGGAGGACAAGGCACAGAGAATGTAGACAAAGAGAATAGCTGGTGGCCACCCATTGGCTTGGAAGGACAAGGGAAGCAAAAGATCTTACAAAGTCAATGGAGATTGGGAACTTTGGAGAGGGCTGCCTGACACATCTTGAAGAGATGAAGCTACTCTCAGAAATATAGTGTGATGAAGCAAAGAGAAAGCAGGGAAAAATACTCTTCTCTTTCATTCAAAGTTTTCTCACCATTGTGATTTTCTGGTGCTTTGAATCAGGAATCCTAACCATAATTCAGTGAGCAACCAAATTGAATAAGGCAGATAGTCCATAGGGATCAGCTTCCCCTGGTACAGAGGTTTGGAACTCAATGAATAAATGAGTCCCCTATCTTCTTTCTTTCTGCCCTGATATCTTGAGTGTAAGTCTTTGTTCTCATACATTTGCCCTAGGATTACCTACTGATGTTTTGTTTTCACCACCAGGCATCATGCTTGTATTTCAGGAAGACGCAGCAGAAATCTACAGGGAAAAAAAATTTACTCCCTTTGTTTTAAAAAATTTTAACTATAAAAGTTAAATCCCAAAGATTTCATAATTTTTTTTTTTTTTTTTTTGGTCAAAACTGGGCCACCTCTATCTTCAAGTTAGATAATTGAGCATTTAAACTTGGTCACATTACTTTCTCAAACAAATTAGGTTTCAACAAGTTAAGGAATAAAGGGGTGATGGAGCTTGGGTAGAAATTATCAGGATCAACAAAAGATGAGTGGGATTAGCTTGGTAGAGAGTCGGGGAAGAGAGGGTCAGACAGAGAGAAAGTGTGATCAAGAACTGGAAGTTTAGATTTCTTGGAAAATGGTGCCAAAGACCATAGGCAGAATGTGACCCTCTCACAAAAAAGGAGCAGATAGAGGACAGAGGCCTATTTGAAGGAGCTGCTTTGGGTATATAAAGAGTGAGATGGTGTACTGAATCATCTAACAGTGTTCTGGAAAGAGAAGCCAAAGGAACACTCTGAGTTGCTCACCCCTGTGGCCAGAAGCGGCACATATACCCTGCCCTTAGGGCAAACAGCCTAGGTGGAGCCACTTGCTCGCTGCTCTGCTGCTCTAATCAGACTGTGAGGGGGCATTCCTTGGGAGGAAAGGGGATCTGGGAGGGGGCAGAGTAATTTCTTTTTGTTGAGTTTTGGCCAGCTAAGCCCCCATTGAATCTTGGAAAGGACCCTGACACAATGGGGAGAGGAGAGGGGGATCTCCTCAGGCATACTGTCATGCCTAGCCACCCAGGTAAAGAGAGGAATTAGATTTAAGAGGGTCAGGGACAGACAGATGCCTAATCAGCAAGACTCTGGCAAACTGTTAGGAATCTAACCTGCCAAAGGGAAAGTAGGTGGATAACTTTCTGAAAGGTTAACTGGCCTAGGGATACTTTAGCTCATTGGAAGAATTTCTGCCTTGCATATATGAGGTCCCTGGTTTGATTCCCAGCTCTTCCTAGAGGAGTGATCCACCAGGTTATAAGACATCCAGCTGGTACTTTTACAGGAAACATTTAGACATTCTTTTTGTTTTAGCTTTTTTTAGATCTCATGGGTGTGTGTGTGTGTGTATTTAAAAAGGTTCCTTTTTTAGTTACCTTATTTTACTCTCTAAAACACAGTTCAAAAACCTGCATAGGGTGGGCTGCAGGGTGATTGAAAACTGGCAGCCTGAGAATCTCCTTAGGGACCAAAGAGGGAAGGCTGTTTTTCCTTTTTTTCCCCTCCTTTTTAAATTAGCTGCTGCTATCTTGTTTCTTATTTGTTGTGTTTCCCCTTTCTTTGTCCCTTCGCCCTATTTACTGATTTTTTTCAACCTATGCTATTTCATGTCTTTCTTTATTTTTCTATTTTCTGTTTTCTGCTGTTCTTCCATTTTACCTCTTTTTGTTTGGTCTTCAACTTTTCTTCTTTTTATTTCTATTCTCCTTTTTCCCTCTGTTTTCTTTCTTTTTCCATTTTTTCTTTTTCTATTTTCTTTTCCTCTTTTCTGAAAATTCCAGTCTCTTAACCCCTAGTATATATTTCTCTCTATTCTGTCTCTCATTTTATTATTTCTACTCCACTTTTTTATTCTTATTCCTCTGTTCTTCTTACTTGTGTTAATTATTCACTTTCCTAGGTCTTATATGATTCTGTTTCTCCCTTTTACTATTCTTTTTCTATTCTTATGTCATTCCTTTTCCCTGGTCCTAATTTTTTTTTTCAAGGGAACATAGAAAACAGCAAGGAAATAGAATAAGAAGAATGGGATGTCAAAATGAAACCTTACCACACAAACAAAATCAACAACAAAATAAATTGCTAGAGCAGAAAGAGAAGCTAATCAACTGAATAAACCCATCAAGATAAATAGATGCCTAGACACCAACAAAAAATTACAAGCTGTACTAAGAAACAGGAAGATTAATAAAGTTGACAAACCCTTAGCTAGACTGACAAAGAGAGAAGATGCAAACATAAAATAAGAAATGAGGAAGGGGATATCATCACTGACCCCACAGAAATAAAGAGTATCATAAGAGGATACTTTTGAAAAATTTTGTGCCAGAAAGATGGATAATTTAGAGGAAATGGACAAAGTCCTAGAAATGCACAGGCAGCCTATGTTGATGAAAGAATAAATTTTCTTCTTTCATCTCAACACTCCAATCACAAGTAATGAGATAAAATTAATCATCGAAAACCTCCCAACTCAGACAGTTTGACTGGTCAATTCTACCAAACATTCTGGAAGAACTAATACCAATCCTGCTTAAACTATTCCAAAAAATAGAAGTGAAGGGAAGATTGCCTAACTCATTCTATGATGCCAACATCACCCTAATCCCAAAGCCAAATAAAGATGCCAGAAGAAAGGAACGCTATAGACCTATCTATCTAATGAACCTAGATGCTAAAATCCTCAACAAAATACTTGCTAATCATATTCAACAATATATTAAATGAATTATAGACCATGACTAAGTGGGTTTCATCCCTGGTATGCAAGGATGGTTCAACATAGGAAAATCAATCAATGCAAAACATCTCATAAACAGATCAAAAGAAAAAAAAATCACATGATCATCTCTATAGATGCAGAAAAAGCATTCGATAAAATACAGCACCCTTTCCTGATAAAAACACTGCAAAAGATAGGAATAGAAGGAAACTTCCTTAACATGATAAGGGTATATATGAAAAACCCACTGCTAGCATTATATTCATTGGTGAAATCCTAAAAGCTTTCCCTCTAAGATCAGGAACAAGACAGACATGCCAACTTTCACTGCTACTATTTAACTTGTGTTAGAACTACTTGCTCTAGCACTGAGGCAAGAAAAAGTTATAAAAGGCATCCAAATAGGAAAGGAAGAAGAAAAATTTCACTATTTGCAGATGACATGATCCTCTACATAGAAAGCCCTGAGAAATCTACAATAGAGCATCTAGAGCTTATAAATAGGTTTAGTAGGGTGGAAGGTTATAAGATCAATGTGCAAAAATCAGTAGCATTTTTGTACACTAATAATGAGCAATCTGAGGAAGAAATCAAGAAAAAATTCCCATTTTCAATAACAACTAAAAGAAACAAATATCTAGAAATAAATTTAAAGATGTAAGTGACTTATGTGCAGAATATTGCATAACACTGTTAAAGGAAATCAAAGAAGACCTAACTAAATGGAAGAATATTCCCTGTTCATGTATAGGAAGACTAAACATCACTAAGATGTCTATCCTACTCAAACTGATTTACAGATTTAACACAACAGCAATAAAATTTATCACAGTACTTTTTACTGAATTGGAAAAACTAACTATGATATTTATTTGAAAGGACAAGGGACCCTGAATAGCCAAAGATATATTGAAAAAGCAAAATGAAATTAGAGGAATCACACTACTTGACTTTAAAACATACTGCAATTCTACACTGGTCAAAACTGCATGGTATTGGCAGAACAATAGACATACAGACCAATGGAATCAAATTGACAGTTCTGATATAGATCTGCACATATACAGTCACCTGATATTTGACAAGGCCATGAAGCCTACTTAGCTGGGAGGGAATGGCCTCTTCAACAAATCAAGCTCAGAGAAGTGGATATCTATATCCAAAAGAATGAGAAAGGAATACTACATCACACCTTACACAAAAATTAACTCTAAATGGATCAAATATATAAATATAAGAGCCAAGACCATAAAGCTCCTAAAAGATAATGTAGGGAAGCCTCTACAGGATCTTGTATTAGGAAATCATTTCATGAATTTTACACCCAAATCACAGACAATGAAAGAAAAAATAGATAGATGGGACCTCCTCAAAATTAAAAACTTTGGCCAAAGGAGTTTGTCAAGAAAGTGAAATGCAACTTATTCAGTGGGAGAAAATAGTTGTTAACCATCTATTTGATAGGTGCCTTATATTCAGGATATATAAAGAATTTCTATACCCCAAAAATATAAGGACAAATAACCAATTTAAAAAATGCACGAGTGATTTGAACAGATACGTCTCCAAAGAAGAAGTACAAATGGGCAAAACGTGCATGAAAAGATGCTCAACATCACTAGCTATTAAGGAAATGCAAATCAAAACTACAGTGAGATAGCATCTTACACCCATTAGCCTGTTGGCTATTAAAAAATAGGACTACAAGTGTGGGAGAGGATGTGGAGGAATGGGAATACTTATCCACTGCTGGTGGGGATGTAGAATGGTACAGCCATGGTGGAGGACAGTTTGACAGTTCCTCAGGAAGCTAATTATAGAACTGCAATATGATTCAGTAATCCAACTACTGGGTATATAACTAGAAGAACTGAAAACAGGAACACGAACAGATATATGCACTCAATTGTTCATATGGCATTTTTCACTACTGCCAAAAGTTGGGAACAACCCAAAAGGTCCATCAACAGATGAATGGATAAACAAATTGTGGTATATACACAATGGAATATTACTCAGCTGTAAGAATGAAGGCATTTTTAACACATGGGATAACATAGATAAACCTTGAAGATCTTGTGTTGAGTAAGGCAAGCCAGGCTCTGAAGGGCAAATACTACATGACCTTACTGATAGGAATTAAACAAATTGAGCAGAATTATAGAGCTAGAGTCTGGAAGATAGGTTTACAGGAGACAGAAAGGAAGAAGAAGATGTTGAGTCAATGTCCATATAGGCAAAATGTATTATTGGTGGAAGGAGGTAGTTGTGCTGTGGTTTGGAATAACACTTGTGCAATGATGCTTTTTGGTCTGGGTGGCGCTGGTCTTGTGGGGGGCAGTTGGATGGGGAGGATTGGTTAGACTGTCCATGGAACTAGGGGGTGGCTTGGGGAAGGGAGTAGCTGAACTCTGTGGATTTGTAGGTATGTGATTGAAATTACAATGTTGAGAATGTTCTTTTGGCAAATATGGCAGGGGAGGACTACTGATTTAAGGTGTTGGATGTGCAGAGCATGTGGGACATGGCACACCTGAGGCAAGCTTATAGGGAATTCATAGCATTCATCTTGTCATAGTGTGTTGTATCAGGGGTGGAGACTCATATAATGAGTGGGAAGATGTTGGACTGCCATCCTGGGAAATCCTGCTATGATCTCAAGGAGAGGGGCAGGAGTGTCTTGAGAGCATAGGCAGTGCCTAATAGGGGAGGGAGGAGAGGCAAGTATGTCAAGCCTTCAATGTTGTTGCAAGTAACTATAAATCTTATCTTTCAATGAGATAATCCTGATGGGTCCTGAGGGGAGAAGGAGGGAGGAATAGAATAGATGGAACATGGGACATTTTGGGGGTGATGCAATTGTTTTACATGATCTTGCAAGGATGCATACAGACCATGTCAAACTTCATCAGCTAAAAAAGGTAAGCAAATATCACTGTACTTACAAGACAACAGATTTTACAGTGATGAAATACATGTCAAAAATTAATTTTATATTTTTTATTTTATTGTTTCAGACTTTTAAAACAATTTTGTACTTTATTTTTAAAACTATCATTATTATATCATTTTCCTATTAATTGTATTTGCTTTGTTGGCTTCAATTTTGAAGAACTTTTGGTTACAACTGTGTCAGGGGAGGATCATTGGTGTGGGGTATCAGACCTGTGGAATGCATGGGAGGATGTTCACCTGGGGCATACTTACAAAACATATGAATGTGTTCAAGTGTTCATTTGGCATAGTCATAGTGCATGGAGATTCACACGATAAACAAAGGAATATCAAATTTCCATCCTGGAGATTTCTGCCACATTCTGTAATGTGACAGCAAGAATCCCTTGAGTACAGGGGCAGTGACTATTGAAGGAGGATGGACCATTGACAGACCCTTGATTGTGATGACTGTACTTATGAACCTTTACTTTTCAAATTGAAACTTAGTATACTATTATAAGGTACCTAAGCATTACCTCCTGAGAACCTCCTTGTTCCTCAAATCTGGCCTCTGTCTAAGCCAAACTCAGCACATAAATGCATTAACTTCTCCCCAGCATGGACATGGCTCTGGGGGATAAGCCTCCTTGGCACTGAGGGGTTACTACCATGCACCAACTAGCAATGCAACTGGAAAAAGACCATGACCAAAAGGGTCAAAGGGTAAAGGCAAATGAGTTTACATGGCTAAGAAACTTCAAAGTGAGTTGGGAAGTCATTTCAGAGGCCATGCTTATGCATGTCTCAGCAGGAACTCATTGCCAAAGTAAATATAACTTCAAATAGTGGAGCTCCTGAAGGCTCTGGAGACATCCAAACACTATAAGCAGGGCAGACTGCTAAGGAGTTTGGCACCCTGTCAGTTGGCCCTACTTTGTTATTTATGCTCCCCAATGTCATAAAGTTGGACTCAGTTATTTTTTCCCCTACACATGGCTCTGCTGCTCCTCTTTTTGAGCCAATAGTTAGTACTAGAGTTGATTGGTGTATGTCCAAGAGACTTAAAGATTTAGGTTGTCCATGTACCAGTGGGGCCCTGAATTGGAACAGACTTGCACCACCTACTCTCTAGTTCACTGGACTCAACCAGGACAATAACAAGGAGATAAGGATTGACAACAACCATCTCAAGGAACAGAGAGAACCTGCAACTGCAAGCAAGAAAGTTCCATCCATCTGCCCCATGGGATCTAAGCCCCATCTCAATTAGAGGTGGAGTGGGCATCACCATCACAGAATCCTCAGGATTGGGGAATGGACAATGGACTAGAGTAGACTTACAGTTGTTGTACTGTAGACTTGTTGTGATCTTAGCAATGGAAGAACTTTTATCATGGATGTGGAGGCAGTGGTCACTGGAAGTTCTGAGGAAAGGGAGAGGGAAAAATGTGCAGGAGAATGTGTAAACTACAGTGTAAACTATAATCCATGCTGAGTGGCAATACTCCAAGATGTGTTCAATTGTGGCAAATGTTCCACAGTAATGAAGGATGTGTTGGTATGGGAAAATGTGGGAGGGCTACGGAGTGGGGCATATGGGAACCCATGTGTTTTTTGTGTAACATTTATGTAATGTAAGTTTCTTTAAAAATAAGAAATAAAAAAGTAAATTAAAAAATATTAATGAAGTTTATAATAAAATTTAGAATAATTTTGAAAAGAAAAAAGGAACTTTATATGTTGTCAGGGAACAAGCACATAGTGAGCCTCTTATTTTGTAGAAAAGAAAAATTAATTTATTACAGGAAATTCAATAAATGATGCTTAAAAAAAAATACCTGAAAGTTTAGAAAGAGTATGTTGAAGGAGCAGGAGTAGCTCAATGGTTGAGTACCTGCTTTGCATGTATGAGGTCCCAGGTTTAATCCCTGGTATCAGCTGAAAAAAAAAAAGACATGTTGAGTATCAGAAATTGGAATCAATTTATTATTTGCAGAAAGTAAAATGAGCAATAGAAATCACCAAGGAGAGACTGGAAAGGAATGAGGGAGGCAAATATTTAGTGCTGTTTAAGTCATTTTAAAGAAAATAGTAGAAGAATTGGGATAGTGAGCATGAAAAACACACAAGAAAGGAATTCTGGTGACAACCCTAATGTAAAATTATTACATAAATATAAACAACAGTTAAAAGCCTAAAAACAAAGGTAAATATTTACTACAGATATGGCATTTAAAGTTTTTACCTTATCAATTTAGAATGATAACATACAAACTGTAGAAAGAGCTGAACAACCCAGCAGGAAAAAGTGTTCAAGTTAAGAAGAGAATCAATATGGGCCATTTAGTTACCAGTTTAAAATCTTTTAAAACTTATTCGACATGTGCCAGCTGGGCCCTGAGCTTCAGTGGAGGTGCAACAACTACTCTTCAGTTCATTGGACTCACCCAGGACAACTAACAAGGAGGTGAGGATGGACAACCACCATGCCAAAGAACTGAGGGAGTCAACAACTGGAAGCAAGAGAGTCCCACCCATCAGCTATGTGAGATCCAAGCCTTCTCTCAATTAGAGTTGGAGTGAGCAGCACCATCCAAGAATCCTCAGGATTGGGAAATAAAATATGAACTAGAGTGGACTTACTGATATTCCACTAGAGATTTACTATAATTCTAGCAATGGAAGAAGTTATATCATTGATGTGGAGACAGTGGCCACTGTAGATGCTGAAGTCAGGGAGAGGGGAAAAGAAGTATAATATGGGAGCACTTTGAGGACTTGGAATTGTCCTGAATGACATTGCAAAGACAGATACAGGCCATTATATATCCTGCCACACCTACAGAATTGAGTGGGAGAGAGTGTAGACTACAATGTAAATTATAATCCATCCTTAGTGGCAATGCTCCAAAATTTGTTCATCAATTGCAATGAATGTACCACACTAATGAAAGAAGTAGTTAATGTGGGGAAAAATGGGAGATGTGGGGAGTGGGGCATATGGGAATTCCTTATATTTTTTTATGTAACATTTTATATAATCTAAGTATCTTTTAGAAAAAATAAAAAAATGTATTTTGAAAAACTGATGGACATTCAAACATATATATTAAACAATATTGAATATCTGTCATCTGAAATATAGGCAAAAATGAAATTATAATTCCTATGTTAGCAATGGGAGCTATAACTTCTTTAGTGGGAGAATAAACTCTTTTTACACTGTTTCTTGGTACATTGCTGAAGAAAGCAGTAGAGATATTTTTGAAAATTGTCATGCCATCATTCAAAATTGTTCATTGAGAGAGTTTATTGAAGTGATATGCATATTTGAAAAAAATAGAAACAATATTAATGTCCAACAGTAGAATATTTGTTTGACAAATCATTATATACCATATTTCATAATAGAATATTTCCCAAGTATTCATAATACACACTCACAAACATACATGGATAGTGATAGAGAGATGGATAGACAGGTAGACAAATATTTGTTGCAGTGTTCAAATGTACACAGGATATTGTTGAATGGAGAAAACATAAAACAGTATGCATAGTTGGATATTACTTTTTACACTATTATATACATGTATTTGTAATTGCACTTAATGGTGCCACCCAATTGAACCTGATGTTTTATTGCAAAAATTTCTTAAATATTTTTCAATGTAAAATGAGTGCTTGGGAATACCCATATGTGCAAGTCTGGTGACAATACTGATGATTTCAAAATTTTTAAATTGCTTATCTGTTTATCCCTAAAATAAACATAAAATTAAAAATAAAGATTTTAAATCCACAGAAAAAAAATTTTTAAGTAAAAATGTTTTTTAATAAGTCCTGAAAGGCTTGTGAAATAATAGTTCATGTCCATCATTCAGAATCTTACTTTTCTTTTTCTTTGCTTTAGATCCCACAATTTCCATCTTATCTTGATCTCTGAGTGAGGTGTACTTAAAAGTTCCACTGAAGTAATATATCCATGGTCTATGATTTCTGTGATTTAGCATTTTGATTTTATCCTATAGCAAATATCCTAACACCCCAAAATGAGAAATTAACTTAAAAAGTGAATCTGAAATGGTGGTACTCTTAGGGAAAATGGTACTGCAGTTATATTTTTTAAAGATTCCTATATATCAAGCTATGCCTAAATTGAGCTCACAATATGAAATTATGAAATGAATGGGCAAAATACTCTAGTGAATTAGAAGACATAACAAATAACTGGGTTAGATCTCCAAGAACCTTCAGAATAGAGAGGCCATGAAAAAAACTATTATTTAAGGAGATAGAATGTATAAAGTAAGGAATGGAAAATGCAAGGAAATATATGATACTATCAAATTAATTGAAATCAAAATCTAATGGAAATAGTAATATAAGGTACAATCTTTATATATTAAATAGTAGATTAGACACCAATGAAGAGAGAATTCATGAAATGGAAGCTAGATCTGAACTCAGCACATAGAGATAAATTGAGAGCAAAAATTAAGGAGAGGTTGAGAGAGGATGAGAATAAAATGATCATGATTGATCACTAATCCATAGATTTTAACAAAAATGTATGAATAATTTTTTTTCAATTGAGGTGAGTGTGACAGTTTGGAACTTTTTGTGGATTCCAGAAAGGTCATGTTCTTGGAGCTAATTCATTCCTGTGCTGTGGGTCCCTTTGATCAGATTGCTTCAGTGAGGTATGTCCCCATATTGGTCTTGTGTCTTTTGCTGTATTCCTTTATAAATGGATGACTGAAAGAAGAGACACACAGGGAGAAGCAGCAGAAACAGAAATCCCAAGAGGCTGGAATCAGTGGAGCACAGAGTCATGGAAAGAGGCCCATGAGAGGCTGAAAGAGATGAGGCCCAGAGGAGATGAGAGAGACAAGCCATATGCCTGAGCTCAGGGAAAAAGTTGGGGAAGGCAGAGACTTCAGCAGATACTAGACACTCTTGTGCCTTGCCATGTGGCAGTAGTCCAGAATCACCAGCAGCCAACCTTGGGTGAGACAGCATCTCTGATGATGCCTTAATTGGGACATTTTCACAGCCTCAGAACTGTAAGCTTTTAACCTAATAAATTCCCAGTACAAGAGCCAACATTTTTCTGGTATGATGCTCCTACCAGCTTTTAGCAAATTAAGACAAGGTGTTTTCAAATGTTTTCTTATTTTTGAACAATGCTGCAGTGACTAATGGTGCACATGTTTCCTTGTATATGTCTATACATATTCCAACAAAGTATAATTCTTGGAGTGTGATTACTGGGTTTTACAAAATGTGTTTGACCAACTTATTTGCTATTGCCAAATGATTTTCAAAGGAAATCACTTTATACTGCCATCAGTAGTGGAAGATAATTCCCATTACTCCCTATATTAGTCAGCCAAAAGGGTACTGATGCAAAATACCAAAAATCTGTTGGCTTTTATAAAGGGTGTTTATTTGCGGTGGAAGTCCACAGTTACCTGGCCATAAAGCATAACTTTCTTCCCTCTCCAAAGTCTATTGCCATGTGTTGGAGCAGGATGGCTGCCGACATCTGTGAGGGTACAGGTTTCTAGGGTTCCTCTTTTCCTGGGGCTTGCTTCTCTCTGGGCTCAGCTCCTCTGCTAGCTTCACAAGGCCAGCTGTAGACTATCAGGCAAATGGCTTATTTCTTTTCCCAGGTGTTTTCTCTTTCCTCACAACCAAGCTGCTCTGCGTGCTTACTTCCAGGGGCTCCAGCTCGAAAAATCCAAATCAAAACTCAAGTCTGCCCTTTGCCATGGCTTTTATCTGTGAGTCCCCACCCACCAAGGTATGGAGACTCAACACCTTACTGATGTGGCCCTATCAAAGACTTAATCATTATTTAATCAAGTAAACCTCTGAATCCAATATAATCTAATATGCCCAGAGAAAAAGACCAGTTGAAAAACATAATCCAATATCTATTTTTGGAAATCATAAATAATGCCAAACTGATGAACTCCACCCACTGAATTCCAAAAAGACATTGCAATATTCAAAAAACCTTATTTCAGTAACAATACTAAGTACCAAATCATATCATAATCAGTTTAAAGAAATTAAACTGATTGTGTTGGGGCAAAGTCCTGCCTGGCTGTAGACCTCTGAAATTACAAAAGAGTTTATCTGCTTCCAATATAAAAATGGACAGAGAAAGGCTAAACATTTTCATTACAAGGAGAAATTTGGAGGGAAGCATGAATCACGTATTCTCTACATTTCAGTAAACCTGCAGGATATATTTCATTAGGTGTCAAAGTCTAAGAGTTATTCTTAAGATAATGGTTTCTTCTTTTTGAGGCCTCATGAGGCCCCACCCTTTGCACAGGCTTGCCCCATCACCATTTTCTTGGTTCCAGCCTCATCAAGTATCTGGGTGGTGACCAAGCTCCAAACCACCCTCCAAGAGTGTTTCAGTGATTGCCAAACTTTACATAATCTTTAGGTTAGAGTCTTAGGCCCCCTAGTACAGTAAAGTGAAGACAACATCCTCCCTAATCTTTGGCATATAGGCTCAACCTTCTCACAGCAATGAGTTTACCTCCTGGCCTTTCCTAATTGATGGGGGACAGGTCCATCCCTCTCAGACCTACTGGGTGCTGACCTTAAGCACCCTAATCTTGAGGGAAGTGCTTCACTATCTCTTTACCCTGTGGTAGCAAAACTCTCCCAAAGCATTGAGCAGGAACATACACCCTCTTCAACTGCTGGGGCAAACTCACCCTCTCTGTACATATGCATGGGGTTCCTCTCTTGGCCCAAGGTGATGTCTTAATTCCATATCTCAACTTCAATGGTTTTCCTCTTAAAGTGGTTTCTCCTTCAATCTCTCCTTACCATGTACCTTTTAGTCCAAGCTAACAGTGGTTTTGTTAATACAACTCTCTCAAAAAACTCTTTGGTTTAGCATGCAAGAAGCAGGGGTCAGTAAGACTTTCCACAAGTCTTTCTGAGATAACTGCTTATTCATTCCTGATTTAGTAGTTTCAAGTTTAGTTAAGTCCTCAAATGGGGCACTATTGTCTGGGAGCTTGATTTCCAAAGGCTTGGAAGTTCCAGAATGAGTTTCTATTTTCTTTGTGCCCCACAGTTCAGTTCTCACTTATTTTGCTCATTTAGCATCTTGCTATAAGTTGCAAGGAGAAGCCATTCTCTGAATTTACTTTGGAAATTTATTCAAGTAACTTTTTGCCATTTTCAAATTCTGTCTTCCATAAAACACCAGGAGTTAATCTTGCTAAGTTCTCTGCAACCTTAAAACATGGATCACCATTCCTCCAATTTCCAATAATAGTTTCATCATTTACTTCTAAGGCATCATAAGAAGTCTCTTTAGCATCCATAACCATATCCATATCAACAGTCTCTTCAAATCTATTTAGGCCTTTTCTGTCAAGCATATCTCAATTCCTCCAAGAAATTCCCCTTACCCATTTATAAAACCATTCCAGTATTTTGATAATTGCAAAAGCACTACCCCACTCCTGGTAACAAATACTGTATTAGTCAGCCAAAGGTGTGCTGATGCAAGATACCAGAAATCTGTTGCCTTTTATAAATGGATTTATTTTTTGGGGGGAACCCACAGTTGACAGCCATAAAGCATAACTTTCTTCCCTCACTGAAGTCTATTTTCATGTGTTGGAGCAGGATGGCTGCTGATGTCTGTGAGGGTATAGGCTTCCTGGGTTCCTCTCTTCCTGGGGCTTGCTTCTCTCTCTGCTCAGCTCCTCTGCTCTATCCACAAGGCCAGCTGTAGACTGTCAGGTAAATGGCTTGGTTCTCTTACCAGGGCCTTTTTTCTTTCCTCATGAACCAGCTCCTCTGTGTGTTTACTTCCCATGGCTCCAGCTCAAAAACTCCAATATCAAAATCCCATCGACTGTATCCATGGGATATAAGCCCCCTCTCACTTGGAAGTGGAGTGGACATCACCATCCCAACCTCCTCAGGACTGGGGGAAGAGCTATGGACTAGAGTGGACTTAATGGCATTCTGTTGTAGACTTAATGTGATTCAAGCAATAGAAGAAATTACAACAGTGAGGGTGAGCCAGTGGCCACTGGACACTTTTAGGGCAGGGAAGGAAAAGCAGTTGTAATACAGGTTCTTTTTCAGTACTTGGGAGTTATCCTGAGTGACATTACAATGACAGATATGGGCCATTTTACATTAGCATATAACCTGCAGAACTTTAAGATTTTTATTTATTCATTCATTTATCCTCCCCTTGCTGCTTGTGCTCGCTGGGTCAGCTAACCACGCCGTGCAGGCATGCTTGCCTTCACCAGGAGGCCCCGGGAACCGAACCCGGGGCCTCCCATATAGTAAACGGGAGCCCTACTGGTTGAGCCACAGCCACTTCCCGAACTATGCTCTTTAATGTGAACTATGGTCCATGCTTGGTGGCAGAGCCCCAGGATGTGTATATCAATTGCAGGTGATGTGCCATACTGATGAAAGATGATTATGTGGGATGTTGTGGGAGGTGTGGGAGGTGGGGAATATGGAAATCCCTGTAATTTTTGTGTAACATTTATGTAATCTGAGCATCTTTTAAATATATATATATATAATAAATATATTATATATAAAATAAAGAAAGAAAGAAAAAAAAATTAGATCTCACTATTCCACCATGTTTTGGAGCTGAAAAAAAAAGTCATTTGATGAGTTTTGGTAAATTTTGTTTTTTGTGTGTACATTTTCAAGAAATTATAAAAATGATTCTAACCACAGGTTAACCAATCCTTTTTACTGCTAGGTGGATTCCAGTTTTTTTGTTTTGCTTTGTTTTGTTTTGTTTTGTTTTGTTTTAGGTTTTTTTTTTTTTTTTATGTGTGTGTGTGTATGTGTGTGTATGTGTTTGGATTTGTTCTATTTTGTTGCTTTCAGTGAAATTGAAGGAGGCTGTAATCAAGATTTTAAGTTATTAAACACAGTTTTTGATGCCAGAGAATGATGTGATTTAGGTCATATAATTTAGAATAAGTCCAATGAATTGAGTGAAAAATGCTCTAACAAAACTCTTTCAAGTCCCATCTACTTATTTATGTGAACACAGTTTCTCAACACTCAATATAAAATCAGAAGAAAATTGATGTTGACTCCTGGCTCATTCTTGCACTAAGCAAGATGATTGCATCATCAAAGGGTACATGAGCTATGGAGAATAAAAAGACCCTCACTCATCTCATTGAGAGATGCATTTGTGAAAATAGTTTATTTTTCTTGAGCAATGTTTATCAAAATTTGTATCATAAGTTGTTTTTATCCATTGTTTATTGAAATGGTGTAATTGTATTAGCTCAGCTAGAAGAAATGTTTAATATTTTGAGACTTACAGATGGAGGAAAGTTTTAAAAATAAATGATAACTTTTCTAAAAAAAAAACAACAACAACTCAGTTTTGTCCTTTGCTATGTATTTTATCTGTGAGTCTCCACCAACCAAGTAGCAGGGATTCTACTACTACTGATGTGGCCCAATCAAAGCCTTAATCATTATTTAATCATGTAAACCTCTGAATCCAATATAATCTAATATGCCCAGAGGAAAAGACCAGTTCACAAACATAAATCAGAATCTATTTTTGGAATTCATAAATAATGCCAAACTGCTATACTCGCCTTTTAAATTTTCACCAACTAGATATTTGTGAAATGGTATCTCATTATTGCTTTAATTTGCATTTCCCTGATTAGGTTAGGTTTAGCACCTTTGCATGTAGCTATTAGCAGTGCAGTTTCCCTGTTCTGTCAGTTGCCAATGTAATTGCATATATTTATTTTGGTTGTTTTAATTTTCTTATTCATTTGAGTGTGATCTTCATGTATTCTGCATACAAGTGAGTTTTATGTATTTCAAATATGAGATGAAAATATAATATGAGGTCATAGCTTGCATTTTAATTTTGGTGTTTTTTGGGGACAAGGTTTTACTTTAGGAAATTTACTGCTGTCATTATGATATACTTTTTGTTTATTTGTCTGAGATTTATTTCCTTTCTCTGAAGTTATAAAGGTAGTATTAGTAAAGGCTCTCTATAAAAACAGAATCAATATGATATGTATACATATATAATTATTAAAAGAATTAACTCCTGTGACCAGCAAGTCCAAGTTCCACAGGGCAGGCCACAAACTGGAAATTCTAATGAAGGTGAAGTTGCATTCTGCAGGAGAAACAGGCTTACTGATGAAGAGGTAGACATACTTTTTGACTGCTGAAATCCTCAGTTTTGCCTTAATAATCAGAAAACTGATTGGATGAGGAAACACCTCTCTTTGCTGAGGGCAATCTTCTTTGTTGTTTGTGGATGCAATCAGCCATCGATGCAATCAAATGATATAGATGATAATCCATCTATGAAATACCATCACAGTAACAATCAAGTCAGTGCTAGCTTGACAAAAAACTGTACACCATAAACTAGCCAAAGTGACAAATATAATTAACCATCACAAACTTTTTTAATGCAAATTCACTGTTCTATTTGTAGTAGTACACAAGAAAAATAAGGGGAGAGAAATAGAGGTAGAGAGAGAGAGAGAGGAAGAGAGAGATATAAATATATAGAAATACATATAAAGCTATCAATAAATTCAAGATATATAAATTTATATGTAAATATATATAAATTTAAAAATACATAGTTGCATATGTATTTTTTATTGAGAAGTTGTGGGTTTACAGAAAAATCATGCATAAAATACAGTGTTTCCATGTACTACTCTATTTTAACCCCTTGCATTTGCATTGTACATTTGTTACAATTGATAAAATCACATGATTATAATTGTACTATTAACTATACTCCATGATTTACCTTATGGTTCAATGTTAACACAAACTGTGACAAAACTTCGTTGTGACATAACTTTAATCTCTGTACATTTATTTAATTTTATTTACTGATTGGTTAATTGAGCTATTCTTTACATTGTTTATTCTACTTTTCTGAGTATGGATTGCACTGAAGGCAAAAATGGAAATAGGTAGACCAGTTATTAAGCTATTGTTCCATAAAATAAATTATGGTGGTTTTAACTATGCCTATAAATTATGGTGGGGATGGGACAAATGGGCAGGTCCAGGGTATATTGAAGAACTTGAGCTAATAGAATTTATAAAAGCTCAAATTATGGTTTTTCAAGTAGAGACTATGATTCCTAGGTTCTTGGTTTTGCTTGCTCATATTTCTTTTAGCGTTTTGGCCATTTCTGCCAAGTGGATCAGAATGGGTTGAATTAACAGCATTATTTAGGATACTTTGGTAGTGGCTATAGTAGAGAACATTGTGGAGTTTTCAACTCCCTGCTACCAGGATTTATGAAGCTGAATTACTAAATGAGATTGAGATGAAGGAGCTAGCAAAGCAAGAGCAGAGATTTACTAGGGCATCCAAAGAAATGCTAGTTTGGTCTACTTACAGCAAGGAATAAAAGTGTGCAAGCAGCTGCAATAAAAATCTGTTGTCCTTTTTTATGAACATATATTTCCCAGTCTCCTTAATAGTTAGGTCCATGATTAAGTGATAGCTAATTGAATGTAAGTAGAATGATGAGTGACACTTCCAAGATTGTCCCATAGAAAATTTCCAGGGTTTCCCTTAATATTCTGATCTATTTCTGGATGTCTTATATTTATTGCATATGCAGAACTTCCATCAACCTGAGGACTGAATTAATGCATGAATTGATGTCTGTCCCCACTCCTGCTGATCTGGAAAAAAACTAGACTGTTAATTGAATAAGACATAAACTTTTATTGCATTGAATTCATTGTAAGTTTGTGTAAATAGTTCACCATAAATAAAAGAGAAACTGGAATTGGATGTGGTTTTGCCATAATATAAACCCATAAATATTGGGCATTTTGGAACTCATATTAATAGAACTTTAGCCATTTGAACTGATTTTTTGGTTTTCATACCTCTTTTCCACTTTATTAATTTTGTTTTACTTTGAGTCATGCTTCCATTTATCTTTAGTCAATTATATTGAACATTTTTTCAGCTCTCATTGTTTAAATTTTAGTAACCATTTTGCATTCTAAGATTATTTCTTATAGCATATTGGTCTTGTTTTATGAATGCAGTATCACTTGTTCTCCTTCTGATGATATTAAATCTTTATTTTAGGGGGACTGTCTTCCATTGCTTATGAATTGACTCTGTTTCCTGTGATTTCTTTATTAAATTCCTGTGTGTTTGATATGGCACTCTATTTTTCATTTTAGGATAATTCCTTCAAATATCTGCAGGTCCACTCTTATTTAACAATTGTTGAGAAATTTTGAAGCTTCATTCTTAATGTGATCAAAAGGTGAACTGGTCATTTTGTCATAGAACACTCAATTTGATGAACTATTTCCCTGTGGATGTTATTTCTCCAGAAGAGAATCCTCCAGTATCAACTGAAGGGTGGTTATTGGGCAGTTAGGATTCTGGGTGTAGAATGAGGGAGAGGGACTAAGTACCTCCAACTTCATTAAATAGACTTTAACTAATATTCCTATGTCTAGCATTTGTTGAATCTTTGCCTTCACCTGTGACAAGTATTCTCAGGTCTTGAAATGCTGTCATTGAAATTCTCCATTCCTTTATGCCACAAATACTTATTGGGACCTAAGACATGTCAAGTTCAAATAAAAACATAAATCCCTTCCTATGTGGAGTTTTCATTCCAGCAGATAGAAGCATTTAATAAGAAACAAGCATCATAATTTATGCTATAGTACTTTTCAGGCTGGTATTATAATAAATTTATTAAATAACCATTACATAGTGGAAATGTATTATCAATGTTATGAAAAATGAGCAGAATAACAGGATTTAGGAGATTGGATGATGGGAAGGGGGTGTAATTTTTTTTTAATTAATTTATTTTTTATTGTGGGTAAAAATCAAAATTTTCAGAATACATACCAATATTTGTAAAATGATATATAAATATATATGCATATATGTTCATTTGCTTACAAAAATGTTATTTATATATATATATATGAATATATTTTAAGAGGTGCTTAGATTACCTAAATTATTACACGGAACCCACCAGGATACCCATGTTGCCCACTTCCCACACCTCCCACCACATCCCACACAAACATCTCCCATAACTGTGGCCCACCAACCTCAATGGACTTACACATCCTGGGGCCTTGCCACCAACCACAGATTACAGTTCATATCATAGACCACACTTTCTCCCACACAGTTGTGAGTGGTGTGTGCTGATTTAAAATGACCTACATCCCTTGCCACAATGGTACTCCGGACAACCTGCAAATCCTAAAGAAGCCCCTGTATTTCAACTGCACATCCCCTCCCTGTCCCGAAAGTGTCAGGTGGCCAGTGGCTCCACCTCATTGTTATAATTTCTTCCATTGCTAGAATCACCATATGTGTACAACAGAATACCATCAAGTCCACTCTAGCCCATAGTTCTTCCCCCAATCCTGAGGGGACTGGGATGGTGATGTCCACTCCACCTCCAAGTGAGAGAGGGCTTATATCCCATGGATATGGTGGGTGGGATGATCCTGCTGCAGATAGAGGTCCTCTCCATTCCCTGGGCTGGCTGTTGCCCATCATCATCTCCTCGCCAAGTGACTAGGATGAGTCCATTGAGCTGTAGGGTAGGAGTTGCAGCTCCACCGAAATTTCATGCACACCTGGCACATAAGTAGGCCAGAGGCTCCAATCTCTGGAAGTATACCTAAAAACTCCAGCATCACATATAGGTTTGAATAGAAGGGACTGATGAACCATGTGCAGGGAGGACTTATTTGAGTCCAATTCTGTCACTCTCAGGAGCACAGATTCCAAAATAGAGCCCACTGGTAAGGCATCAGTCTCTGGGGCTATCCCCCCTTATATAGGACCTGGGTGTCTCCAGAGCTCTCAGGAGCCCCACTGTGTGGGGTGATAGGCACTTTGATGTTTTATGAGATCCTACTGAGGTGTGCGTAAGAGTTACCTCTGGGATGACCTCCCGATTCTCTTTGAAGTCTCTTAGCCACTTGAACTCATTTGTGTTTACCTCTTCCCCCTTTTATTCAAGGTCTTTTTCCAGTTGTGTTGCCAATTGGCACTTGGTATTAATCCCTCGTTGCCAGGGAGGCTCATCCCCAGGAGTCATGTCCCTCGTTGGTGGGTGGTAATGCATTCATATGCTGTTTCACTTAGAGAGAGGCCTCATTTGAGCAACAAGGAGGCTTTCAGGTGGAAACCCTTAGGCACACCACAACAGCAAGCTAAGTCTCAGTTACAAGAACAAAGACTCACAAGGGTAGTCATCAATAAAAAGAACTCATCAGTGGGTCATCCTCTTTTGACAGACACTGTCCCTGCACTCAGAGGACTATTGCTGCTCTCTTGGAGACTGTGGAAGAGCTCTCCAGGCTAGGAATTCAGATAACCTCATTTATTGTGTGATTGTCTACCCATCATGACCATGCCCCATCTTTTGATCTTTTGAACAATTTTGTATATCTTTCATGTATATTCAGATGAACTAACTTCCATGATTCCCCCCTCCCAGACAACCCCCACCAATAATCCCCTGCGGTACCCATGGTAACCCTTCTGTAATCCAAATCCTCCATGAACATGTAGTCCATAAAATAATCAAATACACTTAATAGGAAAAAGAGTCAACAATGATAAGCTTACATGCAAGAGACAAACATAAGGAAACTCAGGGAAAAAAAACAAAAACAAAAACAAATAATCAAACAAAAAAACAAAACAAAATATAATTAGCAGATTTGGACCCCCAAAAAATGGGGAAAAAAGCAAAAGAAATGCCTTTAAAATATATATATATATATATGTATTCTTTTGTTTCTTTTATCACTGTGTTATCGGATGTCCCGTGTGCTGTGACACCTTCCCCCTCTCAATCCCCATTGTCTCCCAAATTTTCATTTAATTTTCAAAGAAGTTTTAGGACACAGCAAAGTCACACACAGAGTACCAGAGACTCCCAGATACCAAAGCACCCCCCTCCCCCCCATATTAAAACCCCTTTTTTTGGATGTTAGCATTGTTATAACTGTTATACAGATAGCAAAATATAGCAACTGAACATTGTCAATGATTTACTGTATAGTTTACAATTTAGATGATACAGTTTAATAATTTTGATGATCACTGTAGCTTTGTAGTAAGTTTTTTTTTTTTTTTTGGGACATGAAATTTTTTTATTCATAAAAAATTTAGTGAGGTTGAGACAGGTTTATTTGGAGATTAAAATGACATCAATTTATTTAACAGTAGGTAGCCTTGGCTTTAAACCACATCAGAGTTTATAGGTAGTATGTTTTAAAGTCAGGTAGTGTGATACCTCCAACTTCATTTTTCTTTTTCAATATGTCTTTGGCAATTTGAGGCCTCTTGCCTCTCCAAATATATTTTGTGGTTAGTTTTTACAGTTCCTTAAAAAATACACTGTTGACTTTTATTAGGACTGCATTAAATCTGTAGATTAGTTTGGGTCGGATAGACATCTTGATGATGTTTAGTCTTCCTATCCATGAACAGGGAATATTTTTCCATTTATTTAAGTCTTCTTTGATTTCCTTTAACAGTGTTGTGTAGTTTTCTGTATATAAGTCCTTTACATCTTTAGTTAAATTTATTCCTAGGTATTTGATTCTTTTAGTTACTATTGTAAATGGTATTTTTTTCCTGATTTCCTCCTCAGTTTGCTCGTTATTGGTGTACAGAAATGCTACTGATTTTTTGTGGATTTCTCAGGGCTTTCTATATATAGGATCATGTCATCTGCAAATAATGAAATTTTTACTTCTTCTTTTCCAATCTGGATGCCTTTTATATCCTTTTCTTGTCTCAGTTCTCATGCAAGTACTTCTAAGACAATGTTAAATAGGAGTGGTGATAGTGGGCATCCTTGTCTAGTTCCCGATCTCAGAGGGAAGGCTTTTAGGATTTCACCGTTGAAAATGATGTTAGCTTTGGGTTTTTCATATATGCCCTTTATCATATTCAGAAAGTTTCCATCTATTCCTATCTTTTGTGGTGTTTTTATGTTGAAAAAGTGCTGTATTTTGTCAAATGCTTTTTCTGCATCTATAGAGATGATCATGTGATTTTTTTTCTTTCAATCTGTTTATGTGGTGTATTACATTAATTGATTTTCTTATATTGAACCATCCTTGCAAACCCAGGATGAAAACCACTTGGTCATGGTGTATAATCCTTTTGATATGTTGTTGAATGCAATTAGCAAGTATTTTGTTGAGGATTTTAGCATCTAGGTTCATTAGAGAAATTGGTCTCTCTTACTTTCTTGTGGTATCTTTATTTGGTTTTGGTATTAGGGTAATATTGGCATCATAGAATGAGTTAGGCAATATTCCTTCTACTTCTATTTTTTGGAAGAGCTTAAGTAGAATTGGTGTTAGCTCTTTCCGGAATGTTTGGTAGAATTCAGCTGTGAAGCCATCTGGTCCTGGACTCTTCTTAATTGGGAGGTTTTTGATGACTGAGTCGATCTCTTTACTTGTAATTGGACTGTTGAGTTCATCAATTTCTTCTTTCATCAATGTAAGCTGTGGGTTTCTAGTAACTTGTCCATTTCCTCTAAATCATCATTCTTGTTGGAATATAATTTTTCAAAGTATCCTCTTATGATACTCTTTATTTCTGGGGGGTCAGTAGTGCTATCCCCTTGCTTATTCCTTATTTTATGTATTTGCATCTGTTCTCTCTTTTTCTTTGTTAGTCTGGCTAAGGGTTTGTCAATTCTATTGATATTCTCGAAGAACCAACTTTTGGTTTTATTTATTGTTTCCAGTGCTTTCTTATTCTCTATTTCATTTAGTTCTGCTCTAATCTTTGTTATTTCCTTCTTTCTACTTCCTTTAGGTTTAGTTTGTTGTTGTTTTTCCAATTCCTCCAAGTGTGCAGTTAGGTCTTCAATTTTTGCCCTTTCTTCTTTTTTAATATATGTATTTATGGCTATGAACTTCCCTCTCAGGACTGCTTTGACTGTATCCCATAGGTTTTGATATGTTGTGTTGTCATTTTCATTAGTTTCAAGGTAGTGACTGATTTCTTTTGAGACTTCCTCTTTGACCCATTGTTTGTCTAAGAGTGTGTTGTTTAACTTCCATATCCTTGTGCCTAACCTGTTTCTCTGGCCCTTAGTGATTTCCAACTTTATTCTGTTGTGGTCAGAGAAATTACTTTGTATAATCTCAATCTTTCTGAATTCATTGAGTGTTGTTTTGTGGCCTAGCATGTGGTCTATTTTGGATTATGTTCCATGCACACTCGAGAAGAATGTAAATCCCACTGTATTTGGGTGTCGTGTTCTGTATATGTCTATTAATTCCAGGTCTTCTAATATATTGTTTAGTGCCTTAATTTCTTTATTGAATCTCTGCCTAGAGGTTCTGTCTAATGATGATAGTGCTGTATTGAAGACCCCTGCTATAATTGTAGAGACATTTATTTCTCCTCTTAGTTTTTCCAGAGTTTGCCGCATGTATTTTGAGGCACCCCGATCAGGTGCATAAATGTTGATGATTTTTCTCTCTTCTTGAGAGATTACTCCTTTTACTAATATGTAGTGTCCATCTTTGTCTCTTACAGTAGTTTTGCATTTAAAGTTTATTTTGTCTGATATTAGAATAGCTACCCCTGCCCTTTTTTGGCTGTTGTTACCGTGTAAAATGGTTTTCCAGCCATTCACTTTCAGCCTCCTTGAATCCCTGTGTCAAAGGTGGGTTTCTTGTAGACAGCATATAAATGGATCATATTTTCATATCCATTCTGCCAATCTGTGTCTTTTGATTGGCAAATTTAATCCATTAACATTCACTGTTATTACTCATAATGAATTTCTTACATCAGCCATTTTTTCTTTGGGTTAATGTATGTCATATGTTGTTTTTTTCTCTTTTTGTCTTTTTAGCTGTTTTTAAACTCTCCTCCAACTCTCTCTCCCTTGTTTTTTTCCTTCAACTTGTAAAGATTCCTTTAGTATTTCTTGAAGTGCTGGTTTCTTCTTGTCATACTCTTTTTATTTCTGTTTATCTCTGAATATTTTGAACTCTCCATCATTTTTGAATGCCAATTTTGCTGGATAGAGAATTCGCGGCTGGAAGTTTTTTTCTTTACTATTTTGACTATGTCATAACACTGTCTTCTTGCCTCCATTGTTTCAGCTTAGAAAGCAGCACTTAATCTTATTGTGTTGAAAGGGGTGTAATTTTAATGTGACTCTTGGGAGTCCCTTCTTAATCCCTCATTAAGAAGGGATTGTGGCAGTTTGAGATTATTTTATGCATCCCAAAAAGAGAAAGATTATGTTTGTAAACTAACCTATTCCTCTAGGTGTGATACATTTTTGATTGCATTAAATTTAGATGGGGAGACTTTGATTAGATTATTTTATAAGATTGTTTTAGGGCAGGGGTTCTTAACCTTTTATGTTCCACAGACTGCTCTGCCAGTCAGGTGAAAGGCACAGACCCATTACTAAGTCCACACTATACTGTGTATTATTTAATAAATATATCACACCTGCACCAACCCCTCCCCACAAGAATGTTTTTTTTTTTTAATTTAAATTCAAGCTCATTGATACCTTGTAAAAAAATCCTGCTTTAAGGCTTTTGATTAGACTACTTCAGTGGGTGTGACTCAAGTTGAGTCCCTTCCCCCTTGCTGGGTCTGATATAAATGGACACTCACTCAAACACAGAAAGAGAGAGCTCTCATTTTTGATGCTGCCATGTGACAGAAAGGATGAGGTTAAAATAGCTGAGGCCCAGGGGAGAGATGAGACATTTTACTCATAGCTTGCAACTGAATTTGGGGAGAGTAGCCGGGCCTGAGAGAGGAAACCCAGAGGGAAGGTGAGATGAGGCAGAGATCACCCTCCATCTTGCTTCAAAACATGGCAGCTGACTTTGGTGAGAAAACATCTCTTATGGTGCCTTAAGTTGAGCTTTTCATGCTTGGAACTGTAAGCTTTTACCCCCAAAAAATCCCCATTGTAAAAGTGAACAGATATCTGTTACTTTGTATCTGTATCCCTTTGCCAAACAAACAGGGATGATAGAGAAAACACTTGAAGGAGTTGAAAGAATTAGTCCTGCAAATATATGACAAAAAGTATTCCAATCATATAGGACTGAGGAGGGGAACATTCCTGGCATGTACATGGAAAAGAAGAAAAAACATTGTGGGGGGACCTCAATTAGAGCTTAGGGTGAGATGGAGTGCAGAGGGGAAGTGGAGTCTGGTTTGATAGAATCCTACTGGCAAATTTTTCATAGAGAAGTTGTGGGACTATAAACAATAATGCATAAAATACAGGATTTCCATATATCACCCCACTATCAACACCCTGCATTGGTGTGGTACATTTGTCACAATTAATGAAGGCACATTTTAAAAAGTGTACTACTAGGTATAGCTTAGGATTTAACTTAGGATTCACTGTGTAGTATAGGCCCATGGACTTTTTAATAAAAATATTCTACTGCCAAGAATACAATCTAACATTTCCCCTTTTAACCACATTCAGATATATATTTAAGAGCTCTTAATTACATTCATGGTGTTGTGCTACGACCACTGCCAACCATTACCAAAATATTTCCATTGTCCCAAATAGGAACTCTGTACAATTTAAGTCTTAAATGGGAATTGTACAAAACTCTGTAAAATTTAAGTCTTAACATCCCCTTTAAGACTTTAACATCCCCAAATTACCTACTTTGCTATCTTAAGGATTTTTTATGTTTTTCTGAATGAGATGGAAAGCCAATGGAGTGTTTTGAAGTTATTGTATGACTTATTTTAAAAATATGTCTGGCTGCTCTATTGTGAATAAAATATATGGACTGATGATGGAAGCAGGGGAATAGACTGAATCTCATGCAGGGATCCAGTACAGATGATGGTGGTCAGGAAACGTATGGTACCATGGAGATGGTTAGTGACTTAGACTTGCTTCATATAATACCACAATGTCACTTGAAAATTTATATCACTTTTTAGACAAGTCCTTTTTGATACAATGACTTTTTTCTACCCTTAAACACATTAAATATATATAATAAGTAAAACTTGACATCAGAGGTTTAGGCAAAGATATATGCATTACTTGCATGGCATAACAGCTTCTTCTCAGAAAATATGATATATGATGTAAAACATATAGAAATTTCTCTCTATGTTTTAATGAGCCCAAAATATTTTTTTAAAGATTTTTTTTATTTATTTATTCTTATCCCCCCCTTGCTGCTTGTGCTCGTTGGGTTAGCTAACCATGCCGTGCCGGTAGGCTTGCCTTCACCAGGAGGCCCCGGGAACCGAACCCGGGGCCTCCCATATGGTAAACGGGAGCCCTACTGATTGAGCCACAGCTGCTTCCCAAGCCCAAAATATTTTATGCACAAGTGAGAGGATAAAGCAGCCTTTATATGATTCTTCAATGTGTGGTGTTCCTGAGATATTTCTCTGTAGTCTGCAGAGTTATCTTGAAAACCCAAGGAGGCTGAAAATTTGGTGAAGGAAATAGTGCAAAAAAAGGATAAAAGAATGAATATAATATGAATTCATAAGCATACAATTCAGAATTATTAAATTCAAAATGTATGTTACCATCACTACCAACCGTTGCTAAAATTTTTCATCACATCAAACACAAACTCCGTACCCATTAAGCAATACCACTCCATCCCCTCCCCAGGCTCTGATAACATCTAATCAACTTTCTGCCTGTATGTATTAGTTTATTCTAGATATTCATGTAAGTGGAATCATAGAATATTTGTCCTTTGTAGATGGTTATTTCATTCAACATAATAGTTTAATTCATCTGCATTGTGGCATGTATCAGAGTTTCATTCCTATTTTTGACTTTACTTTCTCTCCCTTCACAAACATACAAACTTATTAACTGTTATTCTAAGAAAACATAAAGAGAATCCCCATTTTTATTATTTCTCATGCAATCTTCCTCTATGTAAAATCTCTTTCTCATTTGCTATTATTTAGGTCTTTGTTGGAAAGCTGAAGTTGTTTGGATTCACTTATATGAATGTGGTTTTGATCATTCACTTCTATGAACTTACATCAATATCTATAAATTTTGCATTTACTCTTCATATTTAGTGCACATATTCTCAACTCTAGGGCCAGACATTGCAAACGTGAAAAAGATAGAAGGAAAGCTTTTGAGGCCAGCATGAAGAGAGCATAAACATGCCATTCACCCTCCAATGTGGGGAATTACCCTCATCTGACTCTTCAGGGAATACAAATGTGCACACTAGATGCAGTAAGCTTATCCAAATCCCAAGCTATTATTTCAAAACCAACAGAAGAGAATGTCATTTGGCTTACATTTCTATAGGGGAGGATGAAACATATTTTGAATTGAAAGAATTGGTAAGGCAGGCAGAAATGTTTCAGAATGAGAAATGTATTCTATCATGTTACATTTTCCAAGATTCTCATCTGGAAGAATGGAATTATATTCTTCACCATAGTCCCTTTTCCATTTAAAAGTCATTATTCAATTAACTATGCTATTTTACTATTCATTATTCATCTATTCACACTATATAGCCCTAGTTTATAATGCGTTCATTTCTCAGTAGAACTTTAGAAATATCCAATATTTGAAATCTTGACTTAAGTGTCTTCCCCAACCAACTGTTTACCACTGCCAGATCAATATTTCTAAATTAGAATTTGAAAATGTCACTTTTTTTTCTGCTAAAAAGCCTGTAGCTATATTTCAGTGTTTCCACTTCAAAGACAAATACTTTATTTCACTCCATTTTCTTTCCAGTTTGGCTCCAAATACTATTTTCTAGGCATACCTTCTACACTTAACTTTCTGGATCTTATCATAAAGACAGTTGAACCATCCACATAATCTATCCAATGGTCAGTTATCCTAATGACCAAAAGACTGCAAATGTTCTTTACCTTTCAAATAAGCATTTGTCATGGCATCTTAAATGTTTTGTCATGTTTAAATTTAAGGAGTGTGAAAAGATTTATCAATGATCTTTTTACAAATTATATATTTCTAAGGAGAATTTAACAGATCCATAACTTGTTAATGTTGTATATTCTGTTTAATATATTTTTGTGTTATAATGAATATTAATAACTTGAAACTAGTTGGCTTAAATATTAATTCAAAATGTACTTTTAAAATAATTTCATTTTGACAGTTCAATCATTGAGTGACCATGTATGATATATGTTGAATTTTACATTATATATCTTCCTTCCTCAAACACATTTCTTTTTCTTATAGTCATTATAATATGTCCCACAGGTAAAAATGATCTTTTTCTATCCTATTGCATCTCAATATTATCCATTTTAAAAGGCTTTGTTTTAGTTTCATCCAGAAAATCTTCTACAATCTCCACGTTTCAAAACAATTTCTTTCTCATCTGTTATTTTGCAAAAAAAATTTGAAAATTATTTACCTTCATTCAGCCTTAGAACATCACTTTTAACTTTTATTTTTTTAAATTTAGATTACTCATTATGTACCTATTCAATTTTGTTTTGTATCTCCAGATGTACTATTAGATTGATGACTATCTTATCCCTGTGAAGCAGTACATAAAGAGATTCTAAATGTGTGTGTGCGTGGTGGTGGCAAGGTGATTTCCTATCCTCATTTGTGCCTAGGATGAAACCTGAATGTATTAGATTTTGTATGCAAATTTTGGTCCACAGTTAAGAAAATGAATATGGTATTTCCTTCTTTTTTTTTTGAAGGGCACTTATTTTCAGTGGAAATGTTGGCCTATTTCTAGATATTCATGCAAATATCCACTTTGACAGGCTTCAAAAATGAGTTCCCAGAAAACCCTGTAATTGAAATTAATCATGATTTTCTAAGAAGAGACATTAGGCTGGAAGGTATATGAACAACATTAAGGGCAGAAATAAGTAGGTTGGACAAGTAGGTATCCATGATCTTTCAGTTCTTACATTTTTTGATTCTCAGATAAACTGTTTCAAACTTATTTTTCTCTTCAGGTGATGTTCCCCCTAGAGATATGGGAAGGGCCAATGGTGGGTTCCATCCTTCTGGGCTTCTCAGACCACCCTCACCTAGAGGCTGTGCTCTTTGTATTTGTCCTTTTCTTCTATCTCCTGACCCTTGTCGGAAACTTCATCATCATCATCATCTTTTACCTGTATCCTCCTCTGCACACCTCCATGTGCTTTTTCCTAAGTAACTTCTCCTTCCTGGACCTCTGCTTCACCACTAGCCTTGCCCCTCAGACCCTAGTTAACCTGTGAGGACTAGAGAGTTCTTATGGAGGTCGTGTGGTTCAACTCTATGTCTCTCTAGCCCTCGGCTCTACAAAGTGCATCCTTTTGGCTGTGATGGCCTTTGCTTGTTATGTGGCTGTCTGAAAACCCTTACACTATGTAGTCATCATGAACACATGGCCATGTCAGCAGCTGACATCCATCTCATGAATGAGTGGTTTGGCCGATTCTTTGATTCATGTTACCTTCACCCTGTAGTTGCCTATCTGTGGCAACCACAGGTTGGATCATTTTATTTGTGAAGTACCAGCTCTCCTCAAATTGGCTTGTGTGGACACCACCATTAATGAATTGGTGCTTTTTGTCAGTAGTGTCCTGTTCCTCCTAACCCCTCTGACACTCATCCATATCTCCTATGGCTTCATAACTCAAGCTTTTCTGAGGATCAAATCAGTGGAGGCAAGGTATAAAGCCTGTAGCACATGCTCCTCCCACCTCATTGTGTTGATCATTTCTTATGGCACTGCCATCTACATGTATCTCCAGCCACATGACAATTATAGCCAGAACTGAGGCAAGTTTGTCTCTTTTTTCTACACCGTGGTGACTCCCACCTTAAATCCTACCATCTACACTTTAAGGAACAGGGATGTGAAGGAAGCTCTGAATAAGCTTCTTTCAGGAAAAATGTGTTATGTCTGGATGTGATAGATAAGGAAGTGGTTACAATTCATGTGGTTTTATCCAACTTTTATTTAGTCAAACTCTTAGTTCTAAATTTCACACTAATTGAATTAGTGTTCCCTTATTTTATCTCATAAGGGCTTTCCCCTCTCTTATGTGTAAATAAGTAAATTGTATATATGTTTATTTAAGTCAGAGCTTGAGACATAGAAAATAATTCTGAATGAATATAAGCTATGATCCTTCCCAGCAATCTTTTATTTCTGCCACATATTTTCCAGTGGTTTAAAAAATCAAATAGTTGCCAACTGTTTGCCAAGATAATGTTTTTTTTTCTGTAACATCATTAAATTCTTCAGGCCTTTTTCCCCCAGTTTTCTTCCAAACAACCACATATATTTACTCATAAAATCACCCATTAAAGTTTCATGCTGCAGAAGAAGAAATTTCTATGTTAGTTTAACCATGGTAGAAAAATATCTGCTCATAGTTAAGATTTATTGACCAGTAACATATCATATTAACTATTATTTCCCTTAACCCATTTATCATTAAGAATTCCTTCCAAGAAGGAGTAAGAGAAACAAAATATATTAAACACATTATTTTACATAACTTAGTGAATATATCCGATTTTGTGGTCTGTAAGTCACAACAGTGCATGGTAGATTCAAGCATTTTAAGAGAGAAAATAATGAAATAATTTAATTCTAAGTCATTTAACATGTTAGGTGTATAAAAGTAATTGCAATTTAAAA
Organism: Tolypeutes matacus; assembly: GCA_026826555.1. Classification (NCBI taxonomy): domain Eukaryota; kingdom Metazoa; phylum Chordata; class Mammalia; order Cingulata; family Chlamyphoridae; genus Tolypeutes; species Tolypeutes matacus. The sequence goes on along the minus strand of JAKSZT010029954.1, from coordinate 1,820,304 downwards.
ATATGACTCTTTTTAATAATGAATATTTCTTAAGGATAATAAAGAAATGTTTGTTTTAGCCAAAATATTATACAAATCATCTCAGTAATCAAGAATATACTACAGATGAGATGAGCTGGATTCTGATAATTATTTTATTTTTTGCAAGTGAACACACAGACTCCATTTCACAGATACAGTGTCAATCTGTTGGCTCCAGCAAGAATTCTGTAAGTGTGTGTCTGTGTGTTATTTTAGTTGGAAAATAAAATGATGGACACAGAAATATAAAATAAATACCTAAAGACAAATATTTTTGGACTGAGAATTAATTTAGTTTTTGTTCCTGCTATGTTATCTCTTATAAAAGAGTGTGATGAGTAATTGAAATTGTTTTTTTTTTCCGGTGTTTTTGTGAAATTTTCAAAAAAGTAGTAACTTTTCTCATAAATTAATTAAGGCTTTTCTGTTATCAAAATAGGTATGAACAAATGTGTATAATATGTTTTAGGTTGAAATGTATGGATTTTATTTTTAAATGGGGAGAATAAAACATTGCTAGAGCAAAAATGACAACATCATCAGAGTATTAATAAAAAGCCCATAAAATCAGCTTTGAAGGAAATAAGTACAAGCAACTCATAACTTGCTTTATCAAAAGACAAGGTTGAACTTTTCACATTATCAAAGGCTTATAATACAGAAGAACATTAATTACATAATTGGTTGATGAAAGGTAATTCATGTTTACATTGTTCAAAAGCAATGATGTACAGAGTAAAAAGTCAACACCAAGCTTACATATGGTGTAAATGAGAGATATACTCAGCTAATTTGGATTTTCCTTCCATGGAAAGGTCATGTTACATATTATTTTATTTTATTTGTTGTTGATGTTAAAGATGATGCTGTATGTAACATAGTAAAGATAAGAACACTTGCCTTGAGATGAGAAGTAAAATATTACAAGTCATTACAAGGCCCACAAGGAAGTGAGATTAGATATAAATTGAAAGGATTTGAACCTTAATGTTCAGAATGTTTATTCTGACAGATGAACAGAGAAATTGGGCTTTCAAAACTGTAATTCACTAATCTGTTTCAGAAATAATGAATATAGTGAACCTAGTAGATTACATTAAATCAGAATCATAAAATATTTCTTTTTAGAGGCTCATTTGAAGTTACAAACAATGAATTCAAGGTATTGCTTGAAAGCACTGTGGTTTCTTTCTGTCCATGTCTATGAACTCAGGTGTCTTAATTCAGTGATATTTATTAGATATTAATATAATATCAGGTAGATATTATTACTGCAGTGTTGAAAATTCACAAGAATTAGGTGAGGATATAAGTTTTTATTAAGAAGATCAAATTATGGTACAAATAGGTGGCATATTATGATTAAAATAAAATCTGCTATATAGTTGATAATATTTTTCACTAATTGGGTTAAAATTGTGAAATATTGTTTGATCATTCTATAAATAGCATCTAAACAGATATATTTTTGGCATACTACAGAACATGAATGATCACAATCAAATTAGTTTTCCATGATTTTCTAATAGAATATTTCAAACTTCATGCCTATGAATTTGATGTTTTATTGAGTTGGACTGCAAAAAAAAAAAGACTTCACTGGGATATCTTTCCATATTTCTTGTTTTTTTGGCCAATCTGAATAATCAGAACACTCTGGAAAGAAATTATTAATAATTACTCCCTTGTCCAAAAATCTATAAACTTAAGTCATAATTTTCTAACTTAATAATAAAAAAGAATACAGGGGACAACCAGCAAGATGGTGGCAGAGTAAGGTGCTCCTAGAATCAGCTCTTGCTACAGGGCAGTTAGTAATCACCCAGAGCTATCTAAAGCACTTGTTTGGGGGCACCAGGAGACCAGAAGTGTATCCTGCAACATCCTTGAGAGAATTAAAGCAGGAGACTGCCTATCTGCAGAGAAGATTAATAAGAAGAGCACTCCATGTCACTAGAGACACAGCGGCCTTGGGAGCTATTCCATGGTTGGAATTGGAAGCTCCACTTCCACAAAATGGGGGAGGAAGAAATGGTTGGACACCAATTTCAACTACTGATTACTGAATTCAGCAGGCTAAAGTATAATCCTAAGAACAGCTGAAGTTTGAATCTGTACAAGTCAGAAAGAGACCAGTAGCTGCCGTCATATCTCTGCACCTGACATGAGGGGAAGAGGGGCTGACTGAAAATCACAGTGCTGGTAGGAAATGGCTTCTTTCCATCTAGATCAGATTGCAACTCTAGCCTAAGCTCCAGGCCCTCCTCAGGCAGGGAGGAAACTGGGGGGGGGGGCTATGCCAGCCTCTGGGGCAACTACAGGCCACACCACATAGACCAGTAATCATCCTACTTTGGCAGTGCAAGCCACCCCAAGAGCTATTCTTTAGCAGAAATTGGAAGCTCCATTTCCCAAAAATGGGGGAGAGAGATGGTTGGCCACTCTGTCCAACTACTGATTAGTAAATTCAGCGTGCTAAAGTATAACCCTAAGAACAGCTAAAATTTTAACCTCTCCAAGTAAGAAAGAGGCCAGTGACTGCCATTTTGACTCCAGCCCCAGCATGAGGGGAAGCCGGGCTGACAGAATATCATAGTGACAGTAGAGACTGGCTTCTTTCACCAAGATTGGCCTGCAGCCCTAGCCTAGGCTTCAGCCCCACCTCTAGCAGGGAGGAAGCTGATAGACCCTGCAACAACCTATCAAGGTAACTGTAAGCACATTTAGCTGGCACAGACTGAATAATTGGAAGTCTACTGGGGCTTCTGTGGTTATCCTGGACCTGCACTGTGAGGTTGCTACCCACACCTGTAGCTCCATCCCTGCCCCAGGCAGGGGAGAAAGGGACATGAAGCTTCATCAGTCTCTCTGGGCAACTACAGTCTAGGTCTGCATGAGTTGGATTAGTCCACACAGCTGTGGCTCTGTCCCTACCCCTGGCAAAGGAAAAAGTTGGGAGAAGCTTCATTGGTCCTTGGGGCAATGAGAGTAGCTTGAGCCTGCACAGTTTATAGTGAAAAATACATCCCTCACTCCTACTACACAACCAGCAAGAGAGAAGGGCAGGAAGACCTAAACTAAAGAGAAAAGCTGCACCCAGAATAAATACTCTAGTAAGCCAGATGCCAAGACACCAACAAAAAATTAGAATCCACACCAAGAAACAGGAAGATATGGCCCAGTTAAAGGAACAAGATAAGCCTCCAGATGTCATAAAAGAGTTGAGACAACTAATCATACATGTTCAAACAAATCTCCTTAATAAATTCAATGATATGGCTAAAGAAATTAAGGATATTAAGAAGACATTCACCCAGAAACAGACAGGTGAGTGTCTCTTATGAGCAAGGGTGAATCCTAATAGGGGAGGGCAATCAGCATTTCAAGATCTCTTGTTGCATGAAACTATGAATCTTGTCATCCAATGAGTCAAGAAGGGAGGTTGTCATGTGCCTTGGGGGCATGGGGAGGGAGGAGCAGAATAGATCAAACGGGGTATTTAGTGGTCAGGGGAAATGTTTTTCATTACTTTACAGTGATGGACACAGCACATGGTAAATATCACCAAAAATTATTAAGTTGTATGGTGTAAAATGTAAAATATACTGTAAACCATTGACAAGGTTTAGTAGCTATGTTTCATTATCTGTATAACAGTTATAACAATGCTACCATCCACAACAAAAAGGTTTTAATATAGGGTGAAGAAAGGGGGAGGAGGTTGGGTATATGAGAGACTCTAGTATTCTGTGTGTGACTTTGCTGTGACCCAAAGCTTCTTAGAAATTAAATGAAAATTTGGGAGACTCTGTGGAGTGAGAGGGGAAGGTGCCACGGTACAGACTGGACAGCCGATAATGCAGTGATTAAAGGAAAATTGTCCAAAAAAATTTTAAAAATAAAATTTTAAAAATAAATTTTTTTCCAATATTTTTAATATCCCCATCCATTAATTTTATTTTATTTTTGTGTCTTTTTTAAGTTTCCATGTATTTTATCTCTTACATTTAAACTTATCATTATTATTTCATTTTCCTATTAATTATATTTGGCTATTATATGGGCTTCATGTTTAAGGAAGGTTTGGATCACAGAAGGGTTACAAAAGGGGTGGGAGAGGATAGTTGGTAGGGGGTGTCAGGGATGGATGTTTCATGGGAGGAAGTTCACCTGAATATACATAGAGGATATATAAAATTGTTCAAATGATCAATGGGTGGGGCTTAGTCACAGTGAGTGGAGAATCACTCAATAACTGAGAGAACACTGAATTCCCAGTCTGGAGAGTTCTGCCACAATCACCAAGGGAGCAGCAAGAGTCCCCCAAGTGCAGGGGCAGTGGTTGGCTAAGGAGGATGGTTCACTGTTCTGTTCTTGCTATTGATGACTAGCCATATGAGTCTTTGCTTTTGTAATTGAAACTTAGCCTATTGTTATGGGGCCCTAAGGGTTGCCAACTGAGAACCTCATTGTTGCTCAAATGTGGTCTCTCTCTAAGCCAAACTCAGCATGTGAATGCATTACCTTTCCCCTAGCATGGGACATGACTCCCGGAAATAAGCCTCTCTGACAACGAGGGATTACTACCAAGTGTCAACTGGCAATATGACTGAGAAAAGACATTGAATAAAAGAGGGAGAAGGTAAAAACAAATGAGTTCATATGGCTAAGAGACTTCAAAGAGAGTCAGGAGGTCATCCCAGAGGAAATGCTTATGCACACCTCAGTAGGATCTCATAGAACATCAAAGTGGATATCACCCCAAAGGGGCTCCTTAGGGCTCTGGAGACACCCAGGTCCTATATAAGGGGGAATAGCTCCAGAGATTGATGCCTTGTCATTGGGCTCTACTTTGGAATCTGTGCTCCTGAGAGTGACAGAGTTGCACTCAAATAAGTCCTCCCTGCACATGGTCCATCAGTCCCTTCTTTTCAAACCTATTTGTGGTGCTAGAGTTTGTAGGTGTACTTCCAGAGACTGGAGCCTTTGGCCTTCCCATGTGGCAGTTGTGCCTGGAATCTTGATGGAGCTGTAAGTCCTACTCTACAGCTCAATGGACTTACCCAAGACACGTGGCAGGGAGATGATGACGGACAACAGCCATCCTAGAGAATGTAGAGAGCCTGCAGCTGCAAGCAGGATAATCCCATCCATTTTATCTATTGTATATAAGCCCCCTCTCACTTGGAGGTGGAATGGACATTGCCATCCCAGACTCTTCAGGATTGGGGGAAGAGCTTTGGACTAGAGTGAACTTACTGGTATTCTGTTGTAGACATACTGTGATTCAAGCAATGGAAGAAATTACAACATTGATGTGGAGCAAGTGGCCACTGGATGCTTTTGGGCAGGGAGAAGGAAAAGCAGTTGTAATACAGGGCCTTTTTCAGGACTTGAGAATTATCCTGAGTGACCTTATAACGACAGTTATAGGCCATTTTACATCAGCATATAACATGCAGAACTGTGTGGGAGAGAGTGTGGTCCACAATGTGAACTATGGTCCATGCTTAGTGACAAAGCCACAGGATGGGTATATACACTGCAGGTGATGTGCCACACTAATGAAAGCTGTTTATTTGGGAGGTTGTGGGAAGTGTGGGAGGTGGGGAACACAGGAATCCCTGTAATTTTTGTGTATCACTTATGTAATCTAAGCATCTTTTAAAATATAAATTTTGCAAAAAAAATAGCAGATCTTATGGGAATGAAAGGTGCAATAAATGAAATAAAAAATATGTGGGAATCATATAATAGATTTGAGGAGGCAGAAGAAAGGATTGATGAGCTTGAAGAAATAGCCTCTGAAAGTGAACATACAAAAGAACAGATGAAGAAAAGATTGGAAAAACTTGAAGAAGGCCTCAGAGAACTAAAGGACAATAGGAGACATCCAAATATATGTGTCATGGGTGTCCCAGAAGGAGAAGAGAAGGGAAAAGGAGCAAAAGGAATATTTGAAGAAATAATGTTAGAAAATTTCCCAACCCTATTGAGAGACATAGATATCCATGTCCAAGAAGCACGATGTACTCCCACCTGAAAAAATCCTAATAGACCAACTCCAAGACACATATTAAGCAGAATGTCAAGTGCCAAAAACAAAGAGAATTCTGAGAGCAGCAAGAGAAAAGCAATGCATAATGTATAAGAGATAACCAATAAGATTAAGTGCTGATTTCTCACCTGAAACCATGAAGGCAAGAAGACAATGATATGATATCTTTAAGATACTGCAAGAGAAAAACTTCCAGCCAAGAATATTATATCTGGCAAGATTGTCTATCAAAAATAAGGGTGAGTTTAGAATATTCACAGATAAACAGAAACTGATAGAGTTTGTAACCAAGAGACCTGCTTTGCAGGAAATACTAAAGGATGTGCTATAGCTGAAAAGTAAAGACAGGAGAGAGAGGCCTGGAAAAGAATCTAGAAATGAATATTATGTCAATAAAAGTAACTTAAAGCATCAAAAGAGTGGTGAAAATAAAATATCACAGAAAAAAAAAAACAAAAAAACAAATATTCAGGCATAAACTTAACCAACAATTTAAAGTACTTGTATTCAGAAAATTGTAATTTATTGTTAAAAGAAATTTAAAAAAGATCTAAATAATTGGAAGAATATTCCATGCTCATGGATTGAAAGACTAAGTATCATTAAAATGTCAATTTTCCTCCAATGGATATACAGTTACAATGCAATCCCAATAAAATTTTCACCAGCATTTTAAAAATAAGTGGAAAACATGCTTATCAAATTTATTTGGAAGGGTAAGGGGTCCTGAATAGCCAGAAACATTTTAAAAAGGACAATTAAAGTTGGAAGACTCTCATTTCCAGACTTTAAGTCATATTACCAAGCCACAGTGATAAAAACAGCATGGTACTGGCATAAAGACAGACACATAGATGAATGGAACTGAATTGATGGTTAAAAAACAGACCCTCACATCTATGGTCAAGTGATTTTTGACTAGCTTGTCAAATCCACACAGTTTGGGCAGAACAGTCCATTCATTAAATGGTGCTGAGAAAATTGGATATACATAGCAAAAGAGGAAAATAGGACCCCTATCTCACACCCTATAAAAAGTTAACTTAAAATGAATCAAATACCTTAACTAAAAGCAAGAATTATAAAACTTCTAGAAGAAAATGTAGGAAAATATCTTCAAGACCTGGTGGTAGGTGGTGGATTCTTAAAGGAGATAAGAGAAGAACTGAGATAGACTACTGATATTTAATGTATGTAGAAGTTTTAATTACCTTTACATAAAAATGTGGAAATGTACAGAATTGATGGTAACACATTATAGTGATTAACAACTGGTTTATGAATGTGGATGTGGCTGAAAATAGTAGTCTGGGGATGTAAATGCCAATTGACAGAAAGCTAGAGAGTAATCTAGGGACTGAATAGCAAAGTAAACCCAGCGTTGGATGAGAATAGTGGTTGATGGTACAGATGCAAGGTTGCCCTTTGTAAGTTAGAACAGATGTACGTCAGTATTGCACGGTGGTGGGAATGTGGAGAAGCATGGTAAAAATACAACTGGAGTGACCTATGGATTGTGGTTAACAGTAATAATGTAATATTCTTGCATCTATGCCAAAGATGGACTGTGTTGATAATGGGGGAGTATGGAAAAAGTCTGTGAAATGTACGTTATGTACCTGGTAATAATCGGATGATATTATCTCATAGTCGTTAGCAAATATTCCATCAGGGTGTGGCATATTGATAGAGGGGTGTTGTTTGGGAATTCTGCATATGTGCATAATTGGTTTGTAAGTTCATAAGTTCTGTCATAAGAATATATTTAAAAAATAATAGGGTGGATTAGGGAAAAATACAACAAATGTAAGATAAGGACTATAGTAGTAAGATTTTGACAATATTCTTTCATTATTTCTAAGAAATGTCTCATGACAATGCAACGTCTTGGTGGAGGGTTGATTTATTGGGACCACTGTATGATGTTATGAATGTTTGCTTTTTAAGTTCACAACTTTTACTATACCCTTATTGTTTATGTATGTTCATGTATAAATGATATAAAAAATAATAATAATAGGATGGGTTGGGGGAAAATATTTTGGTTAGTAGTAATATTTTGAGGATGCTCTTTAATCATTAATTAAAAATGTTTCACAACAACGCAAGATATTGGTGGTAGGGTGAGGTATAAGAGCCCTGTATTATATTACATATGTTTGTTTTATAAGTTCACAACTATTACTATACACTTACTGTTTATGTATATTCAGGTATGAGTAATATACTTCAATACATTTTTAAAACTTTTAAAAATTGACTGGAAAATAATGTAATTTCTAATTCCTGAGATTTTTGAACACTTGCTAGAGTGGCAGGTTTGAATGGGAGGAAGAAAAAATGCAGATCCTGACAAAATCAATTTGAGATGCCCATTATATGGGCAAGTAATATGTCAATAAGTAAATTGGAATTCTTCAGAATAGAGAGAATACATAGAGACAGAATCAGTTAGGATAACTTATGTAAGATAAAATATTTGAGCCTGAGCCTTGAGGCCAATGGGATGACTTGGGAAGCACATGAGATATCATGTTGACTCTGATGAGATATGAATAGGTGAAATCTCAAACACAAATGAAGGATATGTTCAAATAAGAAGAGCATTTTCACAACTGTTGCAGGGGAGGATAACTAGTGTGGGATGCCAGTGATTGGGGCATATGTGGGGAGGGTTGCACTTGGGGCATACAATTTATGACAAATCAGTTAGTTTAAGTGGTCATGGAGCTTTGTCTTGGTGGGTAGAGACCCATACAACCATAAGAATATTGAATTCCCACCCTGGGAAGTGTTGCTTCATTATCTAATAGAGTGACAAGAATCCCTCAAGTACATGGGCAGTGCCTAGTGATGTAAGGCAGTCCATTTGCCAGGCCCTTGATATTGATGGTTGTACTTATGAACCTCGTCATTGTGAAAATGAAACTTAGCCTACTGTTATATATGGCCTAAGAGTTACCTCCTGAAAGCATCCTAGATGCTGAAATGTGACCCCCCTTTAAGTCAAACTCAGCATATAAACTCACTACCTCTCCCCAGCATGGAACATGATTACCAAGGATGAGCCTCCTTGGCACCGATGGATTATTACCAAGCACCATCTAGCAAGGAATTTGGAAAAATACCTTGATCAACAGGGAGAAATATTAAATGCAAATGTGTTTTTATGGATAAGAGATTTCAAAGTGATTCTGGAGGTTAATCCAGACTTTACACTTAGACACATCTCAGCAGGATCTCATTGACTGCCACAATAAACAGTGTTTCAAATAACAGGGATCCTGAGGGATCTGGAGACATCTAGACACTATAAGCAGGAAAGACAATCTCAGGAATTTGGCACTGTGTCAGTGGGTCTTACTTTGGAATATATGCTCTCCAATGTAACAGAGTTAGACTCATTTATAATTTCCCTACACATTGTTGTTCTGCCCCTTTTATTTGAAACTATATTTAGCACTATACTCACTAAATATATCTCCCAGAGACTTAAATCTTCAGTCTGTTCATATGCCAGCTGAGCCCTGAATCTCAACAGGGTTGCAACACCTATTCTCCAGTTCATTGGACTTCTCAGGAAAACTAAAAAAGGATGATGATAGAAAATGCCCATCCCCAAAATCAGAGACTATCTACAACTGCAAACAAGACAGCCCCATGGGATCTAGGTCCACTTTCAATCAGAAGCAGAGTAAGCTTCACCTCCCCAAATCCTCAAGATTGAGGAATGAACAAACATAAGTGGGCAATGCAATTATGGACTAAAGTAGCATTATTATTCTAGCAAAGGATGAACTTTTATTATTGATGTAAAGGCAGTGGTCACCAGAGGTTCTGAGGGGAAACACAGGAAAGAATAAACATGAGGTATTTTGGGGATATTGAAATTGTACTGGTTAACATTGCAATGAAGGATACAGGACATTATACATTTTGTCAAAACCTATAAAATTGTGTGGTGCAAAGTGTAAACTATAATGTAAACTATATACCATGGTTAATAGCAATGGTTCAATATGTGTTCATCAATTGTAAGTAATGTACCACATAAATGGGAGAAAGTGGGTAGTTGAGGGGGTGGGATATATAGTCATTCCATATATATATATAAATTTTCATCTTTCATGCCTCCCAAATCATTTCATATATATATAATGAATCAGCTACTTTAATGGTAAAGTAATCATCTTAAGTGGGAGTATAACACAGATGATTTGAACTGTAGTAACAACTGATTTCTCTGGTGAAAAGTATATTCATTTAAACTGAAATAAAGATATTTAAAATTTGGATTTACATATAATTTTTAAAGAATTAATATTATTGATACATATTAATAAAACATACAATTCATTCAAAGCAAAATCAATAGGATTTGGGAGAACTCTCAAGATGGCGTTAGTGTAGGAGGGCACACACTGCAAGCTCCCAGAGCAAGGCAGATTGTGGATGGGGTCCTGCCTGGGGGTCTGTGCTGTGCACGCGTGGAGTGAGAAGCTTGGGACATCTATCTGCGCGGATCAACGGCGTGGACAGAACGGTGGAGATTCGTGAGTTTTAAGGCTGCCAGTGGGGGTTGGCACAGACGGCTGAGCCCGTGGTTAGGGAGAAAATATAAAATAAAATAAAACGGCCACTTGGAGCTGCGAGCAGGCGAGAAAGTTTTATTTTCTGGGGATCTGGCTGCCTGGCGCCCCTTAGATCTTGCGTGAACAGAACAAACGAGTTAATTGGCACCGGGTGAACCGGAGCTGGGATTCTGGTCGGGGGCGATGGAGCTGATTTCCGTAGCAACCCAGGGATAAGACCTGGGCCGCTGCGGAGCCAGGAAGAAGGGACATTTCCCAAAAGAGGGAGGGTTCTGTTGGGGGACAGGGAAGGGTATTTTTTATTTTTAGACATCGATCTGGCTGCCTGCAACACCCTATAGCTTTGCGGAGCAGATAAGCCGACCTGAACCAGCATCAGGCTGAGAGCAGAAGCAAATCTTCACTCAAACTGATTTACTTAGCAAACCGGTGATGCTTGAGCTCGGCTCCAGAAGGGGTGGAATTGGCCATCTTTAGCACTCCGCACTGACTAACATCAGAGCTACAGCTACCCTGGTGAGTCCAGGAATTGGGACGTGCTTGATTAATTTCAATGGGCCCAGCTAGGGTCCTTCCATAAGGGGGTTGGTCTAGAGGAGGAATTATTTTGGGTCCTGTATTTCGCTAAAAAATAAAAATAAAAATTTAAAAAATAAAGTGAGAAGGTCACTTCAATAAATGAAAAATAAATTCTTTTTAATTTAGTTTAATAGCTAAAAGCTGTTTCAGGACCTGCATATAGAACCCTGTGGGGAAATTGATTGATAAACACAAGTAGGCAGGAAGGATCCACGTGGACCCTAGGGAAATCATTGACCCCCGTTAGCTCTGTTTGACTGCTTGCCTGTGTGGATCTTTGGTTTATCTGTTTCTTTCTGGTCCCTTGCTTCTCTTTCCTCCTTCCTACCCCCATTCTTTTTTCTTCCATTTTTTTTTTTAAATTAGGTGCTGCTAGCTTGTCGCTTCTTTGCTGTGCTTCTTTTTCAATAATTTCCCACTCGCTGTATATATTGATTTTGTATTACAAACTATTGCTTATACTTCCTGCATCTTTCTGCCTTCTGTTTTCTGTTGTGGCTCTTAGATACAACATTTTTTCATAGGCCGACAACTCAAGGGTGTCAATTTCTATCCCATCTATTGTGTTTTCTTCTTTTTTTTTTATTAGTATTAACTTTTTCATCTCATAACTTTTTTTACTATTTCTCTCCCTCCTCATAATTCTAGCCTTCTAAATCACTATATATATATTCCTCCATTTGTTTTCCCAGTCCATTGTAGGAACTCCATTTTTTTTCCTGGTACTCTACACTGCCTACACAAGTTAAATATTCATCTCATTAAGTCTCATTTTGCCCCTCTTCTGACTTTTATCAATATTACTATTATCCTTCTGCCTTCCTTACATCTTTTGATTCCTCTGGCCCTAACCTTTTGCCTTCAAGGGAACATAGAAAGAAGTAAGGAAATAATACAAGAAGAAAAACTGCCAAAGAGAAAACTTAACTCACATGCAGAACCAACAGCTAAATAAAACTCTAGAGCATAGAGAAAAGCTAATCAACTGAACAAACCCATCAAGATAATATGATGACCAGAGGGCAACAGAAAAATACAAATGACTCTGAGAAACTGGAAAACATTGACCAGTCCAATGCACAAAATAAAAACCAGGAAGCAATGCAGAACATTGAACAACTAATGAAAGCTATCCAAACAAATATGATAGACCAACTTAAAGAACTGAAGGAAGAGATTAAGGATATAAAGAAGACACTGGGAGAACATACTGAAGAAATAGCAAACATGCCTAAAAAAATAATGGATATGATGGTGAACAATGGCACAAGACAAGAAATGGAAAAGACGGTGGACTCACATAACAGCAGATTTGAACAGGCAGAGGAAAGAATTAGTGATATGGAAGACAATAGAGCTGAAATTAAAGAGATTGAAGAACAGATAGACAAAAAGATAGAAAAAATCCAGTATGGACTCAGGGAATTAACCGATACTACAAAATGCACAAACATACGCGTTATGGGCATCCCAGAAGGAGAAGAGTAGGGAAAGGGAACAGAAGGAGTGTTGAAGGAAATAATGGCTGAAAACTTCCCAATGCTATTGAGAGAGATGGATGTGCAGATCCAGGAAGCACAGCGCACCCCAAATAGTATAAATCCCAACAGGCCAACTCCAAGACATATACTTGTCAAAATGTCCAATGCTCAAGACAAAGAGAAAATACTCAAGGCAGCAAGAGAAAAGAAAACCATCACATACAAGGGATGCACAATAAGATTAAGTGCTGATTTCTCAGCTGAAACCATGGAGGCAAGAAGACAGTGGTATGACATAGTCAAAACACTAAAAGAAAAATATTTCCAGCCGCAAATTCTCTATCCAGCAAAATTGGCATTCAAAAATGATGGAGAGTTCAAAATATTCACAGATAAACAGAAATTAAGAAAGTATGTCAAGAAGAAACCAGCACTTCAAGAAATACTAAAGGAATCTCTACAAGTTGAAAGGAAAAAACAAGGGAGAGTTGTAGGAGAGTTTAAAAACAACTGAAAAGACAAAAAGAGAAACAAAACAATATATGATATACATTAACCCAAAGAAAAAATGGCTGATGTAAGAAATTCGTTATTAGTAATAAAAGTGAATGTTAATGGATTAAATTCACCTATCAAAAGACACAGATTGGCAGAATGGATAATAAAATATGATCCATCTATATGCTGTCTACAAGAAACCCACCTTCGATCCAGGGATTCAAGGAGGCTGAAAGTGAATGGCTGGAAAATCATTTTACAAGCTATTAATAGCCAAAAAAGGACAGGAGTAGCTATTCTAATATCAGACAAAATAGACTTTAAATGCAAAACTATTGTAAGAGACAAAGATGGACATTACATATTAGTAAAAGGAGTAATCTCTCAAGAAGAGAGAACAACCATCAACATTTACACACCTAATCAAGATGCCTCAAAATATGAGCGGCAAACTCTGGAAAACTTAAGAGGAGAAATAATTGCCTCTACAATTATAGCAGGGGACTTCAATAGAGCACTATCATCATTAGACAGAACATCTAGACAGTGAATCAATAAAGAAACTAAGGCACTCAACAATACATTAGAAGAACTGGACTTAATAGACATATACAGAACACTAAACCCAAATACAGCGGGATTTACATTCTCCTCGAGTGCACATGGAACATACTCCAAAATAGACCACATGCTAGGCCACAGAACAATGAATTCAGAAATATTGAGATTATACAAAGTAATTTCTCTGACCACAACGGAATGAAGTTGGAAATCAATAAGGGCCAGAGAAACAGGTTAAGCACAAGAATATGGAAGTTAAACAACACACTCTTAGACAAACAGTGGGTCAAAGAGGAAATATCAAAAGAAATCAGTAATTACCTTGAAACTAATGAAAACGACAACACAACATATCAAAACTTATGGGATGCAGCGAAAGCAGTCCTGAGAGGGAAGTTCATAGCCATAAATTCATATATTAAAAAACAAGAAAGAGCTAAAATTGAAGACCTAATAGCACACTTGGAGGAATTGGAAAAACAACAACAAACTAAACCTAAAGGAAATAGAAAGAAGGAAATAACAAAGATTAGAGCAGAACTAAATGAAATAGAGAATAAGAAAGCACTGGAAACAATAAACAAAACCAAAAGCTGGTTCTTCAAGAATATCAACAAAATTGACAAACCCTTATCCAGACTAACAAAGAAAAAGAGCGAACAGATGCAAATACATAAAATAAGGAATGAGCAAGGTGATATCACTACTGACCCCACAGAAATAAAGAGTATCATAAGAGGATACTTTGAAAAATTATATGCCAACAAGAATGACAATTTAGAGGAAATGGCAAGTTTCTAGAAACCCACAAACAGCCGACATTAATGAAAGAAGAAATAGATGAACTCAACAGTCCAATTACAAGTAAAGAGATAGACTCAGTCATCAAAAATCTCCCAACTAAGAAGAGTCCAGGACCAGATGGCTTCACAGCTGAATTCTACCAAACATTCTGGAAAGAGCTAACACCAATTCTACTTAAGCTCTTCCAAAAAATAGAAGTAGAAGGAATATTGCCTAACTCATTCTATGATGCCAACATTACCCTAATACCAAAACCAAATAAAGATACCACAAGAAAGGAAAATTACAGACCAATTTCTCTAATGAACCTAGATGCTAAAAGCCTCAACAAAATACTCGCTAAATGCATTCAACAACATATCAAAAGGATTATACACCATCACCAAGTGATTTTCATCCCGGGTATGCAAGGATGGTTCAATATAAGAAAATCAATCAATGTAATACACCACATAAACAGATGGAAAGAAAAAAATCACATGATCATCTCTATAGATGCAGAAAAAGCATTTGACAAAATACAGCACTCTTTCCTCATAAAAACAGTACAAAAGATAGGAATAGATGGAATGTTCTGAAAATGATAAAGGGTATATATATGAAAAACACAAAGCTAACATCATTTTCAATGGTGAAATCCTAAAAGCCTTCCCTTTGAGATCGGGAACAAGACAAGGATGCCCACTATCATCACTCCTATTTAACATTGTATTAGAAGTACTTGCACAAGCTCTGACACAAGAAAAGGACATAAAAGGCATCCAGATTGGAAAAGAAAAGTAAAAATTTCATTATTTGCAGATGACATGATCCTATACATAGAAAGCCCTGAGAAATCGACAACAAGGCTTCTAGAACATATAAAGGAGTTCAGTAATGTTGCAGGCTATAAGATCAAGGCTCAAAAATCAGAAGCATTTCTGTACACCAATAACGAACAAACTGAGGAGGAAATCAGGAAAAAAATACCATTTACAATAGTAAATAAAAGAATCAAATACCTAGGAATAAATTTAACTAAAGATATAAAGGACTTATATACAGAAAACTACACAACACTGTTAAAGGAAATCAAAGAAGACTTAAATAAATGGAAATATATTCCCTGTTCATGGATTGGAAAGCTAAACATCATCAAGATGTCTATCCTACCCAAACTAATCTACAGATTTAATGCAATCCCAATAAAAGTGAACACTGTATTTTTTAAGGAACTGTAAAAACTAACCACAAAATATATTTGTAGAGGCAAGAGGCCCCGAATTGCCAAAGACATATTGAAAAAGAAAAATGAAATTGGGAGGTATCACACTACGTGACTTTAAAACATACTACAAAGCTACAGTGATCAAAACTGTGTGGTATTGGCACAAGGATAGACCTACTGACCAATGGAACCGAATTGAGAGTTCTGATATAGATCCTCGCATATACAGTCATCTGATATTTGACAAGGACACCAAGCCCACTCAGTTGTGAGAGAATGGCCTCTTTAACAAGTGGTGCTAGGAAAACTGGATATCCATATGCAAAAGAATGAGAGAAGAATACCATCTTACACCTTATACAAAAATCAACTCAAGATGTATCACAGATCTAAATATAAGAGCCAAAACCATAAGGACCTTATAATATAATGTAGGGAAGCATCTACAGGACCTTGTAATAGGAAATGGTTTCATGAACTTCACAGCCAAAGCACAAGCAGCAATAGAAAAAATAGATAAATGGGACCTCATCAAAATAAAAAACTTCTGCAGCTCAAAGGATGTTATTAAGAAAATAAAAAGGCTGCCTACCCAATGGGAGAAAATATTTGGCAACCATATATCTGATAGGAGCCTAATATCCTGCAAATATAAAGAAATCCTACACCTTGAAAATAAAAGTACAAACAACCCATTTAAAAAATGGGCAAGTGACCTGAAAAGACAATTCTCCAATGAAGAAATACAAATGGCTCAAAAGCACATGAAAAAATGCTCATCATCGCTTGCTATCAGGGAAATGCAAATCAAAACTACAATGAGATACCATCTTACACCCATCAGAATGGCAGCTATTAAAAAAACAAGAGACACTAAATGTTGGAGAGGATGTGGAGGAATAGGAACCCTCATCCACTGCTGGTGGACTGCAATATGGTCCAGCCACTGTGGAGGACAGTTTGGCAGTTCCTCAGAAAACTAACAATAGATCTTACATAAGATCCAGCAATTCCACTGCTGGGTATATACCCAGAAGAACTGAAAGCAAATACACAAACAGATATATGCACACCAATGTTCATGGCGGCATTGTTCACCATTGCCAAAAGTTGGAATCAGCCCAGGTGCCCATCAACAGACGAATGGATAAGGAAAATGTGGTACATACATATAATGGAATATTACTCCGCTGTAAGAAGGAACAAAGTGCTAACACATGGAATAACTTGGATGAATCTTGAAGACCTTATGTTGAGTGAAGCAAGCCAGACACTGAAGGATGAACAGTATATGACCTCACTGATCTGAACTGAGGAAAGTGAGCAGTCTCTGAGAACCATTGTCTGAAAGATAGGTTAACAAGGGAGAGTAAGAGAAGAGCAGGCTTTGAGCCATCACCCATATGGACATAATCTATGGTAAAGGGATAGAGTGTGGTTGCATGTTGGGGGATGGGGCAGATAAGTGGTGGTGTTCCTGGGTTTGGTGGTGCAGCACTGGTGGGTTGGTGGATTAGGAAGGGCAGGTTCAAATTCCCAGGGCATGTAACTGTGAATCTTGACATTCCATGGGTAGGGATAGGGTGGTATCATGGGCCCTGGGGGGCTGGGGGGAAGGGAACAGTCAAGATCTAATGGGGTGTTTGGTGGTCATGGGTAAGGTTTTTCATTACATTACACTAATGGACACAGGACATGGTAAATATCATCAAAATTATTAAACTATCATCTAAATTGTAAACTATACTGTAAATCATAGACAATGTTTAGTTGCTATATTTTGCTTTCTGTATAACAGTTATAACAATGCTAACATCCAAAAAAAAAGGTGGGGGGATTAATATGGGATGTGGAAGGGGGGGTGGTTTGGTTTCTGGGAGTCTCTGGCACTCCATGTGTGACTTTGCTGTGACCTAAAACTTCTTTGAAAATTAAATGAAAAATTGGGAGATAATGGGGATTGATAGGGGGAAGACGTCACGGCACACTGGAAATCCGATAACACAGTGATAAAAGGAAGGCAAAAAATGAAAAGAGAAAGGGGGAAAAAAAAAGAATATATATATATGTATATTTTTTAAAGGCATTTCCTTTGCTTTTTTACCCATTTTTTTGAATGTCCCAATCCGCTAATTATATTTTGTTTTGTTTTTTTGTTTGTTTGATTATTTGTTTTTGTTTTTTTTTCTTGTTTTTTTTTTCTTTTTTCCTTCTCTCTCTCTCTTTTTTTTTTTTCAACTGAGTTCCCTTATGTTTGTCTCTTGCATGTAAGCTTATCATAGTTGTTTCTTTTTCATAGTAAATGTATTTGATTATTTTATGGACTACATGTTCATGGAGGATTTTGATCACAGAAGGGTTACAATGGGTACTGCAGGGGATTATTGGTGGGGGATGTCTGGAAAGAGGGATTCATGGGAATTAGTTCATCCGAATATACATGAAGATATACAAAATCGTTCTAAAGATCAAAAGATGGGGCATGGTCACGATGGGTAGACAATCACACAATAAATGAGGGAATCTGAATTCCTAGCCTGGAGAGCTCTGCCACAGTCTCCAAGGGAGCAGCAATAGTCCTCTGAATGCAGGGACAGTGTCTGTCAAAAGAGGATGACCCACTGATGTGTTCTTTTTATTGATGAGTACCCTTGTGAGTCTTTTCTCTTGTAACTGAGACTTAGCCTGCAGTTGTGGGGTGCCTAAGGGTTGCCACCTGAGAGCCTCCTTGTTGCTCAAATGTGGCCTCTCTCTAAGGCAAACTCAGCACATGATTGCACTACCTTCCCCCCAAAGTGGGACATGACTCCTGGGCATGAGCCTCCCTGGCAATGAGGGATTAATACCAAGTGCCAACTGGCAGCACAACTGGAAGAAGACCTTGAATAAAAGGGGGAAAAGGTAAAGACAAATGAGTTCAAGTGGCTAAGAGACTTCAAAGAGAGTCGGGAGGTCATCCCAGAGGTAACTCTTACGCACACCTCAGTAGGAGCTCATAGAACATCTAAGTTCCTATCACCCCACACAGAGGGGCTCCTGAGAGCTCTGGAGACACCCAGGTCCTATATAAGTGGGGATAGCCCCAGAGACTGATGCCTTATCAGTGGGCTCTACTTTGGAATCTGTGCTCCTGAGAGTGACAGAATTGGACTCAAATAAGTCCTCCCTGCACAGGGTTCATCAGTCCCTTCTATTCAAACCTATATGTGATGCAGAAGTTTTTAGGTATACTTCCAGAAACTGGAGCCTCTGGCCTACCTATGTGCCAGGTGTGCATGGAATCTCGGTGGAGCTGCAACTCCTACCCTACAGCTCAATGGACTCATCCCAGTCACCTGGCGAGTAGACAACAATGGACAACGGCCATCCCAGGTAATGGACAGGGCCTGCATCTGTAGGCAGGATCATCCCACCCACCATATCCATGGGATATAAGCCCTCTCTCACTTGGAGGTGGAGTGGACATCACCATCCCAGTCCCCTCAGGATTGGGGGGAGTACTATTGGCTAGAGTGGACTTGATGGTATTCTGTTGTACTCATATGGTGATCCTAACAATGGAAGAAATTATGAAAATGAGGTGGAGTCAGTGGCCACTTGACACTTTTGGGCAGGGAGGGGATGAGTAGTTGAAATACAGGGGCTTCTTTGGGATTTGGAGGTTGTCCTGAGTACCATTGTGGCAACGGATGTAGGCCATTTTAAATCAGCACACACCACTCAGAACTGTGTGGGAGAGAGTGTGGTCTACGATGTGAACTGTGGTCTAGGGTTGGTGGCAAGGCCCCAGGATGTGTAAGTCCATTGAGGGTGGTGGGCCACACTTGTGGGAGATGTTTGTGTGGGATGTGGTGGGAGGTGTGGGGGGTGGGCAACATGGGAATCCCAGGGGGTACTGTGTATTATTTTCGGTAATCTAAGCACCTCTTAAATTATATTTATATATATATATAAAGTGGAAACAGAGAGATAGAGAGGTGAGGAATTTTCTTGTTTATTGTTTGTCATTTTTTGTTTACTATTATTGTTGAAATAATGAAAATACTCTAATAATGATTGAAATGATGAATGCACAACTATGAGATTATACCAAATACTATTCTTGTACACATTGAATGAATTGTATGCTTTGTTAATATGTACCAATAAAATAGATTTGTTTAAAAAAATAAAATAAATAAAAATAACAATATGCCTGATGTTTATTTCAGGAAAAAAAAAATCAATAGGATTTGGTATAAAGACATGGTTGTGCATTCATTACTTAAATCATTATTAAAGCATTTTCATTATTTCAAAAATAATAAACTAAAAACAGACAAACAAACAAGAAAATTCTTCACCTCTCCATCTCTCGCTTTTTTCTTTATTTTACAAAGCTGCAATTTTTCTATTCATGCACAATTATTTATTTGTTTATTAGGCAATTTTTAAAGATATATTCACATACCATATGATCTATCCAAGGTGTATAATCAGTGACTTTAAATATTATCACAATATTGTACATTCATCATCTCAAAAATTTTAGAACAATTTCAGTTCTGCAAAAAGAAAGAGTTTACACCCTTTGGGATTCCTTCCCCAGCCCTACATAACCACAATTTAATTTCAACTTTATAAATTAACTCATATTTACATTTTATAGAAATGTAATCATAAAATATATAGTATTCTGTTTCTGGTTTCTTTTACTTAGTACGTATTTTTTTGTGTGTGTGATATTAACATTTTGTAGTATTAATCTTCATTTTTTCAGCTTCAAAGAAAAATGGTCATTTGTATTCAATTTTACCCATACTCATATTTCACATAATATGTTTATATTTCATGTAATATATTTAGCTCTTAATAGGGCAATCATACAGTATTTTCCTTTTTTGTCTGGCTTTCTTCATTCAACATGATGTCCTCCAGGTTCATCCATTTTGTGATATGTTTCACAACTTCATTTCTTCTTATTGCTTCTTAATAATCCATTGTGTGTATACTCCACAATGTGTTTATCCGTTTATCAATTGATGGACACCTGACTTGTTTCCAACTTTTGGCTAACATGAATAATGCTGCTATGGACATCCATGTGCAGATGTCTATTTGTGTCACTGCTCTCAGTTCTTCCTGGTATATACCTAGCAATGGTATTTTAGAGTCCCATGGTGTGTCTATATTCTAGTTCCTTAGGGACTGCCAAACAGTCTTCCACAGTGGCTGCACCAGTCTCCATTCCCACCAACAGTGATTAAGCATTCCTATTTCTACACATCCTCCCCAACATTCACAGTTTCTGACTTTATAATAGTGTCCAGTCTAATAGGTGTGAAATGCTATCTCATTGTAGTTTTGATTTCCAACTCCCTAATCGCTAGTGATGTTGAATATTTTTTCATGTGTTTCTTTGCCATTTGTATTTATTCTTTGGACAGTTGTCTTTTCAACTCTTTTACACATTTTTTAATTGAATAGTTTGTCTTTTTATTGTTGAGTTTTATGATCACCTTATATATTATGGATAATAAGCCCTTATTAGATATGTGATTGCCAAATATTTTGTCCCATTCAGTGGGCTGCCTTTTCACCCTTTGGAGAAAGTCCTTTGAGGTCCAAAAGTTTTGAATTTTGATGATGTCCCATTATTCTATTTTTTCTTTTGTTGCTCATGCTTTGGTTTTAGATTTAAGAGACTACCATCTACCACAAAATATTGAAGATATTTTCCTACATTTTCTTCTGGGAGTTTTTTGGTTGCTGTTTTTATATTTAGGTCCTTGATTCATTTTGAGTTAATTTTTGTATAAGGTGTGAGGTATGGCTCTTCTTTCTTTTTTTTTTTGATATGGCTATCCAGTCCTCCCAGCATCATTGTTGAATAGACTGTTCTGGCCCAGCTTAGTGGACTTAAAAGCCTTTTCAATATTCACTGGACTATAGATGTGAGGGTCAATTTCTGAGTTCTCAACTCAGTTCCATTGGTCAGTCTCTCTGTCCTTATGCCAGTACCATGCCATTTTTACCACTGTAGCCAAGTAATATGCTTTAAAGTCAGGAAGTGTGAGTCCTCCAAGTTTGTTCTTCTTTTTTTAAAGATATTTTTGGCTCTTTGAGACCTCTTAAATTTCCAAATAAATTTGATTATTGGATTTTCAATTCTTGCAAAAATGCTATTGGGATTTTTATTGGAGGAATTTATTTGGGAAATGAGGGAAAGAACAGAGCTTGCTGAGAAATGGGTGAGAAAGGTAGAAATACACTCCAAGATTTGGTGCAGGCCCCTCTAGACAAAGAGAGCTCCCTTATATTTTTGATGTAACTTTTATGTAATATAAGTTTCTTAAAAAAATAATAAACAAAAAGCTATACCACTAAAAAAAGTAAGAGCATAATCACTGGGATGAATTCAGTTTATAGTTGGATTAAATTGAAAGCTTCATTTTAACCATTGAATTTGACAACATCCAGAACATTTTAGATGTTAATAAAAGCAATTTCAACTGAATTTTCTTGTATAACATTTAAAAGGGTCAGTGTAGTGAGAGGGAGTGGGAAGGTGAGTAAGGTATAAAAAAATTTCAGAGTGCCTTTTTCAAAGGGCAGCAGAAGAATGAGACAATAGCTGGAAGGGAATATATCAGTGGGGTTTTGTTTCAAATTGGTTAAGTTACATTATAAATTTGGGCTGCTTGGAGGTAGGTGAGACGCAATGGGAGTCTGAGGCCGTAATACATGAGACAGATAGTTTTTACTCACAAGGCTCAGAGATAGAAGAGAGACAGGATGAGTTGACAGAGATGCTATCGACACTCATGGCTCAACCAGCGAATGGGGAGTACACAAGCAGAACAAGAAGAGACAGTGGACTTGTGTTTTTATTGTTGCCCAGGGATAGGTGTTAGCAGATTTCCCAGGGGATTCAGGATTAGTTAGCCTAAAGCAAACATGTGAGAAAGGAAAAGGGACTGGGGATATGAGAGTGGTAAATATGATTAACTTATCATTTGAAATCAGCTGTGGGTGTGTGTGAGGTGTGGGTTTGGTTCAGGTGGCAGCTACAGAAAAGAGTTTGGGCTCTGAGGAAGTTTAGGCCCCAGGGCTGGATTCATTAACTCAGCCTAAGGTCAGTGTTGTGACCATTTGGTGGCTTAACCAAAGTTAGATCCTGAGGCAGGATGTAAAGCTTGGGTAGTTGTAACAGATTTATCCTTTTTTTTTTATTCTGAGATATTTCAGATGTTAATATGTTCAAGGAAATAATCAATACAAAAAGAGTATTGCTGATGGATGAAAAATGGAGAAGTTTTCAGAGGGATAGACCTGGAGAGTGAATAGATGTGATAGAAGCATAGTCTGTTCATTAACCACAGCAGGAGGTAATATGAGCTAAGGCACAGCAACATGACACTTGTAGGTTCTGTTCTGACTGCTCCTATTCTCTCAGTGCAAATAGAAACAAGGAGAGCATCTGTGAGTGAAGATGAGAAAGGGGGCTGTTTAAAGATTGTGAAGACAGGAGAGGCTTGAATAGTCATCTTTGAAAGCCAGAAGTTAATGAAGTAGGCAAATATTTTGTATTTTAGGGCAAAGTTGGGACTTTTTTGAGATTTAGTTTATAAATTTAATGAAAGCCTATTTTTCAGATAACTCATGAAGTGTGTGTGTTTAGCACAGTGCCTGGCTAATAGTGAGCAATTAACTGGTTAACTACATTTTTATATGGCAACAACAATGACAAGAATAATGACAACAGAAAATACTATCAACACTACCTCAGTCATACCACTATATATTTAAGGAAATCATTTCATTTTCAATTATATTTTTCAAATGTCTGTAATTTAATACATTAGGTGTTTAGCAGCTGTTTGTTTCAATGAATTGGTGAACTTGGGCAATGAAAGGCAGTGCAACCAGCACTGTTGCCATTGTGGAGCATTTTCTATTATGATGCATGATTTATCATCGTGCTCATTATTTAAGTTTAAAAGTTAAAGGCAATCCTATACCTTGCAAAGCCCCTAGGTTTTATGATGGCTTCTCTGTGACAAGCTGTTTTCCCATACATAAATTTGTTTGATTTGTTACTAAAAGATAATTTGCCTATTTTTCTTTTCTTATTTTCTCCAGATATGTTTTTGGAATTATCAAATAATAGAATCTTATTGCTTAAATACTTTTCTTTAGCAATTTTCATGCTTTGATTTTTTTTTTTTATTATTCATTTATCCCCCCCTTGCTGCTTGTGCTCGCTGGGTCAGCTAACCACGCCGTGAGGGCGGGCTTGCCTTCACCACGAGGCCCCGGGAACCGAACCCGGGGCCTCCCATATGGTAAATGGGAGCCCTGCTGATTGAGCCACAGCCGCTTCCCCATGCTTTGACTTTATAAACTAAATGAAGGACTAAATACAAAGTGATACTACAATGGGGAAAGAATTCTTTGTTTGAGCAGAGTTATTTAAAACTATTTTCTATAGGATTTTCCTTGAATGCTTAATATGCTATTTTTTGTTTGTTATTCTACCAAAAATATTTAAGGCATCATTAAACACTGTAATTATTTAAATGTTTTTCTTTTAAAACATTTATATGATATAATATGATATTATATGATATAATCTATTTTTATTAAAATATCACTAATATTTTTTACTTATATGAATATTTTTATTACAAGATAATTATTTGTGAGTTAATGTATTTTACTTAAGCACCATACTGTATAAGCAAGTACCTCCATCCCCAAGTAACCTGCTCCTGATAGCAGAGATGCTGGTGATATAAGACAAGGATAATTTCCTGTCATTCATGGGCTCACAGGCCCTGAATTTGTGAGAAATGGGGTCAGAACAAGTGTCACTTGCTAAAAATCAACTGACATCTGGCCTTCCAGTACAGGTTTGCAAGGACGCCCCATCAAAGTGATTATATAGGGTTCCTTGTGGCCAAAGACTACTTTACAGAGTGATAGGAAGCAATTGACTAATCTATTAAGGGCAGAGTCAATAGCACAGCTTCAGAGAGATATAATCATGTGTTATAAACCAGGAGATCGATCACACTCAGACTTTAACCACTTTTTTGAAGTTTATTAGCTAAGCCCGCGGGTGTCTGCAACACCTCTCATGCAGGAGAGAACTGCAGCCCCCAGGTTTTAAAATGGCTCCCTTTTATAGGGGGTTGCTGTTGCAGTTTGCAAGCAAGCAGGATGTACAGAAGGGGATTTTGGCAGTTAGCTAGCATTTGCCCTGATAGCCTGGGGCCCAGCTGCAGGGTTGAGATGTCCTTGCAGGATTGTTCAAGAGAGGGGAGGTTGTGTGCTTGTCTGTCCTTGCAAGATTGTTCAAGGGAGGGGAGGTTGTGTGCTTTTCAGATAGGACACTTAGGGGACAGTGGAAAATTTTCTTTTCTACGATACTCTGGTTGCCATGAAGGCCTAAGGGTAGGCTAATTTAGGGTTCAACATTCCCCACTTCTCTTCTTAGTGGATCAAATCATTGACTCATCATAGTGGTTTCCAGTTGTTGGCAGGTGTTGGTAGGGTTGAGCTAATACCATTAGTTTGACCGATTGGACTCTGTCCTTGACAAAAGCTATAAGCTTATTGATAATGATAGGTTCGCAAGTGAGACCCAAAAGTAACAGTATGAGAGGGCCTACTAGGGCTGAAATTAAAGTAGTCAGCCATGGAGACCAATTGAAAAGGTTCTGAAACCAAGACTCAGAGGACTGTTCTTCTAGATCTCTCTCTCTGAGTCTCTTTTGTAGTTCTTGCATTGATTGTTTAATAATTCCTGAATTGTTTACATAAAAATAGCAGGCTTCTCCGAGGGTGGCACATAAGCCACCCTGTTTCAGAAACAGTAAATCTAGTCCTCTCTTGTTTTGTATAGCTACTTCTGTTAAGGAGTTAACTTGTTTTTCAAGATATTGTACTTGGGTCTGAAGGAGAGCGACATCAGCAGATAAAGTAGCTGAAAGTTTTCTAATATCAATATCAGAGGTAATCATGGCCCCAGCTCCTATGGCTGCTGAACCTGCAATCCCTAAGGTGGCTAAGATAGGGATTAGAATTGGAGTCCTTTTTGCAGTCCAAAATGTTGATCCTGAGCTAGGAAGTGGGCAGTACCTGAGGTTCCAGCATATAGGTAAACCTGGGGAATTATATAAACACCAATACATAGGTCAGAAGCATTACTAGGGGTAATACAGCAGGTGATACCAGATGAGCAGGCAAACCAGGTCCTTTGGGGGTGATTAAAGTTCAAGTGGTTCCTGAAGCAGTAAGGGGGACAGTGTTCAGGCAATTGTCCTTATAAGGTGAGTTGTTTATGGAGTAGCTGCCGCTGGTGAAACAGATCCCTTGTCCTTGGAAATCGCTGAGGGTGAGTTTTCTCTGATGAGAACAATCAGACAGGATACCAGTCCCAAAGTTGTCAGCATCAGTGTAGGAGATGTTCCGGGGGGCCATTTCTCCTGTCAGGTTGGCACCAATCCCCACGTAGTATGGTGGTGCCGGATCGACGCAGAGCCAACACTCAGTGATGATGGCTGGCTGAGTTTCATTCAGAAGGGAGAAAAGAGAATTGAGCATAGTTAGCAAAGAATTACTAAAGGAATTCAATGGGTGCGATGGCGCTAGGAGTTGGGAAGAGTTAGGGCCGGTAGTAGGCATGCTTTGGGAGGTGACAATTTTAATCTTGTTGTTTAGGGCCAATGATGGGTTCAGGATCGGGTTAGGTCCAATAGAGTTTTTAATTGGGAGCCCCAATTGAGAGTTAGTAGGTTTATTCTTAGAAGTCCAGGGAAGTTTCTGTACAGTGAACAGAGTTCCGGGGTCTTGACTGGAGGCATATAGGCACAGACCCCAAGTTCTACCAGTAGCCCATTGGTGATCAGAGGGGTTTTTAATGGTCAGAGTAATGGGGTTGCAAGTTTGGTTATTACAGTTAGGATGGACTTTCCATTTTTGCATGGGTGGATTAAAAGTAGTTTTTCAGAGGAGACTTAAGTTGGGGTCAGTTTCCCCTCCAGGAGTCCATCCTAATGCTAAAGTTTTGCAACCCCAAGCTTTAAAATAGTAATCATCAATAGACCCACATTGCCTCTTTTGTCCTGAGGGGCATTGAGGGTAGGCATAGTGTTGGGTATGTCATAGTACTTGGCTGGTTTTACCCTTGTCACATTTTATGGCTTGTAATTGGGCATTGGTGAGAGAGTTACGTGCCAAGGGATAATGAGGAGCTCCCATTCTGGCTCTCTCTCTAAGCTCATGGTCACAAAGGTCATCATCAAAGAATTGAGAGAAGTCAATGGTGAGGGTTACCTGGATAGTGCTAAAAGTTTCATTAGTAGCTATATGCTTTCCATCTCTGGTTCGAATTAGGACCCACTGGTACTTGGTGGGAATGGAGGAAGCAAAAGTAGCAGGTAGACTAAGGCTTTGGAGGAAATAAATTTGAGTCGGAGTGGGTCCTTGCCATCTGGTTTGACCTCCCATTTCTTTGGGATCTGGTCAGGGTGTGCCTTCTTTACCTGAGTATGGTGCAACCAATGACGTTTCTCTGTTACTTTAACAGCTGTTGTGGTTGAGAGGATTACAAGGAAGAGTCCTTCCCAGGTGGGTTCTAAAGCCTCTCGGTTAAATTTCTTAGTCCAAACCCAGTCCCCAGGCTCTATGTTAAGTGTTGGAAGCTGAGCGTCTTCTGGTTGTCTCTTCTGCTGGGCTAGAAGGCGTGCTTCTTTCTGGATGAGGTTGATAACCTGTAAGGACTTGAGAAACTCTTGGTTAGTTAAGTCACCCAGGTGGTCCAAGTGTAATTTGGGGATTATGGGAGGTGGTCTTTCATAGATTATTTCAAAAGGGGTTAAATGTTTCAAATAAGGGGTACATTTGGTTCTTAGTAAGGCGAAAGGGAGAAGACTTACACAACTCTCTCCAGTCTCCAGTTTTAATTTAGTTAAAGTCTCCTTTAAAGTCCTATTCATCCTCTCTACCTGTTCTGAGCTCTGAGGCCTGTAAATGCAATGTAATTTCCAGTCTATTTTAAGTGCCTCAGCTAGACTTTTGGATATCTTGGCTATGAAAGCCGGGCCATTGTCGGACCTCAACACCAAGGGTAAGCCAAATCATGGGAGGATTCTTGTCAGGAGGTGCCTGGCGACTATATTGGCAGTCTCATGCTTGGTGGCAAAAGCTTCAGTCCATCCAGAGTAAGTATCTATAAAGACCAGGAGATATTTATAGCCATATTTGCTTTTTCCAATTTCATTAAAATCTAATTCCCAATGTTCCCCTGGTTCATGGCCTCTGATTCGGACCCCTACACTGCAAGAGATTGGAGGCCCTGGGTTGACCTGAGCGCATGCTGAGCAACGGGTTACCTCTGAGTTGGCGATGGTCTTCATATCTGGAACATAAAAATGTTTATTAATTAGAGCAATTAATTTCGAGGTACCAAGGTGAGTGCTATAATGAAGGTCCTGGACTAGGGCAATACCCAATGCTTTTGGCAGCAGCAGGCGCCCGTCGGGCAATCGTTGCCAAAGTCCAGCCTCAGTGGTGCAATTCAGTTTTTGATCTAATTCTTATTCTTCTTGGTTATAGCTAGGAGAAGTAGGTAGGGCTCGTTGGGGAAGAAGTGGCAAGATTTCGAGTGGTTTCACTTCTCCCAACGCTACCTGCTGCGCAGTCAGGTCTACAAGATCATTCCCTTTCTTGGTGGAACTTGGTTGGGTCTCATGCCCTTTGCAATGGATAATGGCTACCTCCTTAGGTTCCCATATAGCTGCTAAAAGGGCTAAAATCTCTTGCTTATTTTTAATTTCTTTTCCAGCTGATGTCAAAAGTCCTCTTTCCTGGTAGAGGGTTCCATGTACCAGGGCAGTTGCAAATGCATATCGGCTGTCAGTATAGATATTGACTTTCTTACCTTTTGCCCAGTGAAGCACCTGGGTCAGAGCAATTAGTTCTGCTTTCTGGGTGGAGGTTCCTTTGGGCAAGGCCTGTGACCAGAGTACTTGATTTTCCATGGTCACCGCTGTGCCTGCATATCTCAGTCCATCTTTCAGATAACTGCTTCCATCAGTATAAAGCTCGTAGTTTGGGTTTTCTAGGGGAGTGTCCCGGAGGTCAGGTCTAGATCCAGTGATAGTCTCTAAAATGTCCAGGCAATCATGGACAATTTCTCCATATTTAGAATCTGGCAACACAGTAGCTGGGTTGAGAGCCATGGACTTAGAGAAAGTGACTTGAGGGGGATTTAGTAGCAGCACCTGATATTGAGTAAGACACACATTCGAAATCCAACAGTCAAGTGGGGATCTAAGGAGGGCCTCAGTGGTGTGGCCCCTGATTATCTGCAAGTCCTGGCCCAAGGTCAATTTCTGTGCCTTCTTGACAAGAAGGGCAGTTGCAGCTATCGCTCTCATGCATGATGGCCATCCTGCAGCTACAGGGTCTAGTTGCTTGGAGAGATAGGCCACTGGGCGTTTCCAAGGCCCTAAGGTTTGAGTGAGGACCCCTTTGGCAATCCCCTTCTTTTCAGCTACAAACAGCTGAAAAGGTTTCGTGATGTCGGGTAGGGCTAAGGCAGGGGCTGAGGCTAAGGCTTCCTTGAGGGCTATAAAGGCCTGTTCTTCTTCCCGAGTCCAATGAAAGTTAGGGTCCCTTCTGCCTGTGCAGGCATATAAGGGTTTTGCAATTTCAGCAAACCCGAGTATCCAGAGCCTGCAGTAGCCTACCGCCCCTAGGAATTCCCATACCTGGCGCTTGGTGGTTGGAGTTGGGATATTCAGGATAGCTTCTATCCGTCCCAGAGATAGGGTCCTCTTACCTTCTTCCAGATGGTAGCCCAAATATGTGGCTTTTCGCAAGCAGATCTGAGCCTTTTTCATGGAAATCCCGGTAGTGGAGAGGTGCTAGTTCACAGAGCAATTCCTTGGTGGTGGTTAGGCAATCCTCGTCTGATGCTGCTGCAAGAAGAAGGTCATCTACATATTGCAAAAGAGTTACCTGAGGGTGGGATTCCCTGAATCTCAGGAGGTCTCGGCTCAGGGCTTCATCAAAGTGCTGGAAAAGCACTTTATAATATCTAGTCACTCTAGTTAATGGACATGTGGTTTAAGAAAATATTCAAGACATTTGATTTCCATGCCTGCATTTATTTTACACTGAGTGTATTTATACAAGGTTTACATAAATTCTAAAGGATGATGTTTACACAAGTATCCTCACTTCTATCCTATATTCCTCATTTCTATTTCTGCAATTGGAAATATATGTAAAAAAATTCATGTTGATACCTTTATTCTCAGCAGGATAATCACAGAATAAAGATACACTTAAAGAATGATGTGTTTATTGGTGTTGCAACTCTGCTGAAATTCATACCTCAACTGGCACAAGGATAGACCAAAGATTTAAAGTCTCTGAGACATATATTTACCATGTATAGTGCTAATTATAGGTTCAAACAAAAGGGACAGATGAGCCATGTGGAGAGAACCTATAAATGAGTCTAATGACATAGTAAATTTAATTTTGTAGACACATATTTGATGCTGTACATGTCCATAAAGAATGTGTTTAGAAACATGTAGACCTACTGGTATTCTACTATAGACCTATTGTGATTCTAGCAGTGGAAGAAACTATGTCATTTATGTGGAGGCAGGGAGAGTGAAATACAGGAGAAATATGGGGGCATTTTGGGGACTTGGGAATTTTCCTATGACTTTACAATGACAGATACAGGCCATTACATATCTTGTCATAACCTCATAACCTACAAAATTATGAAGGAGTGAGTGTAAACCACAATATAAACTATAATCCATGCTTAGTGGCAATGTTCTAAAATGTTTTCATCAATTGTAAAGAATGTAACACACTAAAGAAAGATATTGTTAATGTGGGAAAATGTAGGAGGTGTAGGAAGCAGAGCATATGGGAATCCCCTATATTTTTATGTAACATTTATGTAATCTAAATACCTTTTTTAAAAAATAAAAATTAAAAATATATTTAAAAAAAGAAACATAAAGTACTCTCTCAAAAGCCAAAATAGCAAGAATCACACAATAGAGGGCTAACAGTAACAACTAACTTGGGATGTCTTATTTAGTTGAAAAGCATCAATCATTAGATTACATTTAAACATTAAAAACAGAGAGACCATAATTACACAAAATTATCAAGCAAGACATGATAAAAGATACTTTCTATATCATTCAACAAAAACATTTAACAAAATTTTAATTGAATATCAAATATTGTATGAGGTGCTATAATATAGAATATTGCAAAAAACACTCTGTCTTTACATAGTTTATAATGTAGAATGTTTATGTATAAATAATTTTCTAACATTAAAATAGATTATATAAAGATAAAACTGATACAAATTTAAAATTTTGTTAAAGTTTATTTGGTCAACAAATGATTAGGGAAGCACCAAATGAAAAATGATGAAGAGCTTGGCTGAAGGTGTGGAAAGGGGGTGCTTATATAGAACAAAGGCAGAAGCAAGTGAGGAAAAAATTCTGGTTGGATATCTAAGCTACATTGCCTGATCTGCGCTATTTTTGGAAGAAGGCCTCTCCTTAAGGGGTCTATTTCTGACTGGCTGGTACTGAAACTCTGTCTCTTTGTATCAAGCCTGCCTCTGCCAAAAATCAGTTTCCTTAGGTTTGCCTTAGGTCAGGGATTGACCATGACTAGACACCCCAATCTAATGGCCTTCTTTATTTTATTTTAACAATTATTATAATAAAATAATATAGTATTTTTGTCAAACAGTGGAAGTTAATACATGGAGTTGGTTTCAGATGGTGGAGGCCTGAAAGAGCAAAAAGAAACCTTGAGATAAACCACAGGTAATGACTGTAGGAAGCAGATTATTTCCACACATGTGCCCAGGGAATCAAACAGAACATATGGATCAACCAGAACTTAGGATCTCAGAGGAGAACCTTAGACCTCTGAGGGGGGCATGCATCTTGTCTTATGCTGAATTCTAGTCACTACATCAAAGAGCAGAATAAACAGTGGTAGATTTCAAGCTGAGAGTCCATGAATTAATAACTGGCACAAGTTTAATTTCCTGTAATAAGGATGTAGGTTCTTTCCACTCCCCTTCCTCCTACAAACACAGTCTCCACACAGCACACACACACCTCATCTCATCAACCTAATAACATTATAGATGAAAAATTTTGTTAAAAATTGCACTCAGTGTTTATATTGTTACAATGTTGTAAATATTCACAACTGAGTCATTAGTAGCACTATAGTTACATTTCTTGTAAGATGCATTTTTTTTTCCTGGAATTGATCATATCTTAAGTTGGTTTGTTTGTCTGAATTTTGCTTCTCTGCCATATGTATAATTTTCCTCTAGATAAATATCATATCAATATTGCAACCATTCCAGAAATGCTTTCAATTTCTTCTTCATTTAAACCTGCTGTATTAAAATTCCCTGATGATGTCTTCATATGGGTCCTTTTCATCATTTGTGCTGGAGATTTGAGGGGCTTTTCAATCTTGAATCCAAGTCTTTTAATTCAAGAGTATTTCCTCAAAACCTTTCCTTAATATTTTTCTCTCTCTCAATTTTTTCTATTCTTTTTTCTTGACTTCCTATTATTTGCAACTTGGGTCCCTTGGACTGAATCCCTAATTTCATTATGTTTTATTCCCTAATTCCTATCTCTTTTTTTGTTTTCCTTTATGATTCTATCATATCTTAAATTTTAAAGAATTCTATTTTCATTTCATTCTGTGCTAGTTTTATATCAGTTCCTAGGTTCTTTTCTCTCTGAGTAGATTAATTACAGTTCTTTTTTGAAGAAGTTCTTTTGTTCCCTATAAACTCTATGTCTTCCCCCCCTGCCCATTTTTTATGAGGTATCAGGGAATTAACCTAGGACTTCATACATGGGAAGCAGAAGCTCAACCAGTGAGTTACACCCACTCCCCTATGTCTCCCCATTTTTTCTTTTTTCTTTCTTTCTTTCTTTCTTTTTTTTTTTTTTTTTTTTGCTTTTTTGCTTTGGATTTTGCCTTTTACTTTAGAAAATGTATTCAAAAGGCTAGCGGCCCCTGACTGTCTCCAAATTGAAAGGACCTTGGTCCTACTTATATAAGGTAGACTTAAATGATCCATAGTCTCCCAGGTTTGTTCACTGGAGGACCCACAGTTATCAGTATCCTGAGATATTTCCTTTGGGAGGATCTGTTTCCTAAGAAAGGAATCTTTCTTGGCTGCCAGGATTCTGAGAGTCAAAGGAGGTAAAAGAGCTGGGAGGGGAGTTTCCTCACAATTCAGTGCATAGACATCCCACTTATACCCACACTGCTATCCTAATGTTCTCAAGTTCAAAGGTTCTCTTGGGGGTCAATAAGTCATTAAAATAATCTTCTAGTGTTTTACCTGGTATAGGAGAAGTAGTTGCCTTGGTTTTTGAGGTTTGTGAGAGGATTTGGGATCTAAGAACTATCTATAAAAAGTTTTAGCCAAGCCTCTGGTTTTCAGTTACACCTGTTTAGAGATATCTGGTAACTTCAGTTTGAAGCTTTTAGAGGTATTCCTCAGCACCATTCAAATTGTTTCTGAAGTTCACAAATTGACAGCTTAAGTCTGCAGATTTAGTTCAAGTAA
This sequence comes from Tolypeutes matacus, assembly GCA_026826555.1. Taxonomy (NCBI): domain Eukaryota; kingdom Metazoa; phylum Chordata; class Mammalia; order Cingulata; family Chlamyphoridae; genus Tolypeutes; species Tolypeutes matacus. The sequence goes on along the minus strand of JAKSZT010029954.1, from coordinate 1,786,847 downwards.
GTCAGATACTAGTTATCTTGCTACTTTCTAGCTTCCAAAACGTAATGTTTCTTCTCCCAAACTTTTGGTCCTTGTGTATTTGTACTTTAAAAGCAAAACAAAGCAAACTCTTCACTATAATTTATGTGAGATATTCAAAAGGAAGAAGGAACAATGCATGTTCAAGCTTCCATATCTAATCAGAAATTTACACAATTTTCTAATCTCCCTTCAAAATAGTTTTTATTCTTATTATTTCATTTGTATTTTTTACTCTCATTGTTTTTGCTTTTCTAGTTTTACTCAAAATGCCAATTTTGTTGATAATAATTGCTTCTTGTATGCCACTCCTCTGGGGTTGATTTCCTTCCTCCTGAAGTATTTCATTTAGGAGTTTTCTTTCTTTTACTTTTTTTTTTTCTTTCTTTCTTTATAGTGAGTGATAAATGCTCAGGCATTGTAACTTCCACTTTCAAATGATAGTTTAGTTGGGTTTTCAATTCTGAATTGAGAATTCATAGTATTTTCTTTGCTACTTCCTATTAGATCCTTGAATTATTTAAAAGCATATTCTTTAGTTTCCACACATTTAGAGATTTTCCTGTTGTCTTTCTGTTATTCATTTCATGTTTGATTCCATTATAGTCATAGAACATACTCTATATGAGTTCAATTATTTTAAATTTGTAGACTTTTGTATTATGATGAAAGACATGATCTGTCTTGGTGTATGTACATGGGTGCATGGAAAAAATGCATTTTGAGATTTTTTGGTAGAATATTAAATAAATATCAAGTATTTACACATTTAGGATACTTATGTTGTCCTAGAGGATTGATCCTATATCATAATATATTTTACTTCTTGGTATCCAGTAATTTTATTTTCTCTGAAGTTTATATTAACAGATACTAATTTACCCAGTCCTATGTTTTTTTAATCAATGAATGAATGATATGACATTTCTATCCTTTTACTTTCAACTTGATCCTGTCATTGACTTTGAAGTGATATTTTTAATGAGCAGCATGTTTTTAATCTAATTTTACAATTTATATCTTTTGATTGGTATATTTTGATCATTTTTATTGAAAATAGTTATTGATATGTTAGAGTTATGGCTCTTTTTTAATGTTTTTCTGTTTGTTTCCTTTGATTGTCATTCCTCTGTTTCTTTTTACTTGCCTTTCTATGGGATACTTGAACAGAGTTTAGAATTCAATTTTTATTTGTTTATAATTTTAAATGATTTTCTAAATCTTTTTATATAGTTTTGTATGTCTACTTAGAGTATGACTATATATATATGTGTGTGAATTATTATAGTCTACCAATACCTCTTCAATTGAAGTGTGGAAACCTTACTTCCATTTACGTTCTTTTCCTTCCCAAGGAAATTTTTAAATATTATTGTCCTGGATAGCAGATGGTTTTACAGTTTGTTTGTTTTTTGTTTGTTTGTTTTTCCAATATTAACTATTCTTTATAAAACCCATGAAGGAAAGGATGTGCCCATATCTCTGTCTTTCTATTGTTTTTCCTTCCTCATAAAAAGGATTCCTTCTCTTATCATTTCTTTTCTGTTTGAAGATTTTCTTTTAGTCAATATTTGAGAATAAGTATGATAGCCACAAACTATTTTAGTTTCCCTTCATCTAAATATGTCTTCATTTTGCTTCCATTCCTGAAAGATAGTATTGCCTGATGTAGAATTAGTAGTTGGTAAATAGTTTTGTTCAGCATATGAAAAATGTGCCACTTCCTACTGGCTACCATTGTTTCAGAAGAAATATCCACTGTCTTTATTTTTTCTGCATTCAGGAGTCAGTGAAGGTCATATCAGGTTTATAGAAGGGCTTAGAAGAAAGTCCTTCCAACCCCACTGCTGAAATATCAAAGAAATATTCAAGGATATATGTGGTCTAATCTAATAAGCTACTGATGAACATGAGTCACACATTTATATCATAATTCAGGATGTCCATTTATATCATAATTCATGAGTTTGACCTTGAAATATGCTGGATGGTAGCATGGGTCATTGAAATAGAAAGGACATGAAATTATAAATGTGTGCAATAAAAAGTCCTTACCATGTAATAGAGTCAAGAGAACACTTCCAAATTTCTCTTGGTTCCAGCAGGCATCAATGATTTAAACCAGTACAAACTTGTGGCATACAAGTTCCTGTCTTCAGATAATTAAAGCTGAAGGAGCTCTACAGAGAGGGTTCTGTCACCATCAGAAGTGGGTTGACAAAGATAAGCTGAATTGGTACAGTTCATTAATACACAGTTAATAAAAACTCAGATTATCAAACAGAGAAAAGAAGCACCAGCTTACTCTAACTTGGTGAACACCATGTGGGTAGCAGTGATATGGTTGTAACTTCATTGGCCAACATTGATGAGAAGAAACCTATACACTGAGTGAATTAAATTTATTGGCCCTATGCAATGAAAGATGACACTCCACTGGAGTCATGGTATGACTTTCAATAAGTGAGATGAAGGAAGAATATTTTTATGATTTGGGTTTTTTTCTGAAGGATTCTGTGGAGGTTGTAATGAAGTGGGGGCCATTTCTAGATTAATTGTAGTTTCTGAGGTGGGATTAGAAGAGAGGTTTAACCAGGAGATAGAAACTGTCATGAGCAGAGGGCAGCTTAGTAATTGGGTATACCTAGTAAGTAGGTATAACAAAGTGGATCTGGTGCATCATGAGTAAGAAATCAGTAGACCCTCAAGAAGCAGGCCTTTATGGCATTTCACAGCCACTGGAAGACTTTGGAAGAATCTGTGTTTCCTCTGATTTTTGGTTTTAATTTTTATTTTTAAAGAAGCTTTAGATTACACATGTTGTTCCCTCTGAATTTTGCAGCTGTTTTATCTGTTTGTTTTCCCATGTGAATAATGCAGGGCTAATTTTTTTTCTTGTCAAAGGTGATTTTCACTTCTTTACTCTTTCAGTAAGAAAAGACTAGGGTCAATGAGCACATGGCTACCTGGAGCATATTACACCCACCCTGGACCTATGTCTAAAATAATAATAATAAATCCTCCAAATGATGAACAACTCTCACCTTTAGTTCTTGTGGCCATTAAGACTGACTCAGGATGTTGAGAAGGATGAGTCTGTGGGTGGAAAGTATTAATTACCACAGCTAAACAGCTCTGACAGCAACTGAAAATTATTGGAGAAATAAATTTATGAAAGATGGGAAGGACTGAAATAAATAATAAGTACGGGGAAAATAATTTCCTGGATTTCTGGAGTACAAAAGGAGAGTGAAAACAGTAAAGGGATGAGGGGAAGAAAAGGAAAAAAAGGGGTAACACATATTGTCCCTTGAATGGGAGAGCCAGCAGGCCAACCAGAAATATTTCTTTCAAATTTTCCTTGTCCAAAGTTTTCTTAAATGTCTCTAAAAGCATCCTTTGTACATAGATATTTTGAGAAAGTAACTGCCACTGGTCCCTCAACCTCATGTAGAAAGTATAACCTGCCCCTTCCTTCCTACAGGAAATAACTTCAGCTGAGTCCTTCTTTCATTATTTTCCATGTTGTAGGCATTAAACCTGTGTCCAAAAGCATCCATGTCCATATGATAAAGATCCACCAATAGCCATTTCTTTTCCATTATTGGAGACATGAAGATTTCAAAATTCTGCCCAATTAAATTTAGAAATGACTATCTGACTTGCTTTGACCAATGCAACATGGTAGGAAGTAGAGTACTTATCTTCCAGGAGGAAGCATTTAGTTATTAGTTTTGGCTCAGCTCTCCAATCCTGTCTTTCTCTGTCATGGGAACACGTATGGAAATGGAGATGTCTGAAAGAACAAAGAAGCTTAGAATGCCAAACCAATATATAGAAGACACATGCCTCAGAGAGTCACCAGGCACATGAACTGAATGTTGTATGTGCAAGAATTAGACATGTGTTGTGCATTTAGGCATTGCTGATCTGCAGTTTTTACCTCAGTATCCTCTTACTTATCCTGATTAATTCAAACAGTCACATTTTACAAGGGTTTCAAATCAATGGTATTACTTCTAGTTCCTAATATTAAGCCATCTTGTTTCCATACATTTTAAAATCAATGCCACCCCAGCCCTGTGTCATAACCAAATTTTGTTCATGACATCTGGTAATCACATCAAAGTCTGATAAATCAGGGAATGAATGCCTTACCCACTCTTGTAAGTAACTTTGGTACCTTTCACAGAACAAATGTCTAGAAGATGTTGAGTAAATCTTAATTAAAATTTCCAGCTCAGTTTATTGACCTGAATTGCTAAAACGCCTTCATATCTATGTCCCATATGCAAAGACTTGCATGGATTTAGGCAGAGTTGTATTTCTAAAATTTCAAAGCAATGGAAATAACATGGATAATACATGAGGTACTTAGAATTTTTAAACATGTTAAATGATATCCATTAGCTGTATGGGATTTACACCCCCTCTCAATTAGAGGTGGAGTGGACATCACCATCCCAGAATCCTCAGGACTGGGGAATGAACTATGGACTACAGTGGACTTACCGGTATTCTACTATAGACATATTGTGATTCTAGCAATGGAAGAAATTACAACAGTTAATTGGAGGCAGTGACCACTAGAGGCCCTGAGGGCAGCGAGAGGGAAATACATTTGTAATAAGGGGGCTTGTTTGGGAATTGGGAATCATCCTGAATGACATTGCAATGACAGATATAGGACATTTTAGATCATCCCATGACATGCAGAACTGTGTGGGAGAGAGTGTAAACTACAAGGTGAACTATGGTCTGTGTTCAGGAGCAATGCCCCTGGATGAGTTTATCAATTGCAATGAATGTACTACACTAATGAAGGAAGTTGATTACGTGGGAGGTTGTGGGAGGTGTGGGGAAGGGGGCATATTTGAATCCTTATATTTTTTGTATAACATTTATATAATCTAAGTATCTTTTAAAAAATAAAAAAAAATATTAAAAAATGAAATGACCTTTATTTTATATAGTTGGAAAAAGATTTGCCTAAATATCGAGCATTTATTTAATCATATGGAGATGAAAATAAATTTAGTTTAAATTTAGAGATCTAACTTTCTCAAGGTGAGTGCCCCCACCTCTTTTTGGCTTATATAGTTCAGAAACATTACATTGCATTGACTTCAACTTATGAGAATTCCAAATATAGGAAGATTACAGTACTAAAACATGAAAAACCCCTTTTTTGTACTCCAGTTCTCATTCTTAGAGCCAAATGAAAAATGAAACATCTTTACAGACACAGAGCACATAGGGACTCTCTGAGAAAATTACCTTCTCTTCACATTTCCATCAAAGAATCTATGATGCACAGTTTTCTTTATTTTTTATTTTAAAGCTCAAATAGTATATAATTTATAATTTATTTGTTTGCTAATTCTAGACTGTTTAGCTAATGGAGCTTTTGTTGCTTGAGGAATAGTAATGTATGTTCTTCAAAAATTAACTGTGCAACTAGTACTTGCCTTAGTGAAATATATATTGAGCATTTATTACATGCCAAAAATTGTGATATTATATTTACATATATTTTTAACAAGACACTATGTAAGATCACAGGAAAATGAAGTAAATTTTCAATTATAAAATATTTCTTGTAAACTCACACATTTGTAGTGGCATTTGAAATACTGGCTATTCTTGGGTCCTTTAGAGGAGATTGGATAGATGTCATGATTCTCAAGTACCTTTCATGTTCAAAAGATAAAGTAACTTTTTTTTTTCATATGCTGATCTCCTTCTGCAGAAGTCTTTGTAGAGCATCTTTTACATCTTTGTTCTTTAGGGTATAGATGAGAGGGTTCAACAATGGTGTTACAACAGTGTAGAAGAGGGTAAAGAACTTGCCATTTTTTGAAGCTAAGTTGCTTTTAGAGTCTGTGTAAGCCATTGCCACTGTCCCATAAAACATGAAGACAACAAGAAGGTGGCAGGAGCAGGTGGCAATGGCTTTCTGCCTTCCCTCCTCTGACTTGATTTTCCCAATGGCTTGAGCTATGTACCCATAGGATATTAGAATCAACCCCACTGGCACAATGGTGAAGAAGAGAGCAGAGATGGTCATCTGCAACTCATTGGAGGAAGTATCTCCACAGGCCAGGCGTATGAGTGCAGGCACCTCACACACAAAGTCATCCACACGGTGGTGGGCACAGAAGGGAAGCTGCAGTGTGATGGGGGATTGGATCAGAGATTCCATCAGGCCAGAAAACCATGCAGTGAATGCCAGCTTCCAACAGAGAAAGGGATGCATGATGATGGTGTAGCGCAGTGGCTGGCAGACAGCTACATAGCGATCAAAGGCCATCACCACTAACAAGACACCTTCTGTAACACCCAGAAACAAGAACACGCAGAGTTGGATAACACAGCCTGTGTAGGTGATAGTCTTGTCTGGCCCCCACAGGTTTGACAGCATCTGAGGCACACTGGTTGTGGTAAAACAAAGCTCCAGGAAGGAAAGATTGCTAAGAAAGAAGTACATGGGGGTGTGGAGTCGAGGATATTTGCAAAAAAGTAAGATAATGGTGAAATTACCTAAGATGATCATGGTGTAGAAGATGATGACAATCCAGAAGAGACTCATTTCTAGATGGGGCCATTCAGAGAAGCCGAGAAGGAAGAAGCCAACTGGGAAAGTTTTGTTGGACATTCCTGTTGGGTTTGACATTGGGTTTAGACATAATTACAAGTAATATTTTGTAAATTGATTTTGTAGAAAGGCTCTACTGCAAATTATTTAGAGAAAGCAAACACTATTTTTCTAGGAAGTCTTGAGACAAAGAACATAGGGGTATTTTCCCTTACCTTAAACCAATGTGATATAATCTCTCTCAAAAGTTCATATTGTTTACACTAAAAAGACATTAGTTAAGATACTAATCCTTGGAATTCACCTCTAAAATCTGTAATCACAACATCCCTAGTCACTACCTCCAAAGTATCTTAGATCATTTGAATATTCTTCCTAAGTTTATCTTTCAGTCACATATGTATTATCTATTCTAAAATATTTATAATAAAATACTAAACTCGTCTTATTTTTTTAATGTATACTCAGCAAGAATAAAAGTGTATTATTTCTCAATGTTTTATGATGTTCACAGGAACCCATGTAATGGATATAATCTCATATAAAAGTTCTTCTACTTCTCAGTGACTGGTAACAGATCCTGAACAATGAGACTCTGTACCTAATATTATTTTTTGTGTACCTGAAGAAGCACCTTGGCATAGGAGAAAAAACAGCTTTTAAATGATGGAAACCTATGTTGGATACCTAGTTCTTTTACCTCACATGAGTTCATTTGAATTGCTTAGAGGTAAACAACTTAATCCTGAGTCACTATTCTCATCTGAAAATGGCTCTAATTACTCCCACTTTGCTGCTAAAAGGGTTAACAATATAATAGTGCCTACTATATTTTGTCACAAAACACTAAGCAGTACTGAAACTAATTGTTATCTAATTTCTTCTCCACAAATATCCATTATTCTTATCCTCAATAATCAATTTGTTATTTTAAAAAATTCAACCATCATAATTAAAAGAATAGAAACGACTATATTCTAAATATTAAATCCATGAGTTTACACAATATATTTAGTTCATATTTGCACAATAATACAGTATTTGCCCTTTTGTGTTTGGCCTGCTTTACTCAATATCATGTCCTCCATGTTCATTCATCATATACAAAAGCATATCATGGTGTTTGTAACTAGCATAGCTATTATATGGTTATGACAGTGGTTGAAAGAGAAAGTCTAAAGTTATGTATGTTACTAGAAGGAAAGCTGAAAACTGTAACATGGGACAATAAAAAATAGTAAACCTCATGTAAAACATGAATAAGAGTGATATTGCATATATAAGCCTGTTTTTACAAAAAATAAATATATTAGAAAGAAATAAACAGAATAGCAGCTATGTATGGCATGGGAAGCATAAAGAAATTGAGAGATGATAAGTTTTGTTTATTATTATTATTATTATTATTATTATATTATTATTATTATAAATTATTATTACTGGAATAATGAAAGTACTCTAAGAATGATTGAAGTGATGAATGCACAACTATGTGATTACAGTGAATACCATTGATTTTAAACTTTGGATGGATTTATACTTTATTAATATGTATCAATAAAATTGATTTTAAAAGATGGAAAAACAGAAATGGAAAAATTCATAAATTTGAAATCTGTCATTATTTAAAGCTTTGTTTCACGAGAAGGAGGAAAATACAAAAAGGCTTTAGCTAAATATTACCTTGAAGCATTGTTTGGGGGAAGATTTTCATTGAATATTAATTTTTTTGTCCTCAGAAATTGTCAAGTAGTCTAGAGGAATTAAAGAACATATGATGGGCTCAAATTATACTGCTAATTAAAAGAAATTTGATTCATGGATTGTGAAAAATAAAGTATGAAAGTAGCCAAACTAGGCAAAATTTGAAGAACATTATTGGGTGGTATCTCTACTCAATAGCAATTTCATTTTTTTGTTTATTCAGTGTCTGCTATATGCAAGGCATTATGCTGTGATCTGGGCATACAGTATGAATAAGAAAAATGAAACCCTTGCCTTTACAAATTTCAAAGGCCCTGGAAGTCAGTAGTAGCAAGTCAATTAATGATATAATAAATAAATCATAAGAATTCAACAATTTCAGGGGATGTGTTCTATAAAGGAAAAAGGAGAGGGTATTATAATTGCAGAGAACAGATGCAAGAATTAGAGGAGGATCATTTCATGCATCAAAAGTCTCTTGATGTAAAGATGTGGAAAAATAAATTGCTGGTATGGCTGGAGCAAACAAAAGTGGGTGTGCACTACAGATACATTGTGTGAATTCAGATTCCCTCTTCTTCCTAAATATCATTTTCTTGAAATCATTTAATTTTTTTTCTTTACAAGGCACCCTAAATTAATTATAAAATATTAATTCTGTCTCTATCAGGCTGTCCCACTGGTTCAGTTTTCTTCATTTCTACAGACACATTTATTTCATTTACTTACCTACCCTGGCTCATAATTCAATACTGTACTAAATTGTGGAGTGTGAGGAAAATTTTGCAAGTTGTCATTCTGTGATTTTGTTTTTCAAATACCATGGATTTAGGATTTCCTTATGAAAGGCAAAAGTAAAATCAAGCCAGTGGTATTATGTGGTATTTTGGGGTTAAAATTATGCTGAATTATTTTTTAAAATATAAATCTTTTTCACTCTATAAATGCATTTATGGACACTATAGACAATTTAAGATATATATGAAACAAAAAGAAGAAACTGTCATCTGTAATCTCTTAATCATATATAATATCTACTGTAAATATTTGCTTATTTTGAATATGTTTTGATAAATAGAACACATATAAATGTAGATATAATATATATTATATATGACACATAAAATATATGATATAAAATTAAAGTCAGGCTATATATAACTCTAAATTTACCTAAATATTATAATTATGTATGTGTTGTTATGTGTTAAAATACTTTTAGAAAGATTACTCTTTGAATATAATTTAAAGTAATATTCCATAGAGTAAAATTTATATATCAATTTTCTTCTTAATTGAAATGTAGGCTTCCAATATTTTCACTAATCTAAATCAACACTGAAATGAATAATTATGTGAAAAGCTCACATGTCTATCTGTGACTTCATTTTTCATTAAAAAAAATAGTGTACCTTTTTGATTCATCAGTTCAGGCTATTATCCATCAAAAATCTACCATAACCATATACCTCAGAATGCAGCACCTAGAGCTTCTTTTTGCTTTACATGTAACACCACTGATAAACATTCATTTATCTTCTCTGCAACTCAGCAAGTAAAAGAAAGGGACACCATTGTGGCCTTAATTTGTACTTTTTATAATTGATACATTATTTAGAATTTACTGGTCATCTGCTTATTCCTCTTCACTGAAATCTTTTCAGGTGCCAAATTTCTTTTTTAAATTGATATGTTTTGTGTTTGTCTGATTAATTTGTAAGAGCTTACTATAAATTACTAACCTTTAGTCTTTTTTTTTTTTAATGTGGCACACAAAATCATAGTTTTTTTTAAAAAAACTTTTGATATGGCTTGCTTCCTTTTTTTCTCTTCAGAATTTTTTTTTCCTTTATTCAAAATGTAATTTATTTTCCACAGCATATTTGTAATTGCTTATGTTCATAGTTTAGGAAAATTTTACCCATACTTTTGTCTATTTTTTAATTTCAGTTTCTATGTCAAAACCTTTATTCAGTTTGATTTATTTTATTTTAGTGTTTGTACAGGATCTAAATTTTATTACTAATGATCTGTTAAATTTTCTAATACATAGTTGTCCACTAGAACCATGGCAGGAGCCACACATTCCATGCTCTTAGTTATGGTAAAAAAATGACCTGATACTACTTTCCCTCTCTCTCTCTTTCATTGTTATTTTCATCAGATTATGACACTAGAAACTTCCATTGATTTCATTAAGTCATAGTCAATAAATATATTAACATGTAGATTTTAGTTCTAAATAGGCCATAGCTCCATAAAGTGGATCCTGTTTCTTACTGAGAATATATAAAATATCCATACATATGAAAATTAAATACTAGAGCTATATTTTAAAACTCACTAAAATATCCACCTTCTTGACTTTCAAAATGATGGATTTTTAAGGTACCTGATGTGACATGATATGTAAAATAGTTTACAATAAAATTTTTGAAGTTAAGAGTAATAGAAATATTTGAATGTTTTTGATATATGTTTTAAAATGCAAAATCTTAAAGTATATACTGCTCCAAAATTCTCCACTGAACTTATTAGGAATTTCATTCAATTCTAGGGAAATGGTGTGGCATCTGATTTTATGAAAATCAAATCTATTCTGTTTTCATTTTCTGACATATAGGCAGCTTACCTGGCTTGGCAGAGTGGAGCAAAATGAAAGCTTGTCTTCTGCTTGTCAACCCCTGTCTTTGTCCTGAACTTGAGGTGTCATCTCAGTCTCCTCTGCCGTACTTGCCCCCATATTTAAGAGTGTGATCATGTACACATTAAGAGGTGGGGCCACAAAGGAACACCCGACTTTTTTACCATTGATGGAAAGAGCATAAGGAGTAAAGAGTGAACTGTGATCCTTAGGAGATCCCTGGGACATTTAACCCTTGCAAGTAATTAGCTGCCAGGTTGAAAATGTAAAGATATAGGAAATGAAAGAACAGAACTTTTATTTTCAATGAATTAACTAAGCTATTATTATTTTCAGTTGACACTTTTAAATAGCTTCCCAATTAACATAATTAAGCAATTCATTTATTGATTATATATGCCAAAATTTCACCAAACTTTAGTTTATTTATTCATTCCCCATATTTATGGAGCATCTTCTGTATTTCCAACCCTGTGATAGTCACTGGAGATAGAAGCAAAAGAAAATCAGAAAGACCGAGGCCTTGAAGGATAGGACAGATGGGTAGTGATATTACTGGGTTTGGTGGTGCAGCATTGACAGGTGGGTAGATTAGGGAGGGCAGGTTCAAATACCCAGGGCATGTAACTATGAATCTTGACATTCCATGAGTCAAGACAGCGGAGTGTCATATGCCCCAGGGGGGTGGGGAGGAAGGAACAGTTAAGATCTAATGGGGTATTTAGTGGTCATGGGAAAGGTTTTTCATTACCTTACAGTAATGGACACAGGACATGGTAAATAACATCAAAACTTATTAAACTGTATCGTCTAAATTGTAAACTATACTGTAAATCATTGACAATGTTTAGTTGCTATATTTTGCTATCTGTATAGCAGTTATAACAATGCTAACATCCCAAAAAAACCAACCAAACAAACAAACAAACAAAAAAACAAAAAAAAAAGGGTTTTAATATGGGATGGGGAAGGGGGGGTTGGTATCTGGGAGTCTCTGGTATTCCGTGTGATTTTTGCTGTGACCTAAAACTTCTTTGAAAATTAAGTGAAAATTTGGGAGACACTGGGGATTGAGAGGGGGAAGGTGTCATGGCACACCGGACATCCAATAACACAGTGATAAAAGGAAAAAAAGAATAATTTTTTTTAAAAAGGCATGTCTTTTGCATTTTTTTCCATTTTTTTTGAAAGTCCCAATCCGCTAATTATATTTTGTTTTGTTTTGTTTTTTGTTTGATTGTTTGTTTGTTTGTTTTTTCCTCAGTTTCCTTATGTTTGTCTCTTGCATGTAAGCTTAACATTGTTGTTTCTTTTTCCTATTAAGTGTATTTGATTATTATATGGGCTACATGTTCATGGAAGATTTAGATCACAGAAGGGTTGCAATGGGTGCTGCAGGGGATTATTGTTGGGGGGTGTCTGGGAGGGGGGATTCATGGGAGTAAGTTCAACTGAATATACATGAAAGATACATAAAATGGTTCAGATGATCAAGGGATGGGGCATGGTAACGGTGGGTAGACAATCCCTCAATAAATGAGGGAATCTGAATCCCCAGCCTGGAGAGTTCTGCCACATTCTCCAAGGGAGAAGCAACAGTCCCCTCAGTGCAGGGACAGTGTCTGTCAAAAGAGGATGGCCCACTGATGAGTTCTTGTTGTTGATGACTACCCTTTGCTCCTGTAACTGAATCTTAGCTTACTGTTATGGAGTGCCTAAGGGTTGCCACCTGAGAGCCTCCTTGTTGCTCAAATGTGGCCTCTCTCTAAGCCAAACTCAGCATATGAATGCATTACCTTCCCCCCAACGTGGGACATGACTCCTGGGAATGAGCTTCCCTGGCAATGAGGGATTAATACAAAGTGCCAACTGGCAACACAACTGGAAAAAGACCTTGAATAAAAGGGGAAAAATGTAAAGACAAATGAGTTCAAGTGGCTAAGAGACTTCAAATAGAGTTGGGAGGTAATCCCAGAGTTAACGCTTACTCACACCTCAGTAGGAGCTCATAGAACACCAAAGTGCATATCACCCCACACAGAGGGTCTCCTGAGAGCTCTGGAGACAACCAGGTCGTATATAAGGGGGGATAGCCCCAGAGACTGATGCCTTATCAGTGGGCTCTATTTTGGAATCTGTGCTCCTGAGAGTGACAGAATTGGACTCAAATCAGTCCTCCCTGCACATGGTTCATCAGTCCCTTCTACTCAAACTTATATGTGATGCTGGAGTTTTTAGGTATACTTCCAGAGACTGGAGCCTCTGACCTACCTATGTGCCAGGTGTGCGTGGAATCTCGGTGGAACTGCTACTCCTACCCTACAGCTCAAAGGACTCATCCAAGTCACCTGGTGAGGAGACAACGATGGGTAACGGCCAGCCCAGGGAATGGAGAGGGCCTGCATCTGCAGACAGGATCATCCCACCCACCATATAAGGGGATATAAGCCCTCTCTCACTTGGAGGTGGAGTGGACATCACCATCACAGTCCCCTCAGGATTGGGGGAAGAACTATGGACTAGAGTGGACTTGATGGTATTCTGTTGTACACATATGGTGATTCTAACAATGGAAGAAATTATAACAGTGAGGTGGAGCCAGTGACCACTGGACACTTCCAGGGCAGGGAGGGGATGTGCAGTTGAAATACAGGGTCTTTTTCAGGATTTGAAGGTTGTACTAAGTGCCTTTGTGGCAACCGATGTAGGCCATTTAAATCAGCACACACCATTCAGAACTGTGTGGGAGAGAGTGTGGTCTACGATGTGAACTGTGGTCTGTGGTTGATGGCAAGGCCCCAGGATGTGTAGGCCCATTGAAGGTGATGGACCACACTTGTGGGAGATGTTTGTGTGGGAGGTGGGGAACATGGGAATCCCTGTAGTTTCTGTGTAATATTTAGGTTATCTAAGCTCCTTTTATAATATATATATAAAACATTTTTGTAAGCAAATGCACATATATGCATATATATTTATATATCATTTTACAAATATTGGTATGTATTATGAAAAATTTGATTTTTACCCACAATAAAAAATAAATAAATTTAAAAAAAAAGAAAATCAGAAAGACCGAGGCAAAACTTTATATTTTGAAATAAATTGCATGTAATATTATTATAAAGCTAAAAAAAAAAAAAAAAAAAAAAACACAGCAGACTGAAAATTACAAATACAATAGAGAAAGAATTTTATGATGAGATTTTGGTGCTCAACAATAAAATGGGATACAGAAATAACAAAGGTTTTTCTGAGACATGCAATTATACCTAACAAATTTATATAGTGGACTGTAGAACATTATTAATTGGTGTACTATGAAAACATTTGCAACACATAAAAAGATTTAAAAAGCTTTAGATAATTCAAAATAAATTTTTGAAAAAATAAAGTGTAATATCTAGTATTGGAAACACATTTCTTTAAAATATAAAATGTTTCTGTTTAGCAAACATCACACATAAAACATTGGAATTGTTCTGCATAACAGTGCAATGGCAATATAGGCCATTATATATATTGTCAAAACCTATAAAATTCTGTTATGTAAAGTGTAAAGTATAATGAAAATTATAGCCCATGGCAGGTAAAATGCTTCAATATGTGTTCATCAAGTGTAACAAATGTATCATACTAATAAAAGTTGTTAATATGGGAAAGTGTGGAAGGGGGAAGTGGTGGGTATATGGTAATCCACTATATTTTTGATGTAACAATATTGTAGTATAAAGCATAAAGTATAAGGGAAAAATGAAGGATGACAAGAAAATATAGCAAAACCACAAGGAAATGTTATATCTACAAAAATTATAAATGTTATATTTCTTGGAATAAAAATATAATAAAATATGGTATTTCTGTGAAAAATTCCAATGATATAGATGAGGTGAAAATGAGTAAATATAATATGAAAACACAGACAAACCCAACGAAGTTCAGGTAATGGGGGAGAAATGAAATAAAAAGAAATTTATTTTAAGAGAAAATAATATAGACCACTAAAAATATATTAGAATTTGAAAAATCAGCTTTAAAATGAAATTTAAGCAAATATAGCAGATTAAAAAGCAAATGCAGAATGCCAAAAATAAAAAGTCCAGGACCAGATGGCTTCACAGAAGACTTAATACCAATATTGCTCATACTCTTCCAAAAATTGAAGAGGAGAGAAATATTCCATTTTATGAAGGCAACATCACACTGCTACCTAAAACAAAGATACAATTCAAAAGAAAATTACAGACCAATTTCTCTAATGAAAATAGATGCAAGAATCCTCAACAAAATACTTGCTATTTGAATACAAAGGCACACTAAAAGAATTATACAGCACAATCAAGTAGGTTTTTTCCCAGGTATGCAAGCGTTGCTCAAAAAAGGAAAATGAATTAGTGTACTACACTACATTAATAAATTATAGAAGAAAAATCTCCCAATCATCTCAATTAATGCAGAAAAGTGAATTGACAAAATACAACACCTTTTCTTTATTAAAATATTCTGAAAGAGGAATAGAGGTAACTTTCTTAGCATGGTAAAGTGTGTATATGAAAAACCACAGCTAACATTGTACTCAATGTTGAAAGAATGCAAACTGTCACACTTAGATTGGGAACAAGATAAGACTGCCCCCTGTCAACAAGTTATTCAATATTGTGCAAGATGTTCTAGTTAGAGCAATGCAGCAAGAAAAAGAAATAAAAGGCACCCAAATAGAAAAGGAAGAATTAAAACCTTCATTATTCTCAGATGACATGATCCTATACTTAGAAAATCCCCCCCAAAATCTAGAAGAAAGCTGCAAGAACGAATAGCTGAGTTCATCAAAATTGTGAGATACAAGATTAATACACAAAAATTGGTAGCATTTCTATAAAAGAATCAAAATTTAGGAATAAACTTAACCAAAGACATAAAGGACCTGTATTCAGAAAACTACCAAACATTACTAAAAGAAACCAAAGAAGATCTAAATTAATGGAAGGACATTCCACATTCATGGATTGGAAGACTAAATATCATTAAGATGTTTGTTATACCTAAACTGATCTACAAATTCAATGTAATCCCAATGAATATCCCAACAATCTTTTTTGCAAAAATTAAAAGTCAAATATCAAATTTATTTTGAGAGTTATGTGGCTCTAAAAAAAAAAAAAAAAGTCTTTAAAAAGATAAAGTTTGAAAATTCTCACTTCCTGACCTTAAGTCACATTACTTATTTACAATGAGAAATATAGCATGGTACTGGCATAAAGATAGACATTTTGACCAGTGAAATCAAATTGAGAATTCAGAAATAGAAAGTTATATCTAAGATCAAGTGATTTTTGACAAGCCTATCAAACACACCCAGCTATTCAACAAATGGTGTTTGCAAAATTGTCTATCCATAGCTAAAAGAAAGAGGACTGCTATCTTACATGTTATACAAAAATTAACTCATGAAGGATTAAAATCCTAAATATAGAAGCTAGAACAAACAAACAAACAAAAAACACCTTGAAGAAAATGTAAGGAAACATCTTCAAGTTGTTGTAGTAGGTGGTGGTTTCTTAAACTTTACACAAAAAGCACAAGCAATGAAATAAAAAGGAGATAAATGGGACTTTGTCAAAATTAAACATGTTTATTCTTCAATGACTTTGTTAAGAAGGTGAAAAGGTAGCTTACTCATTAGAAGAAAATATTTGGAAGTCACATATCCAATAATGGTTTGGTCTCCTTTGTATATAAAGAGATCATACCCCTCGATGATAAAAAGGCAAATAACTCAATTAAAAAGTGGGCAAAAGTCTTGGGCATAAATTTTTTCAAGAGAGATAAAAATGGCCAAAAAACCATATGAAAAGATGCTCAACATTACAAGCTATTAGGAAATGCAGATCAAAGGACAATGAGATATCATTCCATGCCTTACTTAATGGCCATTATTCAAAAGGCTGAAAACTACAAGTGCTAGAGAGAATGTGGAGAAATGGGAACACCTTTTACTGTTGGTGAGAATGTAAAATGGTGCCACCTCTGTGGAGGACAGTTTGGCAGTTATGCAGGAAGCTAAATACAGAATGTTCTTTCATCATCTGTAACAAATGTATCACAACAAGGTGTTGGTGGTGGAGTTATCAATGGGAATCCTTTATGATATGCATATGAATGATTATTTTATTAACTCACAAGTTCTCAAATTTTTAAAAAATCCTTAAAAAATTGTGACCCACTTTTGCTACTGGGATTCATAATCTCATTGTGCTAAAAAATAAAAGTAAAAATAAATTGGATCAGTAAAGTAACATAAGTCCAATCAACATCTAGAAGCCCCATCAACATAGAGACTAATGGTACATTACTTAAAATATTAAATAAGTTTTAGCCCATTTAGTCTTTGATTAATGGACAAAACCCTTTAATTTGTGTGAACAGCAAGATGTAGAATGAGACATCCTATTACAAACTGGTAAATTGTTGGTGATTGTAATATGTAAATAACTTCCTGAATTGAATGGTTATGTATAAATATACTTTATTAAATTCCAAAAGATCTAAATTTTTAAAAAACTTAATGATAGATATGGAAAGCATCAAATGATGTCAAACATAATTTAAATTATAATTATTATGTTAAAATATAACTGAATATAATGAAAAATGTACTCATATATTTATCAAAATATGGTATGGGAAAATATGGAACTACAAGCAGAAATTTAGAGTCCCTTGGAAATCTGGGCATAAAGATAGTCACCTATATGGAGGTAAACATCATGTTGATTTCTGAAATTTTTAATAATAAAATAATTGATAAAATACAGTCCTCCCCTCACACCAATTTTGTGGACATCTTTGATTAATTGGTCTAAATTCTTTGTCTCCTCAGGCTGTTTTAATCTATTCCTTTCACTTGGCTATATCTTCCTATTACTTAGTATAGCTTATAATTTTTTACTTCTGTCTAGGCATCTGTTTATATTGAAAAGTTTATTCTTCTGGTCAGTTTCTTTTACTTCACTGGTGTTTTTTGGTTGTTTGGCTTTGTGTTAGGGATCTTCTTTGACATTTTGTTGAGCTTACTCTAAATCTTTAGAATTGCCTGTATTTAAATGGAAAAAAACAGTTCAAGGACACATAAAAATTGGGCAGACCAGGTTCAAAGAGCCAATTCCTCTATAGTGGACTTTCTCAATCTTCCTGCCCTGGTACTTTCTGAATATTGTACTATGGTCCTCTGGCCTCTGGAATCCAAGCCCTACTAACTTGTTTCCCCTTGTGTCTCTCTGCATCTGCCTACACCAGTGAGGCCTTCCTCACAGGACACCCATACTGCTACTCCCTACAACTGTCAAGTACCCCCTGGCTTGTATTGTGGTCCCACCACCTCCCACTGCATCCAGAAAAGAAATCCCTTACTGGCTATCCATGCACTGCTCATCCAGCGCCATAACACTTTCTTTATGTCCAAGAAGCATTCCTGACTCTATGCTGCTTCTAGAGGACAAAACTGCTCTGCCACTCCCTATGCCACCATCTTTAACCCCATTCACTTTTTTAAAAACTTTATTTTGTACATTTAATAATTGAAAATATAAACAATTAAAAACTAAAAAGTGAACACAGATGAATAAATATATACATTTCTCAATTAAATCTAATGGATACATATAATTTTTTTTAATCAAACAATATTAATATATCAAACAATATACTTGATTCACAGTAACGCATTCATACAGTGTTTATCCTTTTTAGTCTGGCTTGCTTCACTCAACATAATGTCCTCCAGGTTCATCCATGTTGTCATATACTTTATGACTTCATTTCTTCTTACAGCTGCATAATATTCCATCATGTGAATAGACCACAGTTTGTTTATCCATTCTTCTGTTGATGGACACCTGGATTGTTTCCAACTTTTGGCAATGGTGATTAATGTTGCTATGAACATCGGTGTGCAGATGTCTATTCTTGTCACTGCTCTCAGTTCTTCTGGGTATATACCCAGTAGTGGTATTGCAGGGTCACGTGGCAAGTCTATATTCAATTTCCTTAGGAACTGCCAAAAAGTCCTCCATAGTGGTTGTACCATCCTGCATTCCCACCAATAGTGAAGAAGCGCTCCTATCTCTCCACATCCTCTCCAACACTTGTAGTTCTCTGTCTTTTTAATAGTGGCCATTCTGATCGGTGTGAAATGATATCTCATTATAGTTTTGATTTGCATTTCCCTAATTATGAGTGATGTTGAGCATTTCTTCATGTGTTTTTTTGCCATTTGTATTTCTTCTTCAGAGAAATGTCTATTTAAAGTCTTTGGCCCATTTTTTAATTGGATCGTTTGTCTTTTTATTGTTGAGTTGTAACATCTCTTTATATATCCTGGATATTAAACCCTTATCAGATATGTGATTTCCAAGTATTTTTCCCACTGAGTCACCTGCCTTTTCACCCTTCTGACAAATTCCTGTGAGGTGCAAAAAGTGTTTAATTTTGAGGAGGTCCCATTTATCTACTTTTTCTTTTGTTGGACGTGCATTGGGTGTAAAGTCCAAGAAACCACCACCTACTACATGGTCTTGAAGATGTTTCCCTACATTTTCTTCTAGTAGTTTTATAGTCCTGGCTTTTATATTTAGATCTTTGATCCATTTTGAGTTGATTCTTGTATAGAGGGTGAGATAGGGGTTCTCTTTCATTCTTTTGGTTATAGATATTCAGTTCTCCTAATACGATTTGTTGAAGAGACTGTTTTTCCCATTAGTATGGGCTTGGTAGGTTTGTCAAAAACCAGTTGACTGTATAGGTGAGGGTTTATTTCTGGATTCTCAATTCTATTCCACTGATCAATGTGTCTATCTTTATGCCAGTACCAAGCTGTTTTGACCACTGTAGCTTTGTAATATGTTTCAAGGTCAGGCAGTGAAATTTCTTTAGAATATTTTTGGCTATTCGGGAGCACTTACCCTTCCAGATGAATTTGGTAATTGCCTTCTCTAATTCTGTAAAGTAAGGTGTTGGGATTTTGATTGGTATTGCATTGAACCTATAAATCAGTTTGGGCAAAATTGACATCTTCACGATATTTATTCTTCCAATCCATGAACGGGATATCTTTCCATTTGTTTAGGTCTTTTTAAATTTCTTTTAGCATTGTTTTGTAGTTTTCTGCATATAGGTCCTGTACTTTTTTGGTTAAATTAACTCCTAGGTATTTGAGTCTTTTTGTTGCTATTGAAAATTGAATTTTCCTCCTGATTTCCTTCTCAGATTGTTCAGTACTAGTGTACAAAAACATTACTGATTTTTGCGTGTTGATCTTGTATGCTGCCACTTTGCTGAACTCATTTATTAGTTCAAATAGCTTTTTTGTGGATACTTGGGGATTTTCTAGATGCAGGATCATGTCATCTGCAAACAGTGAGAGTTTTAATTTCTCTTTTCCTATTTGGATGCCTTTAAGTTTTTTGCCTTGTCTAATTGCCCTAGCTAGAACTTCTTGTACAATGTTGAATAAAAATGGTGACAATGGGCATCCTTGCCTTTTTCTTGATCTTAGGGGGAAAGCTTTCAACCTTTCCCCATTGAGTATGATGTTGGCTGTGGGTTTTTCATATATGCCTTTTATCATATTGAGGAATTTTCCTTTTATTCCTATCTTTTGAAGTATTTTTATCAAAAAAGGGTGTTGGATTTTGTCGAATGCCTTTTCTGCATCTATTGAGATGATCATGAGTTTTTTTTCCTTCAATTTGTTAATGTGGTGTATTACATTGATTGATTTTCTGATTTTGAACCAGCCTTGCATACCAGGAGTAAATCCCACTTGGTTGTGATGTATAAGTCTTTTGATATGCTTTTTTGTTTGTTTGTTTGTTTTGTTTTGTTTTGTTTTTCCTTTTTTTTTTATTATGGGTAAAAATAAAATTTCTCACAATACATACAAACATTTGCAAAATGATATATAAATATATATCCATATATGTGTATTTGCTTACAAAA